>ML778685.1:629448-701284 GCA_009831015.1 Picea engelmannii | reverse complement strand
AGTATTTACACCCCAGAAGTATGTACACTCTTCCACGCGGGGGAGTGCAGAGGGGGGGTACCCCCTCTGTGGGGTCCATCCCCCCGGCTGGGGGGTCTGGGGGCAAGCGGGCCCCCAGCGGGGGTTCGGGGGCAGCGTCCCCCAATGGGGGTTCGGGGGCGAAGCCCTCGAAGCAAAAATTGCCTTATAAAAGTATATTGTAATTTCATTGTAAATATGGACCATTCATTATAAGGTCGCAGATCTAACGGTAGAGATTATGTTAGGGTTTTTTCCCTAGAAGGCAACCCTCTTTTATGAGGGAAATGTATTGCGGCTATGTACGAGGGTGAATATTGTATTCTGAGAGAGGAGACTGTGAGAGAAAGAAGAGGAAGTTACAGTGGGTTTTTGTTGTAGGTTGTATCCCTTCATTTGCTGGATAATAAAGGAAGGACCTGGCAATTTCTCTGGTGGACGTAGCCCACACTAGGTGAACCACGTAAATCTGTGTCTCTCTTGTATTGTGTGTCTTCTGTGTTTTTTGTTTCTGCATTTGTTTTATTTTATTGCTCCGCGGTCCTATTTTTCTAACACTTTAGGGTATTGTGTTGTAATGTGTCATGTTTCAAAACAATATCTACATCACAAAGAAACTCTCTCATTGTCCAACTTTTGAGACCAGGAATAGCTTTTTCTTGTCAAATTAATTTATGTTGGAAACCCTTTGTTGAAATCCATTTATATGCATATTATTGCATATGTTGATATGTTATTCCTCTTAGTTCCATGACTTGCTAAATGGAACTTTGTGAGCATTGAACCAATCCTTCAACAAAAGGTAATCCTCAAAATGAAAAGGTAGATTTGGGAGTCTCACCCAAACAAGAGTTGGAAAAAGAATACCAATGAAAGATTGAAAGGTGTCCTTAAGCATATCAAATATTAGGAAATAATAAATAGTAATTTTGTAAATGATTCACTTCTTACCATCAACAATGGAGGGAAAATTGTTATTGCAATATAATTTATCCAAATACTAATACTTATAGCTCTTGAATAAAACGACTTATAATCCATTGTCATAAAATTTATTGTTGGGAAGAAATGTCCATGTAATAAAAAAAAAAATACCATTTTTGGCTTCATGGTCTTGTAGAGATGGAAAAATTTAAGGATTTGAGAATTCAGAAAAAGGAATTAGGTGATTGTTTCTTCTTTTGAGACTTCATACGACAATAGCGACCCTTATCTATTCTTCTTATTATTTTGTATCTAATGTCAATTGTAATTGGACACTCTATTTTACCAAAAATAAGGTAAGTTGAGAGAAAAGTTTAAAGAGTTGAAATAAGTGTTCGATCTAAGTGGATCATAATCCTTATTCTTAGAAATCTAATTGTGAGACATATTACAAATTTTGTTTGATGAAAAAAAATCAAATTATGTTTTCATATGTTTTCTTTTCAATTTGTCAATTTGAACTTAATAATACCAAAATCCTTATAAATGTGTAATTTTGAGACATTATAAATTTGTCTAATAGAAAATCATTAAATTGAGTTTAAAGATTTTTCCTCTATGACATGTGTCCTTTGAAATCCAATGTGGATTTAAAACATAAACACATATGTAAGATTGTTAATATTTATAATCTCTTAGAATCCTTATTCTTAGAAATCTAATAGTGAGACATGCTATAAACACATTTTGATGGAAAACAATCAAATTATGTTTTTATATGTTTTTTTTTTTAATTTGTATTCTAAATATTTTTCCTTTATGACACATCTATCCTTTGAAATCCGATAAGAATTTAGAACATAAACACATTGTTGATGCGCAGAAGCGCAACGAATACCCTTGCCTGGAAATGGGTTGCAATGCCTATTTATTTATATACAGATACTTAATTATATACTAGATAGGTGGGACCCCTTGATTGATTCATGGTGAAAAAGAAACGCTTCTCTAAATTACGCTCATGACGACTTGAGCTCCAAAGTGGTCCCCTTATGGTGAAATCCCTCACGGGAAGACGCTTCACGTTTCATTTATCCTTGAATTATGGTTAGAGAACCCATGCTTAAATGTGGAATAATGAGATGAATATCAGTGAATTTGTCTGTGGAACTATCCTAGATGGATAGTGTTTGTCATACCATTTCCGGTGGTATGTGGAATGTCACATAACTCCTCATGGTTAGAGATTTATGGCCTTACGAAGTTGGAGGACCCTCATATATAGGCTTGAAGCCCCAAAAGGTCAAAGAAGTCAAAGAGGTTGCAAAGAAGGAGGATTATTTTAAATAATAAAGTGAGGTGACAAAATCAAGAAGGATTATTTAAATAATAAATTTAAGTGACAAAATCAAAGAAAATTATTTAAATGATAAAGTGAGGTGACAAAGTCAAGGAGGAATATTTAAATGATAAAGTAATGGAGAACTTTCTAAATATGGAAAGTGGTTAACCATAAAATGAGTTAAGTGACCTAGAAATGGGTTAAGTGACCTAGAAGTGGGTTAAGTGACCTAGAAGATGCTTCTAAGGAAGCTACTTGGAGAGTATAAATAAGAGGCAAGGGTCTCTTGTGAAATGTATCTCTTGTGTATCTCTTGAACATGTATTGAAGATCTATTCTGAGAGAGGGAGATATGGAGGATCTCATGGAAGCATCAAATTTTTGGCAAGTCTAAGATCATAATGGAAAAAGTCTTAGAAGTTTAGAAACCCTAGTTTTTGAGGTATACGCGGGTTGCAGTGAGCCAGGGTGTGTACATACGCGAGTTAAATGAGGACAAGGTGCGTAGAGTGGATGAAGTCATGAAGACTTGTGGTTGAGCTGATGACAGGCTCTTGAAGACTGAAGCAGGTTCCAGATCTGCATTCTATGGGCTTAGATCTGCCATACAAACTACAGTATGGTTACATTGTTGTCTTAATGGATACTCTTACTTGTTGTGTAGTGAATTCTTAAGGCATTCTTGGTATGGTTGTTGTGATGTGGTTTGTGTTGGTTGATGGAGTGAGTAGCACTCTTATGATTGAGTATTGATATGATTACTATAGTATACTGGTTGCTTATACATGATGAGTAGCATTCATATTGTATGGTTGAGAAGCATGAGTAAGTTGTTGGAGAGCTTGGATGTGTTGTGATTGGGTATGGGTCAGATTAGATAGTGAAATACGGAAGAGAATGTGATTGAAGATTGTAGAGGATCTGAGTTCAACTTGAAGAGAAAACCATAACTACTCAAAAGTGATACGCAAGTTGTAGTACAGACTAGCTGTGTACATATGTGATTTGTACTATTGGTAGGGCGCGTACATACACGTGCTGCACTACCGACAGGTCACATACCTATTTACAGATTGATATATGTTGAGGATTGTTGCCTCATCTCAGTTGGTGCTGAGGATGTAAGTTGAGTCTTGCATTATAGATATGGTTCTCTTGTAGAGTTGTACTCTATTCAGTTGTTGTTGATAACCCAAGGATTGTAGTCTGTAATAAAAATAAAAGTGTACATACATCTTTTGTTCCTTGTGTTCCTTGTGGTGATGATTTGTTGATGATATATTGTTGATATATGTTACTGATATATGTTCACATTTAACCGATTATAAATGATAGCAATAAGTAATGAGTAAATGGTGACTACTAAGTTATGAGTTTTGTGAAGAAGAAGTTTTGGGAAAAAAGATCCCTACATTGTGCACACCCCCCCCCCCTCTCAGTGTAGTCAGTGTGTCCAACAATTGGTATCAGAGTAGTCCTTCACTATAAGGCTTAACAAGATTGGAGGAGATCCATAGATACACAAATGGATGATGAAGTTCCAATCCTTGATGAGGAAAACTATTCTACTTGGAGAATAGAAATGAGAGTACATTTGAAAGAGATGGGAGCGGGTATTTGGAAGGAAACCATTGGTGGATTAGTTTCCTTGAAGAACAATTCAAAGTTTGCAGCTCAAAGGGAAGGAAAGAAGAATGATGCATTGGCTCTCAAGACCATTCTTAGTGGACTCTCAAGCCCTATCAAAGAGAGCATGGGAAAATGAAATTCTGCCAAGGATCTATGGCTAAAGCTAGAGGAGACATACCAAAGCAAGAAGAAAGATATTGAAGACAAACCCATCAAGATCAATGAAGGTAAAGAATCTCCAAAAACTCTTGATTGCATTATTTATAAATGTGATGGTCTTGAAGACATTTCAATTGAAGATAAAGAATCATGTGATGATGTTGGCAAAAAGGAGGATATTGAAGATATTTCAAATGAAGGTAAAGAATGTTCACAAACCCTTGTTTGCAATGATTCAAAATGTGATGATGTTGACTATTTCTCTACAAGTGAAGAAGAAAATCTAGAAATAGGTTGTGTAGAGTTTGATGGTAGTTATCCCATGGAAAGAATAGAGGAAGAACTATCGGAACTTCAAAATAAAGTTGAAGGGGGTCTATATAAATACAAATCTGATCATTACTATATAGACTATAGTTATCTTTCCAATAACACTAAAAAAATTCTTAAGAAGAGTCAAAGGCACATCTTGAAGTTGAAGGAAATGCTCAAAGAACTAGAAGAGAGTAATAAGACTCAATTAGAAGAAAATGAAGAAGAAATCACAATACTAAAGAATGAAAAAGAAGATAAGAAGGTAGATTATGAGATTAGCAAAAGTCTTGAAATTATTGTTCATCTCAAGACCCAAATTGAAGAATCCAAAAGGGTAGAGGAACTATTGCAGAATCAAGTAAATGAAAAGGAAGAGTCATGTCATAAGTTAGAAGCTGAAGTTGTTGATCTTAGAAAAAAAGTAGAAAAGACAAACAAATTCTTGAATAGCTCACAAATCTTGAATGAGATCTTGGAGAGTCAAAGATCACCAAATGATAAATCAGGTCTTGGATACAAGGGAGAAGCTACACATGCTGAAGCAAGCACCTCAAAGAAGCATGAGGTAAGTCCCTCACTCTCTGAGGATGAAGATAATGTTGCAAGTCATCCATATACACAATGGAAGGAAAGTTTCAAAAGAAAAAAGAAAGGAAGACATCAAGAATCCATCCTTACACCTGAAAGAAAATGGACACCAAAGCAAAGGTATAAAAGTATTTTTCATGGTCAATGTTATTCATGTAATGAATATGGTCACAAATCTTTGGAATGCAGATCTTATGCAAGGAAAAATAATGGAAGATTTCATAACACCATAAGGTGTTGGAGATATGATCAAGTAGGACACATTGTTGTTCACTGTCACACCATGAGATGCTACAATTGTATTGGATTTGGCCACAAATCCTAGGATTGGTGGAACATGAGAAGAAAGTCCATGATGACTTCATATAGCATGACTAGAAGAATGAATGAAATAAGGAAGGGATACATCTTTGAAAAGATGGAAGCTCAGAGCTCTAAGTTCTGAGAAGCAGGGACACCTTCAGAAGTGGGTGAAGAAGACTAAACAACCAGAGTGGAATGGAAGCCTTAAGGGAAGCTCAAGTGTGTCATCTACTGAAGCATACATGGGTGACAGTGGTAATAGACATGTACATACACAGGCTGACCTTGAATAGGTCACATACATACATGAGTTTTCTATGCAGTAGGCCACGTATATGTGGTAAAGCCTTGGGAAAAAGGCACATGGGTTGCATCTTGATGTGATGATATAACTCTGTGTTGCAAGGTCTGACATAGTTTGTTGCAGGTTCTGACATTGTTTGTTGCAGGTTTTCATGATTACATATTAGATTATGTATGGTGATGATATAAAATGAAAGGCTATCTTAGATGCATGGCACTAACCCATGAGTATGGATTGAGGCATTTTTTGTTGAAGAACAATGCTAGTTATGACAGTGAAGTTATGGTACTTTATTTATGTGATATATCTTGATGATGCTATATAGAGATGTCATTGATCTATTGAAGCAAACTACTAGTACATGTATTGTTGGATGCTTAGTATTTGTTGTAGTGAATGGAGGATTGAGGTTGATCTGTTGGGGTACATGGATCATACATATTTGAGTTTCATTGATATATCTTATGATGTATTATTAGAAGCATATGTGATGGATATCTTGGTACATGCATTTGGCATATGGTTGGACTACATCTTGGAACATGTAGTTGGTGAGTTGATGAGGTGATCATGTTGTACCTCATTGATGAGTCATAAATTGATCTATAGTTGATGCATGATCAGTACACTCCTAGTACATTGCTAGAGGCACCTACTAGCATTTTGATTGGCACATGTTTTATGGTGGATTTGGCATACATGGATGAGGATTCATCTTGTTGTGGTATTGGTGCATGGTTGACATACTTGCTTGGTACAAGTAGTGACACATGTTGATGTACATGTTTGGTACACTCATATATGATATATGTTTGGATGTTAGTACTTGGCTAAAAGTACACCATTGGTATTACTTGATTAGCACATACCTTGGTACATGATGTATTGGATGATATAAGACACTTGATTGATTGAGATACATGATTGTCATACTTGGTTCATGCATGGAGACATATCATGAGTGATATGACACATGGTTGTCATGTTGGTAGATGCACATGGTTGGCATGTTGCTAGAGGTATATGGTTGATACACTCCATTGATGATATCTTATGGTATATTCTATGGTATTGATGTACATGAGTGTTGTGCATGGTTGGAACACAATTTGGTACATGATGTACTTGGTTGATGTTTTGTTCATGATTCTCTATTTCATTGTTGACATATATTTTTCTTCATTATGTATGGTATGGCTTGAGTTGATGCATGGACAGGTCCAAGGATCATCATAGAAAGAGTGGTTGATCTATGATTTGATTGAGCAGTAGCATTTGCAGCAAAATCATATTGCATTGGTGGCATATTGTTCATATTGCAGAGAAGATAAGGGGAGACACACACATAGGGGGATTCATTCTTCTTCCCATTATTCTAGGAGGAGATATTTATCAGATGCACACTTGGTAAAATAGCCCTATTCTTGAAGAAAGAGCATAGAGGCATAATTTCAGGGGGGCAATGATCACAGGGGGAGCATGAGTGATGTATCTTCAGCATTACATCAGAGTGAGATCCCTTGTTCAAAATGGGAGAGATTATTCATAGGAATATCAAAGTTATTCAGACAGGGGGAGCAGCCCCAAGGGGAGAATGACCCTTTTCCATTGATGTCAAAGGGGGAAAGATAGTCACATTTATGTGATTGATGACTATTGATGTAGAGCAATGCCTTGTCTACATGTTGACATCAATGATTGGTGTTGACATCAATGTTGGTATTTCCACCGATGCCAAAGGGGGAGATTTTTGGATTAGGTTGTCATTGATGCCAAAGGTTTGATTGATTGATGTCAAAAGATTGTTGTCAAGTGATTGATTGATGTCAAGGGACTGATTGATGCCAAAGGATTGATTGATTGATGATTGATCATAGTCATATGATGTCATGCATAGATGAAGTTGGATCAATGAGTTGTCATTGACATGATGCATAGATGAAGATGGATCAATGAGTTTTCATTGATACATGATGCATAGATGAAGATGGATCGATATGGTTTCATTGGTATATGATGCATTGTTGGATTGATGTAAAGATGAATCATTATTGTCTTAACATGTTTGAATAGGAGTACAAATGGATGAACTCCAAAGTGGTCCCCTTATGGTGAAATCCCTCATGGGAAGATGCTTTACATTTGAGTTATCCTTGAAGTATGGTTGGAGAACCCATGCTTAAATGTGGAATAATGAGATGAAGATCAATGAATTTGTCAGTGGAACTATCCTATATGGATAGTGTTTGTCATACCATTTCCATTGGTATGTGGAATGTCACATAACTCCTCATGGTTAGAGAGTTATGGCTTTACAAAGTTGGAGGACCCTCATATATAGGCTTGAAGCCCCAAAAGGTCAAAGAAATCAAAGAGGTTGCAAAGAAGGAGGATTATTTTCAATAATAAAGTGAGGTGAMAAAATCAAGAAGGATTATTTAAATAATAAAGTTAAGTGACAAAATCAAAGAAGATTATTTAAATGATAAAGTGAGGTAACAAAGTCAAGGAGGAATATTTAAATGATAAAGTAATGGAGAACTTTCTAAATATGGAAAGTGGTTAACCATAAAATGAGTTAAGTGACCTAGAAATGGGTTAAGTGACCTAGAAGTGGGTTAAGTGACCTAGAAGATGCTTCTAAGGAAGCTACTTGGAGAGTATAAATAAGAAGAAAGGGTCTCTTGTGAAATGTATCTCTTATGTATCTCTTGAGCATGTATTGAAGATCTATTCTGAGAGAGAGGAGATCTGGAGGATCTCATGGATGCATCAAAGTTTCGGCAAGTCTGAGATCATGACGGAAAAAGTATCAAAAATTTAGAAACCCTAGTTTCTAAGGTATATGTGGGCTACAATGAGCCAGGGCGCGTACATACGCAGGCTGAATGAAGATAGGGCGCATACAGTGGATGAAGTCA
The DNA here is from genome assembly GCA_009831015.1 of Picea engelmannii. Classification (NCBI taxonomy): domain Eukaryota; kingdom Viridiplantae; phylum Streptophyta; class Pinopsida; order Pinales; family Pinaceae; genus Picea; species Picea engelmannii. The sequence goes on along the minus strand of ML778685.1, from coordinate 692,781 downwards.
TGAAGACTTGTGGTTGAGTTGATGACAGGCTCTTGAAGACTGAAGCAGGTTCCAGATCTGCTTTCTATGGGCTCATATCTTCCATAGAAACTCTGGTATGGTTACATTGTTGTCTTGATGGATACTCTTGCTTGTTGTATAGTGAATGCTTAAGGTATTCTTGGTATGGCTATCGTGATGGTTTGTGTTGGTTGATGGAGTGAGCAACACTCTTATAATTCAGTATTGATATGATTACTATAGTATATTGGTTTCTTATACATGATGAGTAGCATTCATATTGTATGGTTGAGAAGCATGAGTAAGTTGTTGGAGAGCTTGGATGTGTTGTGATTGGTTATGGGTCAGATTAGATAATGAAAGACAGAAGAGAATATGATTGAAGAATGTAGAGGATCTGAGTTCAGCTTGAAGAGAAAACCCTAAGTGCTCAGAAGTGATACGCAAGTTGTAGTACAGACTGGTTGCGTACATACGCGAGTTTTACTACTGGTAGGGTGTGTACATACGCATGTTGCACTACCGACAGGTCACGTACCTGTTGACAGATTGATATATGTTGAGGATTGTTACCTCATCTCATTTGGTGTTGAGGATGTAAGTTGATTCTTTCATTATAGAGTTGGTGCTCTTGTAGAGTTCTACTCTATTCAGTTGTTGTTGATAACCCAAGGATTGTAATCCGTAATAAAAATAAAATTGTACATACATCTTGTGTTCATTGTGTTCCTTTTCGTGATGATTTTTTGATGATATATTGTTGATATATGTTCACATTTAACTGATTTTAAATGAAAGAAATAAGTAATGAGTAAGTGGTGATTGCTAACTTATGAGTTTTGTGAAGAGGAAGTTTTGGGGAAAAAAGCCCTACATTGTTCACAGCCCCTCTCAGTGTAGTCGGTGTGTCCAATAGATACATGGGGGATCAAATGATCCTTGATAGTTTTGACTCCACTAGGTTCTTCTTGTAATTTTCTTTGGCCTCATCTTCATCTGGTTCTGGAACTTCTTCTTTTACGAAATATTATAGATCATTCTCTTCTAGAATGAGCATCACTTTGTACTTCCATGCTTGAAAGTTATCGACACCTTCAAGCTTCTCATCAAGCTTGGTACTAGGAGCCATCCTATCCTTAAATAGAAATATAATAATAGAAATAAAAACTTTTTCAAAGAAGGGTTTTGTACTTACTAGAGAGTGTTATGCCAAGGTGAACAGTTCCAACTTCAATTATGTAGCTGCCTAGATGTCTTGAGCTAGGGTTTATGAGGAAACCATAATTTTTCAAAATGTGAATTTTGGAACTCTGCTACGAGGGAAAGGTGTGCCCTTCTTAGGTGAACTCCTTGGTATCTTTAATTTTACCAGCATTCTCCAAAAAGTGGGTGAAATCACTCTTTAGGGTTTTGTATAGTTGTTGGAAGTTGCACCAGTTGCAGGTTTCAAAACTTCATCAAACTAAGAATCTAAACCCAAGGAGAGTTGTGCTAGGGTTAGGAGAGTATTCCTATGGTATTAGCTTCCCCAACTAATTCTCCTATACTATGAAAATGGATTCTTTCAGGACCACTCTGAAACCATGTTAAATTTTCTCTTAAGTAATTAAGTGTGTTCAGTATTAATTAACTTTAGACTATTAAAAAAATAACTACATGCATAAGGATCATTGAATTAAATACATCCAAAGTATACACGAGATTTATCCTGGGAAACCCTTATGGGGGAGAAAAACCAAAAAATCTTCTTCAATATAGATTCTTCAACAAGTACAATGAGCCAGAAACCCTAACCAGAATAGGGTAGTGCACCACTAGACCAAGATAGTACTCCAATAGATAAACAAAACCCTTCACCAAAACACCCTTCCTTTGTAGTAGTTTATCCTCCTTATACTTGCACACCTTTTCTTGTGTGAGAGAGCTTGTTGTGTGTATTCTCCAAGTGAGGCGCCTAGTCTCTTATAAATACAAGTCGTGCCACCTAGAATTAGGTCAGGGCCGACTTGTACACTTTACCTATTCTAATTTACATTTGACTTTTTCCAAGGCACAATAGGGCCAAATTTTACAAAGGCACAATACAGACAACTTTTACAAAGGCACAATAGGGCTGACTAAACAAATATAATATAATATTATTCTATAGGGTTTTGTCTTGGTATAATACAATATGAATACAATAATAATATCTTACGAAGCTACTCAAACTTCAACACAATGGAGCAACCGACTACCACAAATTTTTGGTCGCTCTATGGGCACGGATCACCCTTGACCACGACTATACAATTGCAAAAACAACAGATTTGAAGCAGATCTATTAGATCTGAGGCTGAAAATTTGAAAATTTCCTCGGAAAAGACTTACTGACAGATCAAGAACAAAAATTGGGCCTTACAACAAGCAAGGATATTGGAAATAAAAATCAAAGAAATTGAGGAAGAAAAAATAACTAAACAGTAGTGGGATCCACAGTGGAGTCGTCAATCTGTTGTAGAGTAAATGAACCCTACATGAGATAACTCCCTTAGGCTCTTCCTAGATCTAAGATAGAATAGATATGTAAACGGTAGATTTTCCTAGATCTAATTCATGCACGAAAATGATCTAAAAATTGATGGAATGGAAGTCTTACTCGATGATCTGACGCTTGTCCCTGCACACTCCTTAGTTGTTAGCTTCCACGAAAATCCTCTTCTCTCTTACGAGCTTAGATCTACACACATAGAGACACAAAAACCCTTTACAAGATCCAACTAATCATGCATAAATTAATGATAGATATAATCATGTATCACAATACATGAAAACATTAACTTCTCCACAAGGAAATATAGCAATTACATACACATCCAAGTAGAGTGAAACATCTTGTACATATTCTATTGATCAAATGGAATGGTTTACAACTTACAATCTGATATCCCGGTGAAGCTATAACAAAATTACTTTCCCAAGCTCTTGTGATTAATACAACAATATAAACTTACTTTCTCATTTTCCTCCCCCTTTTCCCATGAGAGACCCCAATTATTTATAGGATAGTAGAGATAAGATCAAAGGGTAGTTTGGATAAGATCTCCATGCCCAAGATGAAAATCTTATCAAGGTCAAACCATGAAGAAATTGGGGTTCAATCTCATCTTGAGAAACCAATCCTAAAAAGGGAGTAACAGACTCGGTCACGCCATGCATTCTTGTAGGGAGTGACAGTCACTCCTTGCAAGAGGACAAACAGCAACCAACACTTTCTAGTCACGAGTTGTAAAAGAAAAACATGCGACTAGGAAAAAAGGTACTACAAACTGAGGGAAAAGTGGTATAATTCAATGGTTTAGACTGTTAACTCCTAGATGATGCACATCAAGTGATCATGTGGAAAATAACTATATAAAATGTTCTTATGACGATGAGAGCATAGGTGATGTCGAGGTTCCTTTGAGGTACAAACATTTACTGAGACCATGGGTACCTAATGAACTTCCTCAGTTGGACACTGACTTCTATGTCAATGAGAGGATTTATCGCATTGCTCCATCATCCATACATGGTCTGGGTCTATTCTCCATGGATGGCATAAAGGTGAAATATGGAGGAGGACTTGTTGAGTTGATGGAGTATGTCAGATCGTGCTACAACTATGGATATTGGTTCATGTTGGTCTGATATATGACAAGTATGTGGAGATATGCAGTCACTACAAATTACATACAACTAAAAGACAACGATCACAATAAATGAGCGACAATGTATATTAATGGAAGGCCAAAGGCGTCGGGCAATATTGCAAGGCTAATTAACAGTACAAGACCCAAGACAACAAGAAAAAAACCATATTGTATATTTGAGGGGCATGAAGGAAATCGAATATTCATATGTTCAGTGAAAAAAATAGTTGTAGGGGGAGATTTGTTGGTAAATTATGATTTGAATCAAATAGATGGAAGCATTGTTATTATGGGGGTAAACATTTTCTACTAGTATACCAAACCTGTAATTAATGTTTTCATTTTGATATCTTTAACATAAATTGTAATAGTGCATGCTTCTTAGATTGTTTTCTTACATTCTAAATAGTCATGCATCTTATAATGTGGCAACATGATCGTGGGAAGGAAATGGCTAGCTCGGAGCAGGTATAACAATGATTTTCATATCAATTATTGCTTACAATAATTTAATTAACATGTTTATTTGTAGGTGTAGACGAGCACACCATCGTAGTAGGATGTTGTGTGGAATGAAATATATGATTACATCAACCCCATGGAAATAATTCGAAATGCCTTGAGAAAGGAAAAAAAGGAATACATTGAACTGGCTAGGTCTAAGCCACTTACAGAGGAGAGAAAAAAAAGGATGAAAAATTTAACGCGGGATATAGAAAAATATGGGGTAAGCGCAATATAAAAAAAAAAAAAAGACTATTTCATACATATATTTATTTATGATTTTTTTATCTAATATTGTTATATAAACAATACTCTAACTTTTTCTTTCTATAGGCAATTTTGAATCTGATGGGACACCCTGGTCATGGGGATGTTGTTGGTGACAGTTATGCACAAACCCCACAATGTCCTAACACGAGCCAAATGCATGTGAGGATGTTTTCCTCTCTTTTTTTGGCTCAAAGGACTAGAACTCTTGGGGCCCATGATACGCCCCCACCGTACACGCTAGACCATGCTCATGAGGGTATACAAGGCAAATCTCATGAGGATATTGGTTCTACACAACGAGAGCAATGTTATCATGTGGAAACACGTGTTCAAATCTCAAGAACTCTCTCCATCCTCTTGTTGGTGGAAGAAAAATTGGTTCCCTTGAAGATACAACAAATTTCATGTATTTTTGAATATGCTAAAATGTTCCTACCATTTGATTGAAACCTACATATTTCATATTATTTTAATCTAATTATCATATCATTTTTCAGGAAACAATATTTTTTGCAGGACCTTGCACGACAAGGCTCTAGAGATCTTCAGGCCCACCATTCTCACATAATGGAATGCCCAAAATAAATATTTGAAAAAGAATCATATAGACCATATGGGAAGCATGTTTGGTGATATATTCAACAAGTCTGAAATCACCTTGAGGGTTGGTACATATTTGAAATATGGAAAAGATCAATATAGCGTTCAATTGAAAAATAACCCTAAGTATGATAATCCTCTAGCCATTCCCGAGAGGGAATGGAAGAATATACAGGAGGATGCAAAGGAGAGTGTATTGAGAAGAGAAGGGAAGACACCACCAGGCCCTGGAAGGTAATATATGATATTTTGAATTGAATATGCTGAATTTTGGTTAGTTCTATAAAAAAAAATCACAATATCTTATAACATACTTGAAACTTTTCATAGGCTCCCAGACACATCAAAATCAGAAAATATAAGACAAGATAAACATGGGCAACACAAACTTGGCCAAGGTGGTTCTTAAGATCAAAAGCTAGAATTTTAAGTACCAAATACTTTATTCATATTATGCATATCATCATGTAAATTTTATCTAATTGCAGTCAGTAAGAAAAAATCCATATATTATGTCATGTGATGCAAGGGGGTACATTCAACGGTATTGCCACAAAAGAAGACTTGATGCTCGACTTCGAGTTTGGATTTCAAGCTATGGTGGAAAATCGACAAAGGAAGGGATCATAGACACAATCTAGCCCTTTGAATGAGTTGGTAAATAAAATGACAAGATTGTAGTTGTTGATTACTTGTCCAATATATTGACAATTGATTTTACCCATCAATTAATTATGTCTCTATTTGTTTTAAGCAGGAAAAAAACACCAGTTCATTTGAGGTAGTGGAAAACAACCCCATGATACTAGTGGTTCGCAAACCCATCACGGTATGTTTGTCTTTAAAAATAAATCTATAATATGATGATTATAAATATTTCCCTTAGATGGTGTACTTATAACTTTTCTTATTTCAATGGAAAAGCATGTAGATGAGGGTGCTCAGAGAGGAGAGGAATCGACGACAATCCAACCAATGGTGTCCACTACTCCTCCAGGTCAAAAACATAGTAACAAGTTGTGTACTAATGAAACACTTCTTTGAATAATAATTAACCATGGCCTTTTAACACTTTTTTTTATTGCAGTGGATGTCCCTGTAGTGCATCAACATCCACGTCCTACTACTAGAAGTAGTAGAATGTTTGATATGACCCATCACCTTCCAGTAGAAGAACAAGACCCAATAGTTGAAGGTCGGGATAGAGATGAACGTGATGATGATACACTCATTAGTTTTATCAAAAAGAATAAACAAAAAAAGAAATGATTGTACATGTTTTGAAGACAAATTTTATAAATATAAATTATTGACTGTACAATTTTTTGTTTTTCTAGTTGTGTGTGGCCCTTATATGTTCTCTATACATGTACCTTATTTCCCTCATTTACCTTTAATTATTTCTTTTATACTTGTTATGCATGATTGAGTATGGGGAATTGAGAGTGATGTGTGTGTGTGTGTGGGGGGGGGGGGANGGGGGGGGGGGGGACAAGCTTCCACCTTCACGTGGTTAGTCATGTTTAGTAGAGAATAAATTATTCTTGAAACCAAGAGGATCTCATTCATGAGGTATTCCCATTTAGTATTTATATAAAGTTGTACATGTTTAATTATTATTTAGTAATGTAACATTTAATTCTCTTTGTAAAATGCAAACTCATTGATGTTTAATTATTATTCAGTCATTTAACCTATTATTGTCTTTGATAAATGCAAGTTTAAAGAGAGGCCACCTCCACGATCCACAACGCATTTTCGACAAGGTACAATTCATTGTCCAGTACCAATTCTCTCATTTTTCTAACTACATGGTCTTATTCTAAGCCACTTATAGAGGAGGGAAAATAAAGGATGAAAATTTTAAGGTAGGATATAGAACATGATGATGATGAAAAAGAACCTTCATTTTTTCTAGTCTTGCCTTGATTTTTTTTCACATTTCTAATAACCTACGAAAAATTTCAAGTATGTTATAAGATATTTCAAATATGTACCAGACATGTCAAAAGCAACCAAGGAAAGACTAGAAAAACAGGGCAACACAAACTTCACCAAGGTGGTTACTTGAAATTAAAATCTTGAATTGTAAGTACCAAATACTTTATTCATATTATACATATCATTATGCAAATTTTATTAATATAAATTATTGACTGTACAATTTTTTGGTTTTCTAGTTGCGTGTGGACCTTATATGTTTTGTATGCATGTACCTTGTTTCTTTCATTTACCTTTAATTTTTGTTTTTCTACTTGTTATGCATGATTGGGTATGGGGAATTGAGAGTGATGTGGGGGGGAGGGGCCATACGAGCTTCTACCTTCACGTGGTTGGTCATGTTTAGTAGAGAAGAAATTATTCTCGAAACCAAGAGAAGATCATTCATGAGGTATCTCCTTTAGTATTTCTAGAGTGTCGTGCATGTTTAATTATTATTCAATCATATAACGTTTAATTCTCTTTGTCAAATGAAACCTCATTGATGTTTAGTTATTATTTTGTCATTTAACCTATTATTGTCTTTAACAAATGCATGTTTGAAGGGTGGTCACCTCCACAATCCACAACACATTTTTGACAAGGTACAAATCATTTACTTCTCTTGCATCATTAGATAGTTGCATTGTCAGTTACATTCTCAGGTTTCTCATTACATCAACAAGTCTATTTATGTTGTGTTTGGTTTATTCACCGTGCCTTTGTTGGGTGACCTGGAAGAACTAGTTCTATTATCTTGGTTACTTTTTACAACACATTTGTATAGCATGAACCCATATATAAGATAGTAAACTCATGTCTGACCTATTTGCTCCAAGTTACACAAATAACACTTATATTATCAATACACCAAATGAATGTCGATCCACTTGCTCCACAACATTCATTTTTTTCTCTAATGGGTAATTCTTAGCATATTGATCATTTTAATAGATCCAACAAACAATGGGCTTACCTCCATTTTTGTCCTTAGGTACATCTCGTTGCCTAGTTTTACCCTTTCATAAAGATGTTTTTGGGCCTTATGTTTTACCCTTACTTATTTCTTGAACTTCCTTCATCTACTTCTAGACTTCTTCCTACATTCTTGAAGTAGAGAAGCTTACTTACTACAACGATGGCCAAGTAAATATTATGCATGTTCTAGTGTCACAGTGCATTTTTCACCCAAGGTTGTAGCCCCTTCATAAAATGAGACAACATATATTCATCAACCACGTCCTTGATTTCCAACATAAGGTCCAAAAACACCTTGATGCACTATTGGACCTTGCTTGTATGCTTAAGATCCATTAACTGGTTCTGTGCAATCCAAGTTTGATTCCCCGATAAAAAATAAGTCTTTGAAGTCTATTTCATCTCTTTTCCATTGGAACTATCTATCACCAATGAGCGCCCTTGGAGGAGAAGAACATTCAAGAAACATGCACAAATTGTGAAGTAATTAACAATTTGACATTCCAACTTTCCTTTAGAAAAGTTTCTCTCTAATACCAACTTTCATGACCATAGATATTTCCACCTAATTTTTCACTTTAATCACTTTAAGGCATGTAACACTACCTTAGCCAAGTAAATATTGCAAGGAACGATAATATCGCACATAAAGAAACCTCAAAATTGCATTATTAGGGAGACTGATGCAGTGCCCCTACCTCAGCAAGGTCTGTTGACCTCCCGGTCTCTGGATCTTCTCAATCTCTGAGATGGAGCAGCTCTTTGATTCCCTACTGGAATCTTCAAGAAATGTCCACAGGTCATTTTCATGAAACTTTGTCATGCGAACAAACAACAGGCGCAAGATTCTATCACGTTACCACTGGTTGTGACCACGAGCCTAACCCAAAAGGCGTTTCGCGATTTTGTGCGTTAGGTCTTTGCATGTCCATCACCCCGAATCTCCCGACCTCCGAAACCTCGACAGGAGCCTAGCGTGTACTAACCCCTCCCTTATCTTTCCTCAATGTCACCTCCAATCATGACTTGGGGCTCAACTCTCAAGCACGTCGGGATTTCGCGTATCAGGAACTCCCAATATGATTAGATCTACGTTCCACGATCTTCCCTCAATCGACAGCTACGATCAAGTCATGATTTCAGGGTTCATGACTTTGGGGGTTGGTTCACCTCTGTTCTCCCGATCCCCGATTTCCCGATATTTGCGAGCATCAGATCGACGTCTCACAACTCCCCACGATCTAACGGCTCAGATCAACTCGCGACTTCGTGTTTCACGACTTTGGAAGATGGATTTCTTCGTGCTCCAAACTCCCAATTATCGATTTTGCGCTTGCCTCTGATTGGTGGTCTAGATCTTTCTATGATTCAACGGTTTAGATTAAGTCATGAATTTGGGATTCGCGAGTTTGCTTACCCTGTGCGCTTCCAAAAGGTTAAGGTTCATGCACTTACCCTTGGATGCAACGATTGTTGGTTCTCATGTTCAGATTTGACGATTGGGGTCTAATATGCTCCCCTGCACGTTCCTCCTATCTGGACTATTTTCTGACGGTCCAAATCTTTCCCAATGGTCGATCCAACGATCATAGTTGCTTCTCCTCCCGATCTTGCGCTTTCTCCCAACTTAGAATATTTCGACAATTTAAAGGCTCGAACCTTTGAGTCTTCCACGAGTCCACTTATTGGGTCTCGTTTGCACCTCTGGAAGGCATTATATCTTCTGAGCTTCCTTGCCTTATGTTCCCTTGACCTCCTAAAGGGTCACTTCAACATGTAGTTGAGTCTATGATATGTACACTCTTTGCAACATATCCTTATGCAAGGTTTGAGTTCTTGTGGCCGATTGTGCATGCCTTGCAAAATTCACTTTGCACTCCTTGCAAAGGGAAAGTTTCATGCTATCTCTTATGAGTTTCGGAATTGAAACAGACTCCTTCAATGCACTCCTTGCATTCGATGTGCACACCTTTCACTCTCTCAATAGAAGAGAAACAATTGAAACTTACACTAACATTCACTATTTCATCCATTCATAACAAAATTCATTCATTTATGAAAACTCAATAAAAGATAATTGCAAACAGTAATAGTACTATGCATTTGAGTCAATTTTCCTTCATTCAAAAGTAAATGGCTACAGCTAATATCAAAACAATAACTTAAAACTCAGAAAATTCCTACTAACTCGCAGTAGCCTCATTTGGGCATGTCATGCATCTACATTTACAAGAATGTTCCAAGGGTTCCCTCCAACTACCTCTAATATCGAAGTAACAATTAAAAACTAATCAAGATCCATTACATTCAAGACTGAGAGTGAAACTCCCAAACCTCTCGCGATCATTCAGTTTTTGAGCATTTCTCTCTTCTTCAATCATTCATTCCAAACGGATCTGTAGAATAAACGACAGCTTTTAGATTTTGCTTAATTTAAAAAGGCGTGCTATGGCGTTGAGTTGTCCCTCCACGTGGGCTTTGCTGACGATGCTCCTGCATCATACTCCACTGCTAGGAAAAACATGAGCTCCTGCTCATGGCTCCCTCTACCATGTTGTAGAGATCCTCCAGGATCCCATACTTTCTCTTGGAGTTGTTCATCTTCTCCTTTTCCTTGCAACTTGTTTTTCCCTGCTGCTACTGCAGGTTTTCTTCTGTCCCATACTTCTTTGATGACTAATTCTTGTGCTACTTCCATCATCAATCTCTTTATCTCCTCTATTTCTTTGTCCAACTGGTCCATTGGTTGTTTTTCCCCCTACAGTATGCTCTGTTTCCGTTTCTCTCCATCAATTTCCAACTTGACTTGTTGGATAAGATGATTTTGCATTTTTACCCTTCTCTTCGGGGCCTCCATCTCTTCACACAAATAAACAAGATCCATGCTATATGTTTCTTCCTCCTTTGTTGTAGGTTTGTATTCTACAGTTATCTCTTGCTTAGCTTCCTGACTAAAAAATTTGAGGCATTCCTCTTAATTCTCTTCTCCTCTGTTGTAGATCCCAATTCTACAGTTTCCTTATGTTCATCTCCTTGGCTGAAAATTTTGAGCTATTCCACCGAATGGTCTTCTTTCTCCATCTCTTGGGCACATTGAAATGTGTGCTCTTTCTCCTCTTCACCAATATGATCAATCTGAAATTTCATGTTATCTTCATATCTTGTGGCATTAGTTGGCCACTCTATTGCAAACTCCAGTTCTGCAATCTCACCACTAAGTTGTTTCTCAGCTTCCTCCTCTGATAGACTGAATTATGTCATCTCCTCTTGTGTTGGTTCAACTCCAACTTCCTCCAACTGCTCCCCAAGTTGGTATGCTTCTCCACCTATTTCAAATTTGGCCTGTTGGAGATGCCTACTCTTCATATTTAATCTTCTCTCCTAGGATTAATTCCTCATACTTTTCAACAAAATCTATGTTGTCTGCTTCCTCTTCTTCTGCAAGCTCCAATGCTGCAGTTATCTCCCTTTTAGCTTCCTGGATGAATATTTTGAGCAATTTTGTTGAATGCTCTTCTCCTGAAATCTGCATGACTGTCTCCTGGAAACCATCTTCTAGTTTTGGATTGTCCAACCAATCATCCAACATCTTCAACTCATGCTCCCATTGAGTGAGCAATTCATCTGAATTCTCCTATTTTTTTGTTGGGGAAAACATCAGTGTTTGCTCCTTCTCCTCCTCTTTGACAGTCTTTGTTGGTTGTCTTTCCTATGTTGCACATGCATCACAAACATAGTTAGCTTGAAAAAGCATTTGGCTCCGTGGCCTCTTTCTTAGATTCTTGTTGCACTACCTCCTCATGTGCAACACTTGTATTAGCCTCTATTGGACTATTTTGTAGGAATATTTGAATTCCCCCAATTATCAAAACACACCTCTGATCTTCTTCCATCAGCACTCCTTGATGATATGAACTCTCAACTGAGTTCATCTCTTCTCCCTTTCCCACCTAACAACTTAGGATTTTATCTCTACCCACCTAACAGTCTATGAGATCACCCGATATCTCTCCATTGCCCACCTGGCAACTTGAACTTCCATCACTTCCCTCCTGGTAGTCTATGAGACCATCCAATGATCTCCTTTCATTGCCCACATGGCAACTTGAAAGTTCACTTCTGCCCCCCCTGACAGTTTATGAGATCCTCAACTGATCTCTTCTCCTCCTCATCACTGATATTTCTCCCAATCTCTGGTTCAAAGATGTGAATCAGTTCCTCCTCTGTGTCACTGAGGGTTTCATCATGCCTCAACCACTTCCTCAACTCTTGTTGTTTTTTTCTGGCCAACAAATTTTGAACATGCCATTTTACCTTTCTGTTTAGAGGTCGTTTGTACCTCCAGTGTACCTTTGTCTCATGTTGCATCTTCAATGTCAGTTATTCCATTCTTTCTCTTATCTCAATGAGATTGTTGTCAATTCTTCTTTACTCTTCTGCTGGTGGTTTCCTCTTCGACCACGCTCATGGCCTTCAGTATCCATCTTTTTTGTCTTCATCCCTCCTAGCTATCTACCATTTGTTGCACATTTCACAACAATATTTACAGAGCATTAGTACTCTGTCCCTTTTCCTTTACCTGTTGTTCTACAGGAAAACTCCAGCTTTTGAGACCATTTGATGTCATCAGATTATTTCTATTCACCTTTTCACATTTGCCTACAATTTGCAGACACAATCCAATTCTTGATACTACTTGATGTAGTCAGATTGTCTTGTATATATCCTTCATCTGAAATCTACGGACAAATAAATGTTGATACCTCTTGATGATATCAGACTATCTCCTTTATCTCTCTTCCTCTTTTGTCTGTTGTCTGCAAGCAAAAAATTCTTCTCTGATACCACTTGATGCAGTGCCCCTACCTCAGCAGGGTCTGCTAACCTCCTGGTCTCTGGATATTCTCAATCTCCGAGCTAGAGAAGCTCTTCGATTCCCTACCGGAATCTTCAAGAAATGTCCATAGGTCCTTTTCATGAAACTATGTAGTGCGAACAAACACCAGGCGCAAGCTTCTCTCACGCGACCACTGGTTGTGACCACGAACCTAACCCAAAAGGCATTTCATGATTTCGCGCATCAGGTCTTTTCATGTGAATCACCCCGATTCTCCCGACCTCTGAAACCCTGACAGGAGCCTAGAATGTACTAACCCCTCCCTTATCTTCCCTCAATGTGACCTCCATTCATGACCTGGGGCTCAACTCTCAAGCGCATCGGGATTTCGTGTATCGAGAACTCCCGATATGATTAGATCTATGGTCCATGATCTTCCCTCGATCGACAACTACGATCAAGTCGCAATTTCGCGGTTCACGGCTTTGGGGGTCGGTTCACCTCTGTTCTCTCGATCCTCGATTTCCCGATATTTGTGAGCGTCAGATCGATGGCTCACAACTCCCCACGATCTAATAGCTTAGATCAACTCGCGACTCCATGTTTCGCGACTTTGGAAGATGGCTTTCTCCATGATCCAAACTCCTGATTGTCGATTATGTGCTTGCCTCTGATCGGTGGTCTAGATCTCTCTGTGATTCAACGGTTGATATTAAGTCATGAATTTGGGTTTCGCGAGTTTTCTTACCCTGTGCACTTCCAAAAGGTTAAGGTTCACGCACTTACCCCTGGTTCCAATGACTGTTGGCTCTCGTGTTCAGATCCGACGGTTGGGGTCTAATATCCTCCCCTACGCGTTCCTCCTGTCTGGACTATGTTCGGACGGTCCAAATCTTTCTTGATGGTCAATCCAACAATCACAGTCACTTCTCCTCTTGAGCTTGTGCTTTCTCCCAACTTAGAATATTTCGACCATTTAAAGGCTTCGACTTTTGATTCTTCCACGATTCCACTTCTTAGGTCTCGTCTGCACCTATGGAAAGCGTTATCTCTTTTGAGCTTCCACGCCTTCTATTCCTTTGACCTCTTAAAGGGTCACTATGACACTTAGTCGAGTCTATGATCTATGCACTCCTTGCAACATATCCTTACATAAGGTTTGAGTTCTTGCGGCCGACTATGCATGCCTTGTAGCAATCACTTTGCACTCCTTGCAAAGGGAAAGTTCTGTGCTATCTCTTATGATCTTCAGAATCGAAACAGACTCCATCAACGCACTCCTTGCATTTGATGTGCACACCTTACACTCTCTCAACATAAGAGAAACAATTGAAACTTACACTAACATTCACTGTTTCATCCATTCATAACGAAATTCATTCATTTATGAAAACTCAATAACAGAGAATTTCAAGCAGTAACAGTACTATGCATTTGAGTCAATTTTGCTTTGTCATATTCATTCAAAAGTAAATGAGTACAGCTAATATCAAAACAATAACTTAAAACTCATAAAATTCCTACTAACTCGCAGCAACCTCATTTGGGCATGCCATGCATCTACATATACAAGAAGGTTCCTAGGGTTCCCTCCGACTACCTCTCCTATCGAAGTAACAAATAACAACTACTCAATATCTGTTACATTCAAGATTGAGAGTGAAACCCCCAGACCTCTCATGATCATTCAGTTTTTGAGTGTTTCTCTCTTCTTCAATCATCCGTTGAAAACAGATCTGCATAATAAATGTCAGCTTTTAGATTCTGATTAATTTAAAAAGGTGCGTTATGGCGCTAAGTTGTCCCTCCATGTGGGAATTGTTGACGATGCTTCTGCATCAGAGACACTCAAGGTGGGTGCCTAAACTTTATTAATGAATAATGTTACAACAACAAGAGTACACATAGGATTTTGGCCATTTCCTATGACTGCATTTATATAAGTACAAAACAACTAAGGTTATTTTGCTTTAGTGCCACCCTACTTGTAGCAACAAACCTTTGAAGAACCCATAGGTCTACCTCATATACATCTCGTTCTTCAATAACAATCTCAAAATAGTCCTACCATGCCCTAATCACTTGTCAATTCTTCCCTAGTCTTGAATATCCAAGGTCTACCTCGTCAAGTTGCACTATTCAAGATTAGAAAACCCCGAGATTCTTTACTCTACATTTTGAGTAAATATCTCCTTTGTCCAACCTATTGAATGAATCCTCTTGAGTGATTTAGAGTCTCAAAGCCTCCACTTTAAATTAGAGAGGTGTACAAACCATTTTCCCTAAAATGGGTTGTCTTACCACCACCTACAAGGAAAATTAGACATGTGTCCCTCATGCTACACACTTAACTATTAGGCAGTTACAACCAACTCCTTGAACCATGCCCAAGGAATTCTAGCTAATTAATTTTTATTGATGTTTGTGCCACTGTAAATGGCCATATTGCTTTGTGAGTTGTGTTGAAACCCCAAAATGTGGCACTCTTTCCCAACACGCTCTTCCTAGAAAATTGTACCTCATGAACCAAGAAACATCCAACCCACTTGGGTTTTCATTCTCCCCAAAATGCTTCAATTGTCGAAGTTGTCTTATGTAACCTATTTAAGAAGGTCACCTCATGGAAACTCTTATCTATTTTCCATGTTTGCATCTCTACACTTACCAAAATATTTTTCCATATTTTTCAACACTTAGGCGCACCTTACTTTGCCTAGTAAGACCACCTCATGCTTGCATCATCTGGATATATCACCTACTCATGATAGGATTCCACTCACCTACACTACCTAAACATTCAAGCAAAGATGTCTATTTCCATTTGAAGGCACAGGTATTACATATAGTCTCTCCAAATTTGTGCTTATAATAATCATTTCTTTGGCTTAAGGTCTTAGGTGAATTGTTAGTAGAAAACATATTTTCCATAGGGGTAAGCCCTATGTAGTAAATGTTATTCTTGAGGTTGATTGTATTGAGATAAATTAGAAAATAATTCCCTTGACCTGCCAAAAAAACAATAGATGTCATCATCATGATAAAAAATCTACCAAGACTTGTCATTATTAGGCACATGAGGACATAATGGCACTAGCTTCATCTATATAAGAAAGATAGAGTTCTTTCATAGTTCTATTAGACATTAAATTTGAGTGTGAGCTACCATCAACTAGACAAGAATGAACAATCTTACCCATTAGCTTCATTGAAACATAGAAAGAGGTGTATCTAGGTTTGGGTATAATGCTTATAATCATGTATCCTCATCTTCCTACATTTATTCTTCTAATACAATGGTATTGGCAAAAGGAGGTTCTACTACTATGTTGTTCTTAAATTGAACAATTAGGGAAATAAGTGCTTTACCAAAAAAAATTATATTATTCATGGGGTCATCTTGAAAGATGATGTTGGCTTTAAGGTAAGCCAAATCATTTGCAATACTATAAGGAGAATAATTATGAGGTAAAACAAACAATATTTGGGGTGGCACAATAAGTAAAAATTGTTGTTATGTAATTGAAATATACATAAATTGAGTAGATTGAATGTTTTCCATAGTTTTACCCAAATATGTATTTCCAAATCTATCATTTTTCACGCTCTTAGGCTTTTTTTTTATAGTTTGGCTCCTACTTATAGCAACAAAAACATCATAAGTTTGTTCTACATCTTCTATGAAATTTATAGTAAAATAAACATTCTTACTCTTTTCTCACTCTTTGGCAATCAGGAATGATTCACATATCTTAGGATCATGTGCCTCATTGTAAAAAATACAACATGCATGGGTCATAGAGGTTTCTGGTGGAACATGATTAGGCCTTGTAATCATTTGTAAAGGAAGAGGGATCAATGATCTAAGATTAACTATCAACTTGCATTCAATAATTATATATCCTCTACTAGTCAAGCGAGAAGGGGGGAAAAAGTATCAAGTATCATCTACTAGCTCTATTGGAATAAGCAGCTTGTATCGAGTATAATTATCAATTTAATCAAACACAGGTAAACAAATTTCGATGATTTATGTTTCTTTCAACATAACATACCAATTAGAGTAATGTAGTTACAAGAATCAAGCTCAAATACACTTGATTACAAGTATACCAGTAATGAACCATACAAACCAATGGGAAACACCATTCCTGGGAAACAAGCATCTAATACTAGTTCCAACATAGCTCTTACTCGATCAGCTTCAACATGGTTACATATCTAGCCCAGTCTGTCATATTAGCTAAGGGTTCATGTCATAAGATAAGAAAAATAAGACATGTATTAAGCACTATGATTTCCATATAATCTTCTTAACATTATGGTATAAGTAACATATACTAGTTAATTACATGATATGTGTGTTACTATCAACCCCATATGTTGAATTAGACCAATATCTTTGATTAGGTCAATTACTCTATTGCTTATGTTTCCATAACTATGCTTGGACTTCTATCTTTCCTTATACTAAAGATTTTATATAAGTTGAATCTGTAATCACATGGTGTTCAATTTTACTTGTATTGTGAATATAGAAACACTCTAATGAATGGTAATCATACCAAGAATCAAACTGTTCATGTAATCTATGAGCTTATATAGACATAGTGTTCAATCTTATAGGGTACAAAATCACAACCTCTAAGAGATCAATGGTTATTGTTATTCCATAATCTATGACTCTATCAACTATTAATAATACAGGATAGTTACAGGATCATAGGTACATAACTACTAACACAAATAAAGAGCATGCCAAATATGTTGAATATTGCATACATATAACAAACATATTTGATTCATCATCTTCTAATACAAGTTGTTAAAAGTTGAATGATACTACTATGTTTCCATAATCTATCACAACATTGAATCACACTACTAACAACAGCTAAGCTCCAAATTAATGACACAGTTTAGTTATGGTAATGATGTACAAGTTCTTCCCTAATTAGTGATATGAGATATCCTTAGTATATCTTATCAATAGTATAGAGATAAGTAATAGTAAGGATCATCATGTAACCTAAGCTATAGGTATCTCTTTGTTCATACTACGTGTTGCACTCATAGCATTCAAAATGGGTGTTGTAAGATCATGAGATTAAACATCATATCTATAGATAGCTTTACCATGAACTATGAAGTGAGATAGATCTGCCTTTTCCCATAATACACTGAGCTCATAGAATCTAATAAGAGTGACCATTCATTAGAGATAATATGTGATATAGAATAGCTTATATACCTTGTACTA
This sequence comes from Picea engelmannii, assembly GCA_009831015.1. Lineage (NCBI taxonomy): Eukaryota > Viridiplantae > Streptophyta > Pinopsida > Pinales > Pinaceae > Picea > Picea engelmannii. The sequence continues at coordinate 674,684 of ML778685.1, read as the reverse complement.
TGGTGTGTGTGTGTATACAACTTGATTGCTTACTATGATAATGTGATTCTTACTTACCTTTGTGCTTAAATTATTGGCATTGATTACCATATCATGATATTACATAATTGTTATATGTATAGTATCAACTATAAGGAATCCCAAAAGTATCTTTAATTAATACATATAAGGAAATCAACTTAACTATGTCATTACTAATTATTGTTATGTGTCGATTATGTAAACACATGGATATGGTAGTAAGCTTAATGATATAGAAAGGTTAAGCAAGTGGAATAGCTATGGAATATGTTGACATGTTATCGGTTCCATACTAGTATAAGAAGCTCCTTAATTGATCACATGTCTAACTTGTCTCATTGTGTTCATCGGCTTATAATGATAGAATACCATTACTTCTATCTATATAACTAATGGTGTTAGGATGTATAGATAAGGTATGGTATTGATACACTATTCATGTGTCTTTATCTCTACAATATATACATACATGTTCGAATGCTTAATCTGTAACATGTCTTTATCACCAAAAAAATGGTAATCATGGGATAATATTAGGGAAATACTGATATGGGATTTTCGGTAGCTAAGCTCTTATCAAGGATTGTGAACTTCGATCAATGGTCAGATTAGTGTTGTTTCTATGTTATGGAAAGTGTTATGTGTTAGTTTAACTTATGAGAACAATATTAGGAATGAAATCATTAGAGAAAACAAGGTTATTCTTTATACTAATGCAAATGCTAATATGGCATATGAGAACATTTGTCCTGCTATGTATGGATTTCTAGAAGTACCTAATATAAGTGATGCAAACATTATGTCAATACCTATACCAGGTCCAATTAATGAAATGGTACTAATACATGCACCTATATATTTAGCAGATTCAACATCATGTAACTAATAACATGTATGTTCAATTATGATTAGATTGGGGAAAGTAAGAACTATTCACATGTTGCTTATAAGTGGTAGTATTGACGCTTACTCAGGTTTATTCATATTGTGATTCCATAACAAACTTTGTATAGGTCTATGGTTTCCATATGATTACTCTTAGTATTAGTATCCAATGAACACCATTAATTGCATAGATCAATAGATAAAGCTTATTTTTTCTACTCGGTTACCTTTGTTCCATAATATATGGATATGTGATATTCAATTAGGTAGATTATGTAATGACTAGTATCTTGTTAATACATTATAAGTTATTTCTATTACTTTGTACTAGTTAATGATAGGCGTATTATGAATAATTAGTATTCATGTAGTATTAGATGTGTATAGCATGTTCATACATTGAAACCAATTGTTATCATGGAAGGTTCTTGTAATCAGTATTGAACAAGAGCTGTGTTATAGTTCATATTAAGTAGCGGGTCAATGTTGATGATACTACATGCTTAGAAAGAGTAATCATAAGTTATGCATCATCATGTTAACACTAGCTCTATGTGATAACCATTGACTCATATTGATACTTTACCCTATGTATGATATGGAAAGCTTGGTTCTACTATCCTTTTTTACTTAATACTAGTTACTCTTATCCATAGGTAACTCCATATTTATTAGCTCCTTAGTATTCATAGATTTTACTAAGATGCTTTCATTGAACGACTTATCCATAATTACAGAGATAAGCAGCTAGTTACATTTCATTAGTATAATCATCCAATTGTTCATATGGGTTGTGCTTTGATCTCACTAAGAGCTATATTGATATCATGGATTTGCTTACATATTAGTCGTATGATTTCACCTATCGTATATATTTGGGAAAACACGCCCATACTTATCTATGATTACTAATATGTGTTTAGTACTTATCTTGTTATACATGTACAAGCTCATAGAATTAGGATGAGCTAAGAGTAATGGGAATAATAACTTAATTGGTTCCATATTCAACATGATAGAACTACTTATAACCACAACTTATACTTGCTTACATTATATCCTATTTCTTAATGGTATAGAACCTTATCACTAATTTGAATCTTGAGTAAGGTCTACATAATTTATATGGAAATACATCTTCATAGTACTTACTTGACACGTGTTGTATAATAATTGTAATCGAGCCAAACTATGAATCAATAGAATATGTAAGTAGAATGACTATAATCACTAACCTGTAATAATAAGGAGCTTCCATATACAGTGAACATAACATAGTTTACCATACTTATACATGTTAGTACTAATACCATTCTAACAACTTATGTCAAATATACAACACCTATTACAACGTAAGCATAACCATTACATATTACAAGCTTAGTGATTGATTTGATTTCATACTAGTTGTGATATTAATACTAACATGATGGAGTTAATTATGGTAATCACGTCATTATCAGTCTTGTTTACTGTTTTTCTTATTCAATATAGAGATCAGCTTAGGGTGTTATGGTCGATACGAACGTATCGTATATATTAGGTGATAATCGTGATATGTGATAAGAGCTTAGTTGTGTGATTGATATTGTTGGAACATATATAAATCCTAAGCCTTGAGCTTTAATTTCTCAAACTTCATCCTTTTTAAATAATGACTCAAAGGTCGGCTTTCGAATGTTTAAACCAAATTTACTTTTAGTCATAAAGAGTGCATGATGTATGTCATCAATAAAGTTCCCTCGTTGATCGAACGATTCCCTTCTTCCTCGATTTTTTGAGTCGCATGATTGTTAAAGAGTCAAATCACTGAAGTTTGTTTCGGAGTTTCGCGCTTCGGGTATTTCGACAAGTATTCACAGTTGAAGTCCCGAAACCTGAAAGTGTTTGTAATCACTAGTCCACAAACTTTTAAAGAACACAAGTCATGGTACACGTGTACCTTTTGAGTCTTCCCTAGGTTGACAGGTGGGAACCCCTGGTCTCGACACTTCATCTAAAATGACATCATCTTTTACATATCACTACGAGTAATAGCCTTTCGGAAATATAATAAAGAGCTAACTTGCAAATCCACGAAGCAGAAAAATGCCAAAATATTAAATCACAATTAGTTAAGTTAATCTTGATTAAAAGTAAGTTAATAACTTTTCACTTCGGATTTCAGACCTTTTCCATCCATCACATTCTGAAACCAAAGTCCGAACTTCCGAAACACTTCAAACTTAAACAGGGTTACTTAAAACTAAAAAAATAATTATCTGATGATTAATCATTTCGTAATTTCGGGTTTCGGGGATTCTATCTCGAGCTACTATCAAAATCCCGAAGTCCGAATACCCAAAAACACTTAAGCTTAAACACAATTAATTAATGTTTTAAAAAATATATATTATCTCGCAATTAATCTTTCGTGAATTCGTGATTCAGGAAATTTCAAACCAATTTCATCCAAGTTCCCAATCGCGAACCATCGATATTAATGGAATTAATCACAAATCAACGACAATGATTTCAATATAGATTGCAGATCGCCACCTAGATTTTCTCATTAAGGTAAATAAATTTATCGTCAGTAAAGGTATTCTCAAATCAATGCACCTAAGGTGAATAAGAATTCTTGATTTTGAATTCCATTTTCATTCTCGCAGAATAGCAAGTTTTAGCAAACTGAGAAGCTCACGCATTCCCCTGTAACAGGTAACCATGTTTCGATTTCATCAATATCATGGCACCACGAAATATGGATAAAGAAGTTGGTGAAAGTGCAAATCTGAACACAGATATTCTATCAGACACCTCACCGAGAGCCATAGATACTATAAAATCTTGGACACATGTGTTCGATATTCTAGAGCATGAGCTTATAAATTGCCCAGATGATTCATGCGACAAAGTGAGAGAAACCCATGCAACTAAACTCAGGGATATAGCTCAGACAAAGCTACACAAAATAGTTGTGCGGCCGAAACTCATGACATATAACGACATGATAGGTTGGGCCCTAGAAAATGTCGACATTTCAACCATGAGAATTTACAACTCACAAAGCGTTGTTGTTGGGTCTTTTCGACTGGAACACATACAAGTAATGTATAAACTATCCCTTGTTTTTAAATATAGTTACAACACTGCATTCATACTAGAGTTTGAGAAACATGAGTGCACGCAATATGAGAAAAGATACCCTGATTTAATCAAGGACTGGTGGGGGCACCCAAAGAAATTCAGAACCGACACTCATGAAATATATGCCACAGAGTCATTAGAAGCCCATATGATTTATGTGGCTATGATGTTATGTAAGCTATTTGGGAAGAAGAGATCCACTCACTTCACATTGGCATGGGTACCAATTATGCACGAAGTGTCCGAGAGCTACTCTTTCAACTGGGCCAAGATGTTATCAGACAACCTGGCTAAGGAAATCACAGAATACCAACTGGCAAAGTCCAAAGGGAAACCTGCCCCTTTCTATATGTATGCATACATTATGGATGTTATTTGCTTTATGACTCATTTCCCTCTGATGAACTGGAGTTGGACCCCAACCAGCGTTGAACCTATCGACTTATATCACTCCAAGTTATGGGAAGACAAAGCTAGAGATTTCTTCTACGAAATCTTCCATTACGTAGTGGTGCATGTTCATATCACCCTATATGGTTAACCACCTCCCAGAATTTTAGACAGAATCATGGAAAACCTGAGCAAAATAGTAGATCGGTACATCGAAGAGAACTTTTCTTACATCAGGGTTTTCGAGTGCTCGGTCCCTCCCCATGCTCTCCCGAAGTTTTTTCCAATTCGGCTAGTATGCCAAGAAGTGGCGTATCAAACCGTGACAGGAGGCATCGGCAAGGAATTGAAAGCGGCCTGGAAAAAGATATAGCCAACTTTCCCTCTTCAACTTGGTATGTTTTCCATGTTAGATTTTGGCCATTCCAAAGTAGAGGTTGCAGCTCTAGAGGATGTCAAATTGGTTGACATTGAGTTTAAAAGGCATGATCCATAGAAGATCGTGGAAAATCACCTGGCTCAATACAACTTAAAGAGGTATGTGCACGAGAATTCCCCATAGGATGGAATATTCAGGGGAGCCAGGTCATATGAGGAAGTACTGAACAGAGTCCAAACTCTATCCTCAAATCAATAGGCCAGCTTCTTCAGTTTCCAAAAGCACAGACACAATAGCTTGCCAAAGGTACTACAGGCAGAGTCAATAGCACCTTCGTCTACACAGGAGACTGTACCTACAAGTTTTGAGGCAGGGAGCTCTAGAAAAAATGAAACTAATGAAAATCCAAAGGACACTGAAGTCTCAATTGAGGAATTGGAAGCTTCAGTATCAACTCCACTAGGCCCTCAGGCAAAGGGTCAGCTCAAAGCCTTTCAGAAACAAGGACGGGATACAACACCTTCTACATCAGCCACCTTTGTGGACAACACTACTGAGCAACAACTATCTAAAGAGATAGGTTCTCCTATCACTTCATAAACACCGTTACAGTCTAATTTCAGAAATCTAAGTTCCGAAGTCATCTATATAGATTATCTTACCCTAGTTTCAACCAAAGAAATGCCTCCTTCAGACTTATTTTTCAACAAGAAGAGGAGGGTCGTTGTTAAATGAGAAACACATCAAAAATATGGAGCGATGGTCAAAAGGAAAAGAATGATATATGATGGACAGAACCGAGACAATTCAAAATTTGCTAAAGAAATGGCAAGCTCATTAGGTGCCTTTGCCATGGAAAATCAGTGGTCTGTAGAAAATTTGGCCGAGCAACTAAAACATAAAGACTTGTTGGTAAGGAAGTTGTAAGATCAGATAAGGACTATGGAACAAGATATGAAGAATAATATGAACCAAGATTTTGAAAAGGCCAGAGCATATGATAAACAACAAATTCAACAACTCCAGGCCAACTTTGATGAACTCCAAAGGAATTCTCAGTTCAATCAAGGACTGATCACCCAGCATGATGAATTAATAAAACAACTGCAAGCTAAGTTGGAGTTGACTGAAAGTACCTCAGTGGATATTTCATCTCTCCAGACCCAAGCAATTGAAATAAATGAAAAACTTGAAAATGCCCAGCAAGATCTTTTTATGAAGGTAGAAGTCATCCAGAAGTGCTTCCAAGCGATTGACCTTTCTCTGAAAAACATCTATATCAAGGAGAGAGAAGCTCATTTAGCTTGAGCTAAGTTTCAAGAGGCTGTGTTATTGATACCAAAGGATGATGCCTCAAATGTACATCGGCTCTCTCTGTCAGAACAAATAAGAGGTGATATAGTTCTGAAGGCTTGGGAAACAAATTTGATAGAAGGCAAGAGACTTGCCAGAGATGTAATTGAAGCTTGTCTAGAAGCGTTTACATCACTAGACAAAGGGATAATTGAATTTGAAGGGAATGTTGTTTCTGAAGCCTTGGGTCAAATTGATATAGCAAAGAATCAATATCATTCCAGAACAAGGAAAGAGGAAGCTTTGACAGCCATCCAAAGTATGAAACAGGTCTATCTCCTTCAAATAGACAAATGGATAGTGAACCCAAGCTTGCAGCTACAGGTCACGTCTCAAGGAGCTAAAAGGATACAGGAAAAATTGCCTCAGGTGGAAATAAATCTATACACTTTCAATGCCAATCAAGCAGGGTTGGTAGTGAAATTAGTAAGTAGATGCATCCAATGCATTGAATATGAAAAGGCAAGCACATCTGGAAACAAGGAAGGAATCGTTATTACATGATTGGATATTAGTGAGGGGAAAAATGGAAATAGAGTTATGATGACCAGGACGTTATGCCAAGACATCAAGAAGATCAGAAGACAAAAGGGTTTCGGTCAGCAGACGAAGAGATTTCCAACGAAGCCCATTATTCTATATATTATATTTTCTTATTTCAGATATTTACTATTTTTAGATTATGATAAGTCCAATCGTTTTTGAGTTGTGAAAAAATTGTATTAATACATAGATTTAAGACTTATTACAGTTTGCTTCTTGCCAATTGTAATAGAGAAAACTCATCCTTATTGAGTATTAATACAAGTGCACATAGGGATTCCAAGTTTTGTTTAATTTGGGTTATGTACTTCTTATGTTTTTCCGTATCTCATGCATTTCTTTAAGCATTTCCTTGATAGATGTTTGATTCCAATTTAGTACAACTATTTTAATCGTATTGCATCAGTAATTCGTTAAGCAAAATAGTTTTTCTTTTGTATTTACTATGAGTAAATCAAGACCTGCAAGCTGTGTGGATTATTGTATTTTATACTTTATTCAAGGTTACACTATCTATTTTATTCTACTGCAACAAAGTGAGATTATTCATTAATTGATGCCTTGCTTTGTTTTACAGTTTTGTATTTTTCTCTCATATCATTCGATATTACAATCTTGACTCAGACACAAAATATGGCCTCTGTGTTGCCACACTGTTAATTTCATTTAAGGAATTTTTCTCATATAACTAAAGTGGAAAAAAACACTTTTAAAAAAAAACTCTCATAAAATTTCCTGATGCCTGACATTATACTTTGAGCCTTAAGTTTAATCTCAGGACCAACATATTTTTGGCGCCGTTGCCGGGGATGGAGAAACGAAGTTATTTTTCCCTGGGAAAATGACAAGGTAAGATTCTCTCTTTGATAGTGAACAAAGATTGAATACTGAAATAAGGATATTGTTATCTTTCACTTGGCGACTCCACCACAGATAAACTGCCATTAGGTCATAAGAATACCAGAAATAACCCAAATTATAAGCAGACTACACCTGTATCAGATCCCGAAAGGTTGTTGAAACCAAAGGGATACCTTAAGTCAACTACCGCATCGGTAGGTAAAAAATACAAACCCAAGATTGCACAAGTCAATACTAAGTTTTCGATTGAAGAACCAACCACTGAGGAGAATTTGAAACAAGCGCCCTCTACGGAGGTGTCAACTAATAAATCTGACGTTAGATCTAAAGACCCTGAGGTAGTTTTACCCAAAGTAAAGATTGAAATCGACTCTTCCAATACTCCAAATAATCTAAACAAAAGAGCCTCATCTTTGCGTATTGGCATTAATGCTCTGTCAACCTCACCTTTGCTTGGAGTAAAAGTTTCATCCCTCGAAAACCCTAAAGAACATATTTTATATCCCAATTCGTCCATTGTTGGTTCACCTATCTATAAATCTTGTAAGTCTGAAGAAACCAATCCACGTTTTCCTTGTTGAAAAGTCAACAAGAAATGTGTGTCTAATTTATTTTTCTCTTAAATAAATTGGACAATAAATATTAATGTGTTATCTCATAATTACTTGAAAATAGTTAACTGAAATGGCAAATCCGTTAACTATAGGAAATTAGAGTTCAAAGGTTGATTGGTGGGACATGCAAGTCGAATTAGTTGTAACGGAGTTGGATGTGTATTTGTGTGAGTTGTGAAGTAGTTTAAATTAGTTAAGTGAGTTAAGCTCAGTTGTACTAGTTGTAACTGATCTTACACTAGTGAGATATCAGTGAATTAATTATTAATTAATTCACAATCATTGATCTCACATGGAACTGAATATTTACCATTGTTAACTACATGCATGTCAGATCCAGTGGAGACCCAGTTGAGATAACAGGTGAAAGGGACAGTTTGACTATCAATTGTGACATTAGTGAGTGCACTCATGCAACCACACACAGTGGATGTACCCATTAGGAATGCACAGCCTGGGAAAGAGGGATTCAAATTCATTTCCAGGTTTTTCCATTGCAGGGATTGCGCAGAGGAGGCAGGTTGTCTGGAGGCAGTAAATTCGCACATGCATTTGCCAATTTTTTGTATGACAGTGTGAGACGATTGTATATTGTACTGAGAGATCTTGTATTAGAGTTTTGTATGAGATTGTTTCATTATCCATGATATATAAATAATATATGATAGTGGGTTTTTTAGCTTTATGCTTTCCTGGTAAAAACATCAGTGTTATGTGTGATTGATTTTTCTTCTTGATATTGCAATTGGCGATCATGTTTTAAATTATGCAAGAATAATTGTAGAAGCGATTATGTATTTATAGTGGCATATAATTGTTAGATCAGGAGAATCTAGGCAATACGTAATTTGTATTAAAATTTCTAAAGGTATCAGAGCACAAGAAATTGCAGAAGCTGAGTTTGTGACTGGATAGAATTCGAATTTGCAGAAAGACTTTCTTGGTGCTTCAGCTGATTCAAGATCAAAATGGATTTCAATGGCTTGACGTTAGAGTATGCACTCGAGGGAATATCGAACTATATTGATTGTAAGGACAGGACAGAGGCAGTACTATAAGACAATGGCTTGAAGGAATTCATTGACAAAGATGTTCCTAAGCCAGATGCTACAGATGTTGCAAATCTTGATGCATGGAAAAAGAAAGTGGCAAAGGAGAGGAGGATCTTGATGGAGGGAGTACGAGACCACATTGTCTCAAAAATCCATGGGAAAGCCACACCATATGTAATGTGGAAGGCTTTGACAGATCTATTCCAAAACAATAGCGACAATAGGAAATTGGCGCTCAAAGATAAACTCAGGAAGATCAAGATGGAGAAGGGCGACTCCATTCCAAAATATCTCACGAAGTTTGTCCAATGTCTGGATGATTTGGGGAGTGTGGGAATAATAGTCATTGATGATGATTTGGTGAGCTTGGTGCTCCTAGGATTTCCCAAGAGTTGGCACAGTTATCAAGACTCTGTCAATGGAAGGGAAAAATTGTCAGTTTGGGAATGACTATGGTCGGATCTAGTGCGGGAGGAGTTCAGGCGAAACACCAGAGATGGCTCTTCATCAAAGCATGATGATGAAGAGGATTGTGCTTTGGCTGCCAAGGCAAGGAGAGGGAAGGGAAAGAAATTCCATTCAAAATCTGAGTCTAAAGGAAAGAAGATGGATTTGTCCAAAGTGAAGTGTTTTCGTTGTCACGAACATGGGCATCTCGCTACTAACTGTCTGCAGAAGAAGAAGAATAAGAAGGTTGTTGGAGCTACAGCTAGTGAGGCCCTTACCTCACAATTTGAACTTGATTTCGCTTTGATCGCATGCATGGCTTCAAGTGCATTGGGATCGGTGTGGTATTTGGATAGTGGTGCTTCCTTCCACATGATGGGAGATAAGGAGATTTTCAGTGACTTGGAGGAGAAATATCTCAAAATACATATTGATATGGGCGACGATGTACGATACAGTGCGACTGTCATTAGTACATGTTGGCACAGGGGCAGACCCAAGGTTCAACGCTCAAGAGTTCACCAAAAAAACCCTAACTACTGGCCCTTTTGGCAACACCTACAAAGAAGATGAAGTCTCACCCGAGGTAGAGGCAGGGGTGGTTGCAGGACTCAGATGTATACAACCTTAGTTGGGACACCGATCTGTGATTATATCTTTTACAGGGCACTTAGCATAGATCCTTCATCAATATTTAACCCATCTGGTACTTCGCAGATAGCACAGAGCATCGCAGTGAATACTTATACTAAATATGATTCAGTACTTAGCCACAGAAATATAGGTTAGATTCAACATATCAAGCACTAAGCATCTTATATATTAGATCTAACATTCATTCATATATCATCAGCACAAGCATAACTAGATCTACTTAATCATATCAAGCACTTAGCCAAGAAAGAGATAAACACATTAGAGAGAAGCACAAAGCACTATACACATAGTTACTATGGTTCACCCCCACCCTGGGGCTACGTCCACAAAGTCTTCTTTATATTATCTTGGTCAAGCAGTTACAGCACAGAGCTTCAATAACCCTTACTTCGCACAGGACAGAAGATCCGCGCAGCTCGTTAGATCCTTCTTCCTTTCTCTTCAGCACAAGACTACAACAACTTGCACTTAGCTTTCCGATCTCCTGCACAGAGCTATCAGCTATACATCACATAGATGTACTACATTACTATCATCCTTCTTCTCCCCTATTTACAGATCCAGTTACTAGCACTAAGCTATCAACTATACATCACATAGATGTACTACATTACTATCATCCTTCTTCTCCCCTATTTACATTGCCTATTTATAGATTACAAAATGCGCCTAAGTGAGGGTAAACCCATGGGCCGACATCCCTTTCCTGTTACATCAACCCAAAACCCTAAAATGGACCCAAAAATAGGTCTTGCTTCCTTAATTTCTGCTTCGCATTGCGCTCCTTCCTTGGCAAGTTGTCGCAGCCCCAAAAGTGGTCAAATATGACCAAGTATTCTTCAAAACTTGGTTAAGGGCCAACAAGCCCCCAACACTCACCTGTGACTCATCCCGAGTTACTCAGGTCTGACCAATTCCACTTCGAACGCCTCGAGATTGGCTCGAGCTGCTTCGACCTATTGTAGTGTGACAGCCTCTTGTTCAGTAAATTCCTGGATTACTGTGTCATTGAGCGGTCCTTCCAGGTGTTGTTCTGCAGTGATGACACCATGTTTGAGTTCAGCTCCCTGGATTTCAAGTTCAACGAACGGTTGGCATGCCTTCTCTTGGATTGGTTGCAGGCGTTGAGAGACTTCCATTACTTTACTTTGCAGCGTGTGTACTTGTTGTTCGATTGTGCGTTGTTCTGCGAACCTCTTCATTATTTCGACTGGCGTCACAGACTTCAGCTACGCTTGTAGCACATCTGCATGTTGTTTTTCTTCTTGGAGATGTGCCTCCAATGTCTGCAATTTTGGATTCTCTACAAGGGTTTCATAAATCTGGGCGCTTCTAGTTCTTAGCTTCCTACATTCTGAAGCCAAAGTTTTTAATCGGTCGACTGCGCTTTGAGGAGTGGACTCTCTTAGATCTCTTATCTCTTGGGGTGTCTCAGGCACAGTGCGGAGCTCCAGATCCGTGATGTGCTATTGAAGTTGTTGGATTACTTCTTCCAGTTGGGTCACCTACTATGGGAGATGGTCTTCTATCTTCACTTCTATGATCGTCACAGAGCGTAGTGCTTTGTGAACTCTTTCTTGTACTTCAAGTTTCTCTGCTAACAACTGGTCCTTTCTCTATTGTAACTTTGATTTTTCCTCCTCCCACTTCCCTTGTAAGGCAAGTTGATCATGTTCTGCCTTCCTCTATTGTTCTCCATGTGCGCTATGTTCTTACACCAAAGCCTGGGTGGCTTGCATTATGTCTTCTTGAGCTTGTCGAAGGCGAGCTTCGACTTTCTTGGTAATCTGGCGTAATTGAGTGGGCTCATCACCTATTCCTGGTATTTCCATTGTTAAGGGCATTGTAGAAACTACTTGGTTGGGTCGGAGTGCCTACTGCACTTCTTTGAGTTCATCCATGATCCGGCGGAATAGCTCCTCCTGCTTTGCTTCTTGCTTTTCTGCGAGATCTAGTGAAACATCATTCAGTGTGGCAATTAAGAAGTTGAAATCATCTGGGGTAAGGGTAGTTTTAAGCATGGTCCAGGTGGCCTTATCTTTTTTTCGAGATGAGGGATTTGGTGGGGTATTCCTTTTCTTGGAGGGATATTCCTCGTCCCTAGGCGGAGTAACCTTGCCTTTGCTCTGTTCAACTTCTGTGCCCCCTAGTTCTTCATCATCACCTCCCTTCACAGGTGAGAGCGAAGCAGTCTTCGTGGATGTGTCGTGGATATCTTGAACTTCCACATCCTTCTTAGTCTTGCACAGTCCTGGTGTATCCGGCATAGCTTTAGGGCTATCTACATCATACATCTCTGTGGGGTCTGCTACAACAAGGAGGTATGCCAACCATTCCTTGGTAATCTCCTCCAAGTCATCTTTTGTCAACTTGTAATATGACTGGAGTTGTTGTTTGTGCTCATATGTGCACGTTGTGATGTAGGTGAAGTGACGAACTACGTTGAATTTCATCAAAGGTCTAAACCTATGAAGCGTGTTGGGTGTGATGCACGGTGTAGACTGAATGGAATTCTTCAACTGAGTGTAGTAAGCGTGGAAGACGACATTGGACTGCCACTATTTGTTCATGTCGCTAGAGTACCACAGCATACAGAACTTTGTGGCCAATGGTTCGAAGGGTTCAATCTCTGGGAAAGTGGCTCCCTCAGGCAGTTCCCAAGCGATGAAAGCAATGAGTATGAGCAACCAGGTAAAGTGGAACTCATACCCTTAGTCATGTGCTTGTCTACACTCAAGCTCTAGCTGATTTATAAGGTATTTTTCCCAGTTCATTTGTAGTCCCTCTGCACACTTCCCTGTGAGGTCAACTACAAATCCGGTCACCTGTGTAGGTCTGTTTTTTTAGACTAACTTTCCTACGATCAGCTAGAAACCAAAGCGTACTGTTGCATTCTCAATGGAGGCTACCTTGTAACCTCATGTGCCTTTCTCCAGATCGCCATATGTGCCTTTTATTCCTTGAACAAGAGCACGATCTGCGGTCTTTCCCGGGTAAAATTCCTGTAGGTCAGGGCCCTGCATGCTTAGCCCAATGATCTGATTGATCATAATCAGATCCACAGTGATGTGGTGGTCCAACCATAGGTATCCTTCATGGTAGCAGGACAGCAACAGTCTAACGCATGCATTTACTTCCTGATGCCTCCCAAAATGTGGAATCTTCGTCACATTGAGGAGGGTTGACTGCGCAAGGTTATGGGTCCATTGCTGCGGTACAATATTGGGGTTCTTTCCTTTTGTAATAGTCAAGTACTTGTGTGGGGCTAGCATATTGTATACCTTGCGATCTCCAAGGTTGAAATCACTAAATTTCAACGTGGTGAGCTTCTCCTGGTCAACATGAACTGCGTGCACCCCTTTTGGGAGGTACGCGGTGACTACAGCATAGTCGAAGTCTCTGGGTATAGTGTCTTGATTCACTATTCCACTTAGTGGTGGGATACATTTAGGCAAGATGGTTGGGATCATTTTCACAGTGGAGAAGTCGTTTCCGAGCTTAGATCGTCTTTCCGAAGGTGGTCGGGATGGTCCTGCTCGAGCAGTGGAGGGGGAAGATGGGAGTGCGCCCAAGGATGATGCATGTACACTTGTAGACATTCCGCATTCTGACATGACTCTCTTAGTCATTAAATCAATTAGAACTTCTTCAACAATTTTCTCAGCAGCGTTGAGCTCGTCTGACATACAAACTTGGGTCAGTTGGATCGGGTGCAAAAGGAATTCAAAGACTACAATGAATAGTAAGGCAATGATCTCAGGGTAAGTAAATCTCAGGGTTCGCACTCAAATTCTCAGTTAGAAAAAAGTATTCTCGGTGCGTGGCGTGATGGGTTAAGTAGGCAATCTCAGCAATGGTCTGCTTGCAATGGACATGGGGCCTTCATTAACTCTGTTCTATCTATTCTGGTGTTATCCAACGGTCTAGTGGTAATCCATAACTGCTTTCCAATCCATTCGGAGCGGCGGTTGAATGGGTATATCGGTTCCAATGGCTATATTTCTTCGTCATGGCGAAGTACTCTATCTCGTTGTTCTGATATCTCGGTGAAGCTCCAATTATGAAATTTTTCTTATTGCAAAGTGTCCTCTAGAACCTCTTGTAACCTTACAATATGAGCCTTTTTCTTTCTTAACTTCCTAGCCTTCTTCCCAGTGAGCTTTGTCTCAGTAATGCTTTTACCATTTTGATGTTTATCTTCTGTGGTCTTAGTTACTTCGCGCTATTGAAAGTCTTTCCTAGGGTTCCTTGATAATACTACTTCTATATCAAAAATAGGTAAGTCAATCTTTTATGGGTCCTCAAGTGTTCTCTTAGCTTCGTCATCGTAGTTTCTAATTATAAATATCTGTGATCTGCTCTTATGTTCTTCAATCAAGTGGGTGATCCTTCTGGTCATAAAGTCTTTTAACTCTTGCTTCTTCTGTTATAAAACTTTTTCTTCTTCTTTTCGTCTAGCTTGTTCTCTATCAATCCAAGGTTTTCCTATGAGCATGGTAAACGGGGTGTTTTTTTCAACAAATTTAATGATCTCAAAGTCTTCCTCTGTCCAAGTTCCATTTACATTCATAGGTATCTGGGCGATCCTTCGACATAGGTTTACTAGCTTTCCTCTGAAGAAACTTGTTCCTCCTAGGGAAGGGATCATGGCAGGCTTTCCTATAGCTTCCCAAGTTCTTTCTGGCATAGAGTTCACTTGTGTTTCTTCATCAAGAGTATAGTCAATGTCAAAGTCCCCTATTCTTGCTTCGATTTGATCCTTTTCTTTGAAGATCTCTGATAGCCTAACATGTTGGTGGTCATTCAAGGTATATTTCATCTGTAGCAATATATTTTCTGATTCTTTCTGGATTTCTATTATAATCTTGGTCTCTTGATCTCCTTCAGGGTTTTCTTGCTCCATATTCAGCTTCTCAAGCCTAGCAATCATTTTAGGGCAATCCAATACTTCATGGTCCATAGCCTTACAACAGAGGCAACTAGGTCTTCTCCCTGGGAATTCCTTAGAAAGATGTATCGGTCTTCTGCAACTATAACAGAGGGTTAATCCTCTCTTTCGTTTAGATGTTCCCCAACTCCTTCTGTACTGCACACCAGGATCATGGTGGCTAGCCTGCAAAAAACTCTTTCTAGGATCCTACATCCACTTGTTAGTCTAGACATTCTTTTGATGCATAGGTATAACATATATGTCACTATATTTATCAGATCTATTCATATCAAACTTTCTTTTATCTATTAATGCCCTATTTTTGAAGCTAGGACAGAATCTATCAAACATACCTAAATCCATGCTTTAGAAACAAAAAAAAAAATCCACTTATCTTACTTCTATAGAGCACAAATCTAAAAAATCTAAAAAAAATTGACTATTCTTACCATTATCAGAGCACAGAGCTTACAGATCTTACCTCTTTTCTGCAGATCTAACCTTTTTTCCTTTAAAAATTTTCCACTTTTACTTTTCTTAAAGCATAGAGCGTTCATATATCACTTATTTTCTTCTGTATCAACCTCTTTATTGCATATCTGACCTTTCCCCTTCTGATCTGACCTCTTTTTCTGCAGATCTGACCTTTTCCCTTCAGATCTGACCTCTTTTTCTCGGCACAAAGATTTGTAGGTCAAGTAGAATATTGCGCACTAGGGCAACACATCTACGCGCAAAGCTTAGTTCACACAAAGTTTTTTCTTCTTTTGTTCCCAACAATCACAGTTTCGGTCCCGGCAACGGAACCATTTGTTGGCACAAGGGAAGACCTAGGGTTCAACACTCAAGAGCACACCAACAAAACCCTGACTACCGACCCTTTCAGCAACACCTGCAAAGCAGATGAAGTCTCACTCGAGGTAGAGGTAGGGGTGGTTGCAAGACTCAGATGTTTGCAAACTTAGCTGGGACACCGATCTGTGATTGTATCTTTTACAGGGCACTTAGCATAGATCCTTCATCAATATTTAACCCATCTGGTAATTCACAGATAGCACAGAGCATCGCAGTGAATACTTATACTAAATATGATTTAGTACTTAGCCACAGAAATATAGGTTAGATTCAACAAATCAAGCACTAAGCATCTTATATATTAGATCTAACGTTCATTCATATATCATCAGCACAAAGCATAACTAGATCTACTTAATCATATCAAGCACTTAGCCAAGAAAGAGATAAACAAATTAGAGAGAAGCACAAAGCACTATACACACAGTTACCATGGTTCACCCCCACCCTAGGGATACGTCCACAAAGTCTTCTTTATATTATCTTGGTCAAGCAGTTACAGCACAGAGCTTCAATGACCCTTATTTCGCACAGGACAGAATATATGCGCAGCTCACTAGATCCTTTTTCCTTGCTCTTCAGCACAAGACTACAACAACTTGCACTTAGCTTTTCGATCTCTTGCATAGAGCACTCTAAGATACATCCGATCACACAGATCCAATTACTAGCACTAAGCTTTCAGATATACATCACATAGATGTACTACATTACTATCATCCTTCTTCTCCCCTATTTACATTGCCTATTTATAGATTACAAAATGGGCCTAAGCATGGGTAAACCCATGGGCCAACATCCCTTTCCCATTACATCAACCCAAAACCCTAAAATGGACCCAAAAATAGGTCTTGCTTCCTTAATTTCCACTTCGCATTGTGCTCCTTCCTTGGCAAGGTGTCGCAGTCCCAAAAGTGGTCAAATATGACCAAGTATTCTTCAAAACTTGGTCAAGGGCCAACAGTACCATTACCTTTCATAGGAAGTCAGGTAAACCATTTCAATTGAAATATGTTATTCATGTTCCAGGTCTGAAGAAAAACCTGGTCTCAATCGCAATGCTGGAAGACAGAGGCTATGACATTGTTTTCAACAATGGAAAAGATTTTATGCAACATAAAACAACGGGTCAAGTCAAGAGGATAGGGATTCGATTTAAGAATCTCTACAAGTTGGAGGTAGATGGTTGCGCTGCCATGATGGGAAAGGTAGAAAAAGTGGTGAGCCGGGATGAGGGAAAATTATGGAACAAGTGATTGGGCCATCTTCATCATGGAGCCTTGAAAATCATGCATCAAATATCTACTGGACTTCCAATGGGAACACTTGCTCAGATAGATCAGTGCAAGGGTTGCACCATGGGGAAGTATGTAAATTCCACCTTTCATGAAAAGGAGAACTGTGCTTCGGTGATCCTGGAGAGAGTTCACACAGACATGTGTGGACCATTCTCGGTTGCTTCAAGAGAAAAACATAAGTATTATGTTATTTTTATTGAATACTTTTCTCATAAATGTTGGATCTTCTTCATGCAAAAGAAGGATCAAACATTCTCAAATTTCTGTGAGTTTGAAGCATTGGTGGAGAAAGAGTCGGGGAAGCGAGTGAAAGCTCTGAGGAGGGATAATGGTGGAGAATAAATCTCTAAAAAATTCAAAGACTTATGCAGCAAAGAAGGAATTCGAAGAGAACTCATAGCGCCTCATAACCCACAACAAAATGGGGTCGTGGAGAGGAAGAATAGAACGATCATGGGTGCAACACAAGCGATGTTGCATGATCAGGGCCTACTAATGCATTTGTGGGTGGAAGCATGAAACACTGTGGTTTATGTGCAAAATCATTGTCCTCATAGAGTACTTGGCATGAGTACACCTAAAGAAGTTTTTACTGGTAAGAAACCTAATGTTTCTCATTTTAATATTTTTGGCTCATTTGTTTATGTGCATGTAACCAAGGATGCCAGGAAGAAGCTGGAGTTGATTGTTGAAGTTGGGATATGTGTGGGGTACACAGAAACACCCCATAATTATCGTGTGTATTTTCCTAACAGTAAGATGATTGTTATGCGACGGGATATAAAATTCGATGAGGGGAAATCCATGCGGTTGTCGCTTGAGAGGGATCTAGACTTGCATGCAGAGGAGGAACTGTTGGTTCCCAAAGATGAGTCTCGAGATGTGGATCAGCCACATGAGGAGGTTCATGGAGTGGAGGAATCCAATCAAGCAGAGTCATCCATCAAAAATGACAGAAAGTGCACCATGGAAGCTAATAGATTGAGACTAGATGTTGCACAGAATGTAGGAGCCCCTACTTCACAGCGCAAATAGAGACAGTCTCCTGATCAATTTACTGGATACATGGCTCTCATGAGAAAATGTATTGTGATTGAACCATCTTCCTTTCAGGAAGTAGTGCAGGATCCCACTTGGGTTGATTCTATGGTGGAGGAGTATGACTCCATTGTCAAAAACAGTGCATGGGAAATTGTCCCAAGACCGGTCGACAAATCAGTGGTAGGTTCGAGATGGATTTATAAGGTAAAGCAAGTTGTTGATGGGACTGTGGAAAAATACATGGCCAGATTTGTGGCTCGGGGCTTCTCACAGATCAAGGAGATAGATTATGATGAGACCTTTGCACTTGTCACAAGGTACTCTTCCATAAGATCCATCTTTGCACTCTCAGCACAGATGGGCTAGCGCATTCATCATATGGATGTAAAAACTATGTTTCTCAATGGGATCATTGAGGAAGAAGTGTAAATTGAGCAGCCAGAAGGTTTTGAGACCTTTGACAAGGAGTCGCATGTGTGAAGACTCAAGAGAGTGTTGTATGGGCTGAAGCAAGCACGCTGTGCTTGGTACACTCAGATAGACAGCTATTTCACCAGACTGGGCTTCACTAAAAGTGAAGTGGATGCAAACCTATACAAAATTGTGGTGGAGGGTAAGATTTTAATCATTGTTCTTTATGTTGATGATTTAATAATGACTGGTGATGAGCAGTTGATACACTCATGCAAGGAGGACCTTTCAAAGGAGTTTGAGATGAAGGATTTGGGCCTCCTTCATTATTTCCTTGGATTGGAAATATGGCAGTGAGATGGTGAACTTTTTGTGTCTCAAGGCAAGTATGGAAGGGAGATACTGGGTAAGTTTCACATGGAGGGTTGCAAACCCATGGATACACCTCTTCCAGGAAACTGGAGGAAATAGGATGCTACTTCTGGAGAGGTAGTGGATGCTACTGTCTATCGACAGTTAGTGGGTTCACTAATGTATTTAGTGAACACGAGACCAAACATTTGCTATGCGGTTAACCAGCTGAGTCAAGCAATGGTTAAGCCTACCAAGATATTTTGGAAGGCGGGAAAGCATGTCCTGAGATACCTGAGAGGCACATCTGAGTATGGATTATGGTACAGACAGACGGATCAGGTGAAGTTGCATGGATTCATGGATGTAGATTGGGCGGGCAACCCAATGGATAGAAAGAGCACATCAGGGGGGATCTTTAGTATTGGATCTACAGTTGTTTCTTGGTACAGTAGGAAGCAAATATCTGTGGCACTCAGTTCAGTGGAAGTGGAATACATGGCAGTGATTCAAGCTGCATGTGAGGCTATCTGGATGAGAAATATCTTGGTTGGTTTGTTTGGTTCTCATTTAGATCCGACAGTGATTCATTGTGATAATCAGAGTTGCATTAAACTCTCGATTAATCATGTGTTTCATGATAGATCTAAGCATATAGATATCTGGTATCATCATCTCAGAGATTGTGTGCAGCGGTAGATCATGTTTCTTCAGTACATTCCTATGGAAGATCAGAAAGAAAACATTTTGATGAAGGCCCTCACCAGGAGAAAATTCAAATACCATAGAGACAGGATTGGGGTGAAGGATAATCCCTTTCTTGTTGAGAGGGAGTGTTGAAAATTCAACAAGAAATGTGTGTCTAATTTATTTTCCCTTAAATAAATTGGACAATAAATATTAATCTATTATCTCACAATTACTTGAAAATAGTTAACTGGAATGGAAAATCAGTTAACTATAGGAAATTCGAGTTCAAAGGTTGACTGGTGGGACATGCAAGTCGAATTATTTGTAACAGAGTTGGATGTATAGTTATGTGAGTTATGAAGTAGTTTAACTCAGTTAAGTGAGTTAAGATCAGTTGTACTAGTTGTAACTGAACTTACACTAGTGAGAGATTAGTGAATTAATTATTAATTAATTCACAATCAGTGATCTCACATGCAACTAAAGATTTATCACTGTTAACTACATGCATGTCATATCCAGTGGAGACCCAGTTGAGATAACATGTGAAAGGGATAGTTTGACAATCAATTGTGACATTAGTGAGTGCACTCATGCAACCACACACACAATGGATGTGCCCATGAGGAATGTGCATCCTAGGAAAGAGGGATTCGAATTCATTTGCATGTTTTTCCATTGCAGGGATTGCGCAGAGGAGGCAGGTTGTCTGGAGGCAGTAAATTGGCACATGCATTTGCCAATTTTTGTATGACAGTGTGAGACGATTATATATTGTACTGAGAGCTCTTGGATTAGAATTTTGTATGAGATTGTTTCATGATCCATGATATATACATAATATATGATAGTGGGGTTTTTAGCTTTATGCTTTCCCAATAAAAACATATGTGTTATGTGTGATTGATCTTTCGTCTTGATATTGCAATTGGTGATCGTGTTTTAAATTCTGCAAGAATAATTGTAGAAGAGATTATGTATTTAACAGTGGCATATAATTGTTAGATCAGGAGAATCCACTCAATACATAATTTGTATTAAAATTTATACATTTATTTCCCTCCTCTTCTAGACTTTTCATCTCCTAACGACCTTTTTCCATAATTACTTTCGCCACATACTGGAGAATTTGAAAGGTCACCACTCAGGTCCCTAGAAGTTTTTGAAAACCCTCTTTTTTCACAAAGTCCATCCCACAAACTTTTGATGGCTGTTTTCGGAGGTGGAGGAGCAGGTGGACAAGATCAAGGCAAACCCCCACCCCCTAGGATTGTTTCCAAGGTAGCGGCCAGATACGCTCCCTTGGTCCTTCCTCCTGTCCTTCATGATTTACCTGAAAATTATATGAAGAACTTACCAAAATTTACGGGAGAAAGAGATTTAACTGCTACAGAGCATATAACATTTTTCGATTAGTTCGTTGATATCCTTAGTATTGCACATCAAGATGTCTACTCGAGGATTTTAGTGAAAACTTTCGAAGGACAAGTAAGAATCTAGTTTCGATGACTCCCAGTAGGATCCCTACGGTCGTACGATGATTTAGAAAATGCCTTTTTAAGATAGTGGGGAGAAAAGAAAGACCATTTGTATTATCTGACCGAATTCGGGGCTCTAAGAAAAAGGAATTATGAGTCAATCCTCGAATTTACTCAGAGGTTTAACAAACTCTACCATAAGATTCTAGCAGAAGTTAAACCCTCTCAACCTACAGAAAATGTGACTTTCGCAAGGATTTTTGAGCCCGACTTTGCCCTACTTTTAAGGGAAAGAATATATGCTACTCTGATAGGAATGCAAGATGATACCATAGAAATCGAATCAAACATGATGGCATCTGATAAATTAAAATCCAAGGTTGATATAGGAACCTAAACGCTTCAGGGAACAAGAAGGACCCTCCAGATCTGGGAAGTCTATGGAAGACAAAATGGATGACATGGCTAAGATAATCAAAGATTTGTCAAACAAAATCTTTAGAATGGAGCTAGACCAAGCCAAACCTGATCCATTCCCTAGAAAAGATTTCAGGAGAAATCTTAACCCCCAAAACCAGCAGAGACAAGTAAAAAACAAAGATCAAAAAATACAAGTTGTGTTTAAAACAGAAAACTTCATGCAAAGGGATGATATGCAAAACTATGAGGGGTTAGAAGAGGATATAAACAACCTTGGTGATGAAGACCATGAACCTCATCTAACTAGACAGGATTATGAAAGATCTCTAGACCAAGAGTCCATATTTAGTAATGAGGAAAGTATAAATCATTTGGGAGAGTCTGCATATCAAGGAATCGCTGACTCCATAATGGTCGAAATTCAACAGAAGTATAATTTAAGTCCCAGAGAAACAAATACTGCAAATGGTCCACCAAAAAATATGTTATCAAGAAATAAATTGAATGAGGCAGTTGTTACTAAACCCCTGGTTGAAACACAAACTGTCCGAACCAAAACAGTGGAAACTAGAGAAACACAAACTAAGAAAAAAGAGAATATAGAAGCACAAACTTCAACTAGGGAAAGCGAAAAACAACTGGAGGTTTTAGTTTAGAAAATGAAATAAATAAAATTAAAATCCCCATGCCCCTAGTTGAACTTGCCAAGAATCTGATTTATAAAAAACAGATTGCTAAAATGATTAATTTTTCTGATGTGGAATGTCATGCAGACATGATAAATTTACAAGATGAAAAGTCTATGATTATGTTTGGTCCAGACATTGAAAATGCTAAGGATTCTATAGCTCCTTTTTATAGTACCTTAATTGTGCATGATCACTTACTTCATAATTGCATGTTAGATTCTGGGGCCTCTCACAACCTAATGCCTAAAGTTATCAAGGAAAAGTTGGGCCTTGAAATCACTAGACCTTATCAAGATTTATATTCGTTCGATTCAAGAAAGGTTAAGTGTCTCGGCATGATCAAGGATTTGGTAGTGAATCTTGCACAGATTCCTATAAAGAGTATCCTTGTGGATGTAGTCATTGTTGACGTCCCTGCCAAGTATGGCATGCTTCTTTCCAGGTCTTGGGGCACAAAATTAGGAGGATCACTTCAAATGGACATGACATACGCTACGATCCTAATTTTTGGTGGACAATTTACTCGACTGTACAGAGAGCCTAGACTGGCATATACTGTAAGTGACCCCCAAAATAAAAATAATTATCCAGTCTATGTTGTCGATCAGGATCTAGGAAATTGTATTTTATCAATAGACGATGATTTTGAAGACTGTATAGAAAAAGAAAACAAAAAAATAGAAAAAACATAGAAAAGTGTAAATAGTAGAGGAGTATGGAAAATGTTTTTTGATGGTGCTTCTTCCTGCGAATGGGCAGGGGTTGGAGTATTGTTTGTTGCACCTGGAGATGAATATGTCATTCCCTTTTCATACAAATTACAATGGGAAATTGATTATACTAATAATTTATGTGAGTACGAAGCTCTGGTATTAGGATTTGAGGCTGCCAGGAAACTAAAAATTGAACATTTGATAGTCTATGGAGATGCGAAGCTTATCGTGAAACAAATAAAGTAGCAATATCAAGCTAAATATCTAAGGCTAAGGTCATACAGAAACTGCGCCTAGGATTCGATAGAGAATTTCTTCTCGTCATTTAATATTCACTACATTCCCAGAATGGAAAATCAGCAGGCAGACTCTTTGGCCAAAGAAGCTGCAACGTTTGTGCCGCCCATTGTCCTAAAACTGAAGTGTCATATGGAAATGAGACACAGACCTTCAATCCCAAATAATGTGCAACACTCGCAAGTTTTTGAAGATGACGAGCATATTAAACAGTTCCTAGAAATGGTTGACGAGTTCTCTGAAACTCATATAGATCAAGAAAATTAGAACGATCCAATTTGGATCATGCAGAAAGGTGAAGATCCTAAAAAAATCCAGGATAAAATCGCAAATCACCGAATGCTTGTTCTTAAAAACAATCAGATTCCCATAGGTCTGGTACCTTTAGAGAGATTGTTTGACCAAGATTATATACCCTTAAAATCTACCTTACAACCTCAACCCGAAGAGGGTGAAGACTGAAATATAGGAACTAAAGAAGATCCTAAGCTATTCAAGATATCTAAATACCTCCCAGCCCACGTGAAGAATAAATATGTTGAATTGCTTAAAAATTATAAAGATGTCTTTGTATGGTCCTATGATGATTTAAAAACTTACGATACCTTTGTAATTGAACATAAGATTCCTTTGAAGCATGGTATCAAACCTTTCAGGTAAAAGCTGAGAGAAATAAACCTTATCCTCTTACCTGTAATAGAAAGAGAGGTTAAGAATCTTCTCGACGCAAATATTATCGTTCCACTTAGGTATTATGAATGAGTAGAAAATTTGTTACCCGTCAGAAAGAAAATTGGGGAAATAAGCCTCTACGTGGATTTCAGGAATTTAAACCGGTCATCCCTTAAGGATAACTACCCACTGCAAAAAATGGATCACGTCCTGAAAAAAGTAGTTGGAGCTAACCGAATGTCAATGATCGATGGTTTCTCAGGTTATAACCAAATTGGTGTCCACGAATATGATAAAGAAAAAAATGTGTTCACTACTCCATGGAGAAATTTCATGTATGGTAAAATGTTGTTTGGTTTGATGAACGCAAGGGCCACTTTCCAAAGAGTGATGGATATAGATTTCATCGGTGAGAGAGATAAATTTGTGGTTATTTACTTAGATGATCTAACATTCTTCTCCAATTCTGATGCAGAACATCTAGTTCATCTCAAACAAACCATCAAGAAATGCAGAAAATTTGGTTTGTCTCTTAACCCTAAGAAGTCTCATTTTGATATGCAAGAAGGCAAGGTTCTGGGGCATATAGTTTCAAGAGATGGAATCAAGGTTGACCCCAAGAGAATCGAGGCTATTGACACAACAAACAATCCTAGAAATAAAAAATAAATCCAGTCTTTTTTAGGAAAAATAAATTTTTTGAGAAGATTTATCCCTAACTTTGCTAAAATTGTCAAATTAATCACAGATGTGCTGAAAAAAGACAGTGAAATCAAATGGACTATCGAAGCTAAAGCATCATTCGAGCGAGTTAAGAAAGCTATAAGAGAAGCTCTAGTATTAGTTAGTCCTGACTACACTAAGGAATTCATGATCTTTTCTTTCGCATCTAAACATACTATCGCAGTGGTACTTCTCCAAAAGAATGAAGAAGGTTTCGAGCAGTCAATCGCCTTTTTCAGTAAAAGTCTCAGAGACGTCGAATTAAGATATGAAATACTGGAAAAACAAGCCTACGCGATGGTGAAAGCTCTCAAAGATTTCAAGACATATGTACTGCATTCCAGAATAATCGCCTATGTGCCAACAAGCTCTGTCAAAGATATATTAGTACAATCAGACAGTGATGGTAGGAGAGGTTGGTGGTTAGCCAAAATTCAGGAGTTCGATCTAAAAGTAAAACCGACCAAGCTGTTCAAAGGTCAGGGTCTGGAGAAATTATTAGCAGAATCAAATTTCAGGGCACTCAGGATAAACCACCTGGAATCACATGGATATATCCCGGACATGGAGGAACTTGATGATCAAACCCCTACAGTTCAGGTCGAGAATAAATTTTCTTCCTCAGATTGGTATCGAGAGATCATTTTGTACCTCCTCGCCCTTCGATGCCTGAGCAACATGACTTCATCCAAGGCGAGAACGTTGAATCTAGATGCAGTTAAGTACTATAGTATTGAAGGTCAGTTGTATTGGAAAGACCCTCTAAGTTTCTTGCTACGGTGTTTAATAGAACCTGAAACTGAGAATGTCATAAATGAATTTCATAAAGGAGTGTGTGGAGAACATCACGCTTGGAGGGCCACGGCCTATAAGATCATAAGAGATAGGTATTATTGGCCAAAGTTATTTACCGATGTGAATGCCAAGGTCAAAGCATGTAACCCTTGCCAATTATTCTCTAGAAAACAAAAGCTCACTGTGCTACCTTTAGTCCCAGTCAAAATAGAGGCTCCTTTTCAACAATGGATTCTGGACTTCATCAGATAAATTCACCCACAGTCAAGTGCCCAACATAAATGGATTTTAACTACTACTGATTATTTCACGAAATGGGTTGAAGCCATTCTAACTCGGAATGCCACAGATTCAGTGGTTATAAACTTTTTGGAAGAGAACATCCTATCCATATTTGGTTGCCCCCAAAAAATAGTTACAGACAATGCCCAAGCGTTCAAATCTATGGAAATAATAGGCTTTTGTCAAAAATACATATATGTTAGGACATTCTACAGCCTATTATCCTCAGGGAAATGGGTTGGTTGAATCATCCAACAAAAGTTTGATGAATATAATCAAGAAAGTATTAACGAAGAATAAGAAGGCTTGGCACGTTTAGCTAAAGTACGCCTTATGGGCAAACCGAATCGGCACTAAGAAATCAATAGGTATGTCTCCTTTCCAAATTGTTTATAGTACTGACGTTGTCCTCCCTATCAATCTAGCTCTCCCAGTAATGAATTTTTGGCAAGATGAAAATGAAGAGTTGAATGATGTAACAAGGAGGATAAACCAAATAATCGAAGTCCAGCAAAATAGGGCTGAAGTTGATGACAAACTTCAAAAATACCAAGATAATATGAAATCTGTTTTCAATAAAAAAGTGAGAGAAAGGGATTTCCTTCCTAGTGATCTAGTTTTAAAATGGGATGCTAGAAAATAAGATGCAGGAAAACACGGCAAGTTTGATCATCTCTGGTTCAAACCATTCAGGATTGCAGCTATAGAGGGAAATAATTCTTTCCTACTGGAAAATCTTGACGGGAAAAAATTTGACACCCCTATCAATGGATGTTATCTAAAACATTTTATGCAATAAACATGTTTCACATTACCATTGTATATACTGGTTTGATTTCTTGTTTACTTTCGCAATTTTATTTTCCTTCGTAGGTTGTCTAAAATTTACTTTTTTCATTTTAAATAAACCTAATTTCATTTGATATTCTGAAAAGCAAAAAAATAAAAAAAGTTTGTACTACATATCATTTTCGTCCTACAAAATTTTCTGATTTTTTATTTTATGCTCTTGCAGAATACTTATTATCAGATGAGAAATAAGGAGGTATCAGAATCTAACGCTTAGTTTTCAAAACAGATATTTCTCTCAAAACAGGTGATAAATTAACAATTGGTTTGATTAAAAATGTAAATAAAATCTGAGGTATGAACTTCTATACTTATTATTTAAACTGAAAAAAATAAAATAAAATAAAATAAAAAAATTGAAAGAAATCCTATTGGATATAAACAAGGTTCTACTCTTGTAATATAATCACCTGATCATGATCAGAAAGATATAAATCTCTAGATTTCTGAATCAAATAAAAATAAAAATAAAAGAAAATAAGAATAAAAGAGAATCTTGATAATCAAGAAGTGAACTTATGTGGAAATGAGATTATGTTGTATAAAACCCTTTGAGTCCACATTCTGTTTTCATCTTGCATATCTTCGATTTTTCACTCTATCCTAATTTTTCACTGTGTGTCCTTAAATATTCACAGAAAGAAAGAATTCTCCCTTGCCGCTGAAAACTTAAAAACATATCCTCAAAACAATATTAGGCGAAGATCCTTATGTTCATTTGATTTTAACTGAAAGAAAGTATGTCTAGACTAATCCTGGTAACTTTAGCTCTTCTAACAGATTTAAACTGATTAGTTCGCTCAAGGAAAATCCCTGGGAAATAAAAGTTCCCCATAAGATCTTCCCTATAGAAAAAGTGTATTGAAGATCGGAAAAGAATTAGCTCAGAGTACAATAAAAAATTGTTGAGAGACTTTCATTGTCAAATCTTAAGCAGATATCATCCTTGTATGATGCATACAAGTTGATTTCCCCCACTTCAAAATTATAATAAAATATAAGACAAATGGTGAAAGGAAAATCATAAAATGATTGCCCCCATCTAGTCCAAGAGGTGAAAGGAAATTCGTAAAATCGATTTCCCCCATTTTGTCCAAAAGAGATGATAAAAAGAAATTCATAAAATGATTGCCCCCATCTAGTCCAAGAGGTGAAAGGAAATTCGTAAAATCGATTTCCCCCATTTTGTCCAAAAGAGATGATAAAAAGAAATTCATAAAATGATTGCCCCCATCTAGTCCAAGAGGTGAAAGGAAATTCATAAAATCGATTTCCCCCATTTTGTCCAAAAGAGATGATAAAAAGAAATTCATAAAATGATTTCCCTCATCTCAAATAAAATGCAAAAATGCTATTTGAAGTGGTGAAAGGAAATTCAATGGGAGATGTAAATAACTTCATCGGGGTACTGAACAGGCTCGCTGGCAGTGAAGAAATATCTATGATATCCGTAAAGTTTTCATACATGTATAAACACACTCTGAAAGCTAGTTATCTTTTTGATAATATTTAAATTCTAAACCGATAAGGGATTCCCTAAATAAATTGTTAAAATTATTGTGCCTTGATGCAAACGAAATCAACCAAAGTCTAATACTTCAGTTAAAGTTGTTTTGATTATCTTAAACAAATCCAAACTCAGTTTCAAGAAAAGGAAACTATTAATAGCCTAACTTGAGATCAGTAATTGATTGTGTTTTGAAGGTTTTCTGAGACACAGATGAAGTCTAATTTCTCTCTATATGATTTTTTCAAAAGGTGTTCCCAGAAATCCAATGATGACTCCATTTATCCAATAAAGGCACTTGGTCTACTGTTCTTCCACGCCTCATAGGGAGACGCGATCCCTAGATGGAGCCTATGTTGGAACATATATAAATCCTAATCCTTGAGCTTTACTTTCTCGAACTTCATCCTTTTTAAATAATGACTTAGAGATCGACTTTCGAATGTTTAAACCAAATTTACTTCTAGTCATAAAGTGTGCATGATGTATGTCATTGATAAAATTCCCCCGTTGATAGAATCATCCCCTTTTTCCCTAAGTTTTGGATCTGCCTAATTGTTAAAGAGTCAAATCATTGAAGGTTGTTTCGAAGTTTCGCGCTTCGGGTATTTCGACAGGTCTTCACAGTTGAAGTCCTGAAACCCGAAAGTGTTTGTTATCACTAGTCCACAAACTTTTAAAGAACATGAGTCATGGTACACATGTACCTTTTGATTCTTCCCTGGGTTGACACGTGGTAACCCCTGGTCTCGAAACATCATCTAAAATGACATCATCTTCGACATATCACTACAAGTAATAGCCTTTCAGAAATATAATAAAGATCTAACTTGCAAATCCACAAAGCAGCAAAATACCAAAATATTAAATCTCAATTAGTTAAGTTAATCTTGATTAAAAGTTAGTTAACAATTTCGCACTTCGGAGTTCGGACCTTTACCATCCATCACATTCTGAAATCCCGAAGTTCGAACTTCCAAAACACTTCAAACTTAATCAGGGTTAACTAAAACTAAAAAAATAATTATCTGATGATTAATCATTTCAAAGTTTTGGGTTTCGTGGATTCTATCTCGAGCTACTGTCAAAATCCCAAAGTCTGAATACCCAAAAACACTTAAGGTTAAACATGATTAATTAATGTTTAAAAAAAAAGATTATCTCGCAATTAATCTTTTGTGAATTTGCGATTCGAGAAATTTCAAACCTATTTCATCCAAGTTCCCGATCACGAACCGCCAATATTAATGGCATTAATCACAAATCAACGGAAATGATTTCAATATAGATTGCAGATCACCACCTACATTTTTTCATTAAGGTAAATAAATTTATCGTCAATAAAGGTATTCTCAAATCAATACGCCTGAGGTGAATAATAATGCTTGATTTTGAATTCCATTTTCATTCTCACAGAATAGCAAGTTTTAGCAAACTAAGAAGCTCACGCATTCCCTTGTAACAGGTAACCCCATTCTGATTTCATCAATATCATGGGCCATGAAAGATGGCTAAAGAAGCTAGTGAAAGCGCAAATCCGAACACAGATGTTATATCAGACACCTCACCGAGAGCCATAGATACTATAAAATCTTGGAAATGGGTGTTTGATATTCTAGAGCATGAGCTTATAAATTACCTGGAGGATTCAGGCGACAAAGTGAGTGAAACCCATGTAACTAAACTCAGGGATATAGCTTAGACAGAGCTACACAAAATAGTTGCGTAGCTGAGACTCATGTTGTATAACAATATCATAGGCTAGGCCCTGGAAAACATCGGCATTTCAACCAAGAGCATTTACATCTCACAAAACGTTGATGTTGGGTATTTTCGACCGGAACACATACAAGTAATGTATAAACTATCCCCCGTTTTTAAATATAGTTACAACACTACATTCATACTAGAGTTTGAGAAACAGGGGTGCACGCAATATGAGAAAAGCTACCCTGATTTAATCAAGGACTGGTGGGAGCACCCAGAGAAATTCAGAGCTGACACTCACGGCATATATGCCACAACATCGTTAGAATCCCATATGATTTATGCGGTTATGATGCTATGTAGGTTATTCGGAAAGAATATCTCCACTCACTTCCCGTTGGCATGGGTACCAATTATGCACGAAGTGGTTGAGGGATACTCTTTCAATTGGGCCAAGATGTTATCAGACAACCTGGCTAAGGAAATCATAGAATACCAATTGGAAAAGTCCAAAGGGAAACCTACCCATTTCTATATGTCTGCATACATTATGGATGCTATTTGCTTTATGACTCATTTCCCTCTGATGAACTAGAGCTAGACCCTAATTAGCGTTGAACCTATCCAATTCTATCACTCCAAGTTTTGGGATGAAAAAGCCAGAGATTTCTTCTACGAAATATACCATTATGTAGTGTTTCCTATTCATACCACCCTATATGGTTTCCCACCTCCCAAAATTTCGGACAGAATCATGGAAAACCTGGGCAAAATAGCAGACTGGTACATAGAAGAGAATTTTTCTTACATCAAGGTTTTCGGGTGCTCAGTCCCTCCCCATGCTCTCCCAAAGTTTTTACCAGATCGACTAGTATGTCGAGAAGTGGTGTATCAAATTGTGACAAGGGGCATCAGCAAGGAATTGAAAGCGGCCCAAAAAAAGGTATGGCCGACTTTCCCTCTTCAAGTTGGTATGTTTTCCTTATTAGATTTTGACCATTCCAAAGTAGAGGCTGCAACTCTGGAGGATGTCAAATTGGTTGACACCGAGTTTAAAAGGAACGATCCATAGAAGATCATGGAAAATCACCTGGCTCAATACAATTTAAAGAGGTATGTGCACAACAATTCCCCACAGGATGAAATATTCAGGGGAGCCAGGTCGTATGAGGAAGTACTGAACAGATTCCAAACTATGTCCTCGGATCAACAGGAAAACTTCTTAAGTTTCCAAAAGCACAGACGGAATAGATTGCCAAAGGTACTACAGGGAGATTCAGTAGCACCTTCGTCTACACAAGAGACTTTACCTACAGGTTTTGAGGTAGGGAGTTCTGGAAAAAAGGAAAATAAGGAAAATACAAAGGACACTGAAGTTTCAATTGAGGAATTGGAATCTTTAGTATCAACCCCACTAGGCCCTCAGGAAAAGGCTCAGCTCGAAGCCTTTCAAAAACAAGGATAGGATACAGCACCTTCTACACCAGCCACCTATGTGACCAACACTATTGAGCAACAACTATCTAAGGAGATAGGTGCTCCTATCACTTCATTGACATCGTTACAGTCTACTTTCGGAAATACGAGTTCTAAAGTCATCTTTATAGATGATCTTACCCCAATTTTAGTCGAATAAATGCCTCCTTGAGACTTCTTTTTCAACAAGAAGAGGAGGGTCATCATTAAACGAGAAACACATCAGAAAGATGGAGTGATGGTCAAAACAAAAAGAATGATATATGATGGACAGAACCGAGACGATTCAGAATTTTCTAAAGAAATGGAAGGCTCATTAGGTGCCTTTTCCATGGCAAATCAGTGGTCTCTAGAAAATTTGGTCGAGCAACTAAAACAGAGAGACCTGTTGGTAAGGCAGTTGCAAGATCAGATAAGGACTATGGAACAGGATATGAAGAATAAGATGAACCGAGATTTTGAACAGGCCAGAGCATATGATAAATAGAAAATTCAACAACTCCAAGCCAACTTTGATGCACTCCAAAGGAATTCTCAGTTCAATCAAGGACTGATCACCCAGCATGTTGAATTAATAAAACAACTGCAAGCTAAGTTGGAGTTGACCGAAAGTACCTCGGTGGATATTTCAGCTCTCTAGACCCAAGCAATTGAAATAAATGAAAAACTTAAAAATGCCCAGCAAGATCTTTTTATGAAGGTAGAATTCGTCCAGAAGTGCTACCAGGTGGTTGACCTTTCTCTGAAAAACATTTATATCAAGGAGAGAGAAGCTCATTCAGCTCGATCTAAGTTTCAAGAGGTTGTGTTATTGATACCAAAGGATGATGCCTCAAATGTACATCGGCTCTCTCTGTCAGAACAAATAAGAGGTGATATAGTTCTGAAGGCTTGGGAAACAAATTTGACATAATGTAAGAGACTTGCCAGAGATGTAACTAAATCTTTTCTAGAAGCGTTTACATCACTAGACAAAGGGCTAATCAAATTTCAAGGGAATGTTGTTTCCAAATCCTTGGGTCAAATCGATATAGAAAAGAATCAATATAATTCCAGAACAATCAAAGAGGAATCTTTGACGGCCATCCAAAGTATGAAATAGGTCGA
This sequence comes from Picea engelmannii, assembly GCA_009831015.1. Classification (NCBI taxonomy): domain Eukaryota; kingdom Viridiplantae; phylum Streptophyta; class Pinopsida; order Pinales; family Pinaceae; genus Picea; species Picea engelmannii. The sequence continues at coordinate 642,062 of ML778685.1, read as the reverse complement.
TCTCTTTCAAATAAACAAATGGATAGTGAACCCAAGCTTGCAGCTACAGGTCACATCTCGAGGAGCTAAAAGAATACAGGAAAAGTTGCCTCATGTAGAAAGAAAGTTATACACTTTCGAGGCCAATCAAGCAACTGAGCCTTCAAGGCTGGTAGTGAAATTAGTAAGTAGATGCATCCAATGCATTGAATATGAAAAGTCAAACACATCTGGAAACAAGTAAGGAAGCGTTATTACATGATTGGATATCAATGAGGGGACAAATGGAAATAGATACATGATGACCAGGACGTTGTGCCAAGACATCAAAAAGATCAGAAGACAGAAGGGTTTCAGTCAGCAGACGAAGAGATTGCCAACGAAGCCCATTATTCTATATATTTTGTTTTCTTATTTCAGATATTTATTATTTTTAGATTATAAGAAGTCCAATCATTTTTGAGTTGTGATAATTTTGTATAAATACATAGATTGAAGACTTATCACAGGCTGCTTCTTTTCGATTGTAACAGAGAAAACTCATATTTATTGAGTATTAATACAAGTGCAGACAGGGATTCCAAGTTTTGTTTAATTTGGGTTATGTACTTCTTCTTTTTTTCCATATCTCATGCATTTCTTTAAACATTTCCTTGATAAATGTTTGATTCCAATTTAGTACAAAAACTACTGTAATCGTATTGCATCGGTAATTCATTAAGCAAAGCAGTTTTTCCTCTGTATTTACTGTGAGTAAATCAAAACCTGCAAGTTGTGTGTATTACTATATTTTATACTTTATTCAAGGTTACACTATCTATTTTTTTCTACTACAACATGGTGAGATTCTTCACTAATTGATGCCTTGCTTTGTTTTACAGTTTTGTGTTTTTCTCTCATACCATTCGATATTACGATCTTGACTCAAACACAAAATACGGCCTTTGTTTTGCCACACTGTTAATGTCATTTAAGGATTTTTTCTCATATAACTAAAGTGGAAAAAAGCACTTTTAAAAAATAACTCTCATAAACTTTCATGATGCCTGACATTATTCTTTGAGCCTTAAGTTTAATCGCAGGACCAACAGATACACCACACAATTATAATATTAGCCATTTATCGGATATATATATATATATATATATATATATATATAACCATTCGTCAAACCATCGACGACCCAGTTCATCGATGGTTCGACTATAATAGTTTTTTCCTTCTCAGATAAAAACGATGGACATACAGCATTTTCTTCGGTAACTCATCCATCTTTCGATGGAAACATGTTGATCTATTGCGGAAGATACATCGAAGGTTTGTCGTTTTTTCATCACTAGACCGACGTCCTGGAGACAATCACGTTATGTAGTTGAGACAAACTACCAGGACAAATTTGTTGCTAATTAGTCTCTCTTATGATGGGAAAACATTGATCTTTTGATGTACTAGTGATGACCACATGATGTGATTGTGATGAACTAACAAGAAAAATTTGTCGATAATTGGTCGCTCTTACGATAGAAATGCATCGATCGTCTGACCTACTAGCGATGACAACGTGATGAATTTGGGACAAACTGATTGGGGCACATTAGTTTCTCTTACGACAGATGTGTTCTTCGGTATTGTGATGCACTCTTGAATGTCATGATTGCAATGAATGTGACGCGATGAAAAAATGGTTATTGCCTTCATTGTACTTGTGACATTGTGGTGACGAACATGTGTCGATAAATCGTCGGAAAATGGGCCCAATGTACTAGTGATTACAATGAAGTCTCCTAAGAATATTCTTGCTTTGACAAGGTTTGAGCATATTGATGGTTCTTTATATTATCTTGGAAAACCGAGAAAAAATAGCTAATAGATCTATTAATCCCTTGACCAAACCCGGCCAAGTCGGCCAACCTCCTAGCTTCAGCCAAGTGAGCCTTCACCGCTCAACTCTCGACACATTACAATGGAGTATCACCATCATTTTACAGGTTTTCATTACATATAATTGATGAGCTCTAAAACTGCGGGCTACCAAAACCAGTGTTGTTGACTTAACAACTTTGACTCTTTCACCGAGTTAAGTTTAACCTAGCATTCCCCCTTTTAAAATTGACTTGGGGTTTCCCATGATCGAATCAGGACAAACTAGCCAAGTGATCCTTTACTGCTCACCTCCAGGCCCAACCCCCCTCAAAGTCTATAATTAGGGTATCTGGGAATCTTGCATGCTCCCCCTATCACCTAGGTCTATGTCTATACTTTAACGGTAATTTACCAGGGGTATGCATACCTAACTAGGTATTACATTGGTATGCCCAATTACATTAAATTTTCAACTCCATTATAATAAATATTTTTTTCATTGTTTCTATATTGTCAGTTATGTCACTATCCTCTCACCTTGATGTTCGTCTTCCACCATGTGATGCACAACCTCATGCCGCCTTCAAACCCTTATGTTCCAGATATGCATATGGACCTTCATGCTCACAACTTCATGCTTTTTTATTAGTATATACACCATATCTATACTTTCTATCAGCATATTCGACCATTCAAGCAATCAATATACAAATTCAAGATTTACACCTGAGCCATAGACCACTCTCGCTAGAGAGTCCAGGCCAACCTCGGGCTCTGATACCATACTACGAAAATCCAACACACAAAGAAACCAAAATAGTTGGAAAGAGTTATTCGTATTGTATATTTAATGAGAAAACAAAATCTTTCTTATACAGGATTACAACCAAGTTGAGTCAATCAACTTTATTAATGTGGGATAGACCAAGAAACACAATATAGTAAAATAAGACATAAAAAACGTAAAATAATCTAAAGTCAAGTTGACTTTATTAATGGCTAAGTCTAATATCTAATTGACCATTATAAGCTAATATTTACTTTAACATTTATTGTCAGCTTGAGTCCCATCAATAGAACATAAGATTTTGCTTGGTTGTTGGTAATTACTCCTAAATTCCATTCATAGGTCTATTATGGATTCCCCCTAGGATCGTAAATGACTCATCTCGCACCTGTCTTCCCGTTAAAAAATTTATTTATTAATAAATTTGTGTTTATTGATTTTTATTAATTTAATATTATTTTACTTTATATATATATATCCTAATGTTACTAGTCAACTAAATCGGTTGGAGTTGGAATTTATAGAGAATGTTGAGGACTCTTATAACATTGATGGTAGGATGCCTGATATGGTCTCTTTGGGGGACTAGGATCTCCATTTGTCTCTTACCTTTTCTGACCCTATCCCTAAGGGATCTGGTTTGATTGGGAACATTGCTTCCCCTTTTCCTTCCTCGGTAGTTTTGGGCTCTGGCATCCCGAATGATTCTTCCTTGGTGTCCAATATCTCTTCTTTAAACTTAAATTTGGACCAAAGAACCATTTGTCAGACTTTTTTTTGTCAGAATTTAAACCACTCCAATGAGGTTTTGCTTGAAAGTCTTTCTAGTCAATCCCTTTCTTCTTCTTTGAAAGATGTGGCGGAACTACAGCCGCTCAAGGTTTTTTTTGACAAACAATCATCCAAAGCATGGATTGAACCTATAAATTATATTCGGTGCTAAAATGTGATGATTAGGAAAAAGGAAGGAGTAAAGATAAGGAATAATTTATGGATGCTGAGAAAATTGATTCAAGTTCCTGGATTTATTCCTATATCTGATAGATTGAGGAATGTATCCCCCTCCCCCCTTCCCACATATTCATATTTAAGGGCCCTTAGATATAATATTCCCTCCAAATATTTAATCAAATGATAATGGTTTCTTTCAATGTTAGGGGATTTGGGGGTGCGCCCAAATTGTTATCCCTTAAGAGACTATTTAAGAAGTTGTGTCTGGATGTGGTGTTAATACAGGAGACAATGTGTGAGGCTAGTAAGGCTTGTGAATTTTTTCTGAAGGTGTTTCATGGATAGGAATTTTGTGCCATTGGGGCTCAGGGCTTGTCTGGAGGTCTATGTGTTGTCTGGAATCCGCTTTTTGTTGATTTTAAGGATTTCTCATGTTGTGCAAGGTTGCTTATTGAAGGGAGGATTAGGGGATTGAAGGATGTAATAAGGGTAATCAACTGCTATGCCCCTTTCCTAGGAGACAAGGCTATTGGGACAGGATACAGCAGAGTGGTATTATTTTTTATCTTGATCTACTCTTTTGTGGTGATCTAAACTTTATGGTGGCCTCTAGTGAAATCTGGGGAGGTCAGGCTAGACTAGATGCTTTGGTTGGATACTTTGATCAGATGATGGTTGATTATAGACTAATTGATATGATTCCTGGAAGACTTTCTCCCACATGGAGAAATGGGAGGAGCGATTCATGGGGGATTGAAAAAAGGTTGGATAGATTCCTTGTGGTAGAAGATCTTAAGGGTAAGATGGATATGGTTAGATCCTAGCTTGTGATCCTCGGACATTTATGATCATTTTCCAATTTTTCTTCAGTTTGAAGTGGAATCTATAATCCACGGGTATCCTTTTAATTTTAATGAGGTTTGGTTGGATGACTGTAATCTCCTTGAACTTGTGAATTCACATTGGGTAGAGGTGGATTTGGATCCTAAGGAATCAGCAATGAGAAAATTGGTTAGAAAACTTTCCTCTCTAAAGAAACGAGTTATCTCGTGGGGAAAGGGAAAAAGAAGGGCTTACAAATGGAATTGGTTGAAATTGAGGATGAAATTGAAGACATTTTGATTGGGAACTTCGATGGTGTTTTCTCTAACAAGGATTTAGACAAATTAAAGTCTTTAAGTAGCAGAAAAGATGAGATACTAAAAATTGAGGAAGACACTTGGCAATTAAAAAGTCAGGTTGTCTGGATAAAATAGGGGGATAACAATACAAAATTATTTCATGTTTATGCATATTACAGAAGAAAACAGAATTCTATATGGGACATTTTTATTGATTGTGAATGTTGGGTGAGTTCTTCAAAGGATTTGCACAATGAAGCTATCAAATATTTTGTTGGATTACTGAGAGGGAGGGTGAATTAGTAATAAAGATTTTTAATCTTTTTAACCACAGTATGTAAGTGTTATTTATCTTTATGATCAATATAGAATTATCATCCAATAAGTGTAGAGTAAATAAACCATGAACAATGAATCAATCACACACATACACAGTACACCAGTATTTTTAAGTGGAAACCCAATGTGGGAGAAAATCACAGAATGATTTTTCTTATATGTCTTTAAGAATTACATTCATTGGAAGCACTAACTTCCTTTGTTCTCCAGCTGCAACTGGAAGGAAGCTATGACCCCCTATATTTTCAACCTATAGCCTGAGGGAAGCTCCAACTCCTCAATTCTTTGGCTATAACTAGAAGGAGGCTACAACCCCCTATTCTCTCTAGCTACAACCTAAAGGTGGCTACAACCACCTATCCTTGCCCCATCCTACCACCCTGGAACATAAGTGAAATAATGAAACCACTGCCACACTGTCACTGTGAGATATACCATTGTAAACATGTACCAATTGGTGCCAACAACCTGTAACCAACCTATGCCATTGTATTGTAACCAACATGTACATATACTCAGCCTGTACGAATCAAAAGTCAACATGTACGTGACATGTTTGTGTTGCATCGCGCGTATGTATGCACCCTTTCTATACTGCAGTCTGCGTATGTACGTGGCCTTTCTATGCTCTAGCCTGCGTATGCCTTCCTAAAACTAGGGTTTTCTCTTTCCTGAAAAACTATGACCCTTTTTTGCCTCTGTCAAATCAACCTGCAAACTATCAGTGTGTCCAAACTGTAGTTATGCCATATGCATACATCCTCGTACGAATCCCTTAACCAAGTGCATCTATATCTCTCTAGTCATGTGCCATACATGTGTGTATAATCATGAACAAGTATAATAACCCTCACATGGACTAGACATCAAAATATTACTGATATACAACCTCCCAATACGTCAACCACTTCACAAATACAATCTCTCAACCATGTACCACAAAAACCCTTAACCATATGCCAAGAAATCCAAAATGTGCCTCAACACTTAACAAGATGTACCAATGATAAATATTAATTATACCAGCTTTGTATTTCTATAGATATGACTTATACAGTAAGTTTTATGCAGCCACTAGCCTCTCTAGGGAAAATCCCCAAACCCCCATAACCATTTCTCATGTAGAAAACAAAATCCAACTACTCATAGAAATAAGACATACCTTTTGAACCTGTAAATAGCTCTGATGTACCTGATCACTGTAGACCTTCCTAGGAGGTTGCTTTCAGACTCTAGAGACATGGCATCTTCATCTTCTCAAGTTTTTATGGCTTTACCCTCATGTACGTTCACTATTACATTTCAATCTCATGTATGTACGCCCCCTTCTCCATTGCATCCCGCTTTCACCTCGAAAACTAGGGTTTTTTTAGTATTTTTTGTAGTTCTAAAACTTTTGTCGTCAACCCTTCGTGCTACCTCAGACTTGCACAACTTCATATGTATCAATGAGTACCTGCAATGAACCTTACACAATAGTATATATTTAATGTGCTCAATAGATGCTAATAGGAGAGCCTTGTTCTCTTATTTATACTTCCATGTAGCTTCCTTAAGGGGTTACCTTCTAACAAACTTAACCCAGTTTCCTTCTTTTAGGGCTAACCCACTTCTAACCCACTTTGCTACAAATAGTAAATTCCCCACTTCTAGTTGCAACTAAATTATTTTTAATTATTTTCTAATTGTAACAAATTAACCCATGATTAATTCCTAGTTTCACACACTTGACTAGTCAACTTTTTCTAGGATCTTCTAGAATAATTTGACTTCTTTAACCTTCTAGATAACTCATGAGGGTTCTCCAACTTCACAAGGCCATGGCATGTTATATCAACGGAAATGGCATGACATGTTCTATCCATCTAGAATAGTTTTACCTGCAAATAAATTAATCTTCATACCATTATACATCAATCAAACTGAAGTCCCTTAACCATCTTGTTGGGGCTATCGGACTTGCTTCAAGGGTTGAAATCAATGAAAACCAACTGAATTAATCAACAATCTCACCCTTTGGCATTGATAGCAACATTGAAGTCATATTGCTCATTCTCCCACTATGGCCATCGCTCCCCCTGGAAACATGTCTATGTTCTCTCTCTCCAAGCATCTAACTCTCTATCATGCATCTGGTGAATCTCTCCCCCTTTGACATCAATGGAAAAGGTAACTTCCCTTCCGGGGATGCTCCCCCTAACTGAACTCTTCCTAAAACTGTTCCCCCAACTTGAATTTCCCTCTTTATGGTCCTTCCTTGTGTAAATATACGACATATAAGATAAGCATTCAAAAGAATTCATTTAGGAGTAGAAATTACTCCAATTCTCTGAAAAAGATACTTAAAGGCTTCCCTTGGAAGCGGTTTTGCAAAGATATTTGCAACCTATTCTTTTGTTCCCACATATTCAACTATGATGTTCTTCTCTGCAACATGTTCCCGTAGAGAGTGATACTTGAATGGAATGTGCATCGTCTTGGACTGCATCACTAGATTCTTTGAGATATTAATGGCGCTTGTATTATCACAATATATTGGAATGGGCTCATGATACTCAACATGTATATATGCCAGAGTTTGTTTCATCCATAAAACATGTGTACATGTTGTTGCTGCAATATACTCTGCTTCAGTTGTAGACAATGATATTGATTATTGTTTCTTGCTTAGCCAAGATACCAAACACTCACCTAAGTAGAATGTTGTTCCACTGGTATTTTGTCGGTCATCAATGCAACCTGTCCAATCTACATCTGTGTAGAAAATAAGTGATAGATATTTTCCTTTTGGATACCATAATCCAAACTCTTTTGTACCCTTGAGATATCTAAAAATCCTCATCACTGCTAGAACATGTGATTCCTTTGGTGCTACTTGAAATCATGTCACTTGTCCAACTGCCTGCATTACATCTGGTCTGTACGTTATCACATAAAGTAAGTTTCCAATCATTAACTTGTATTGCCTTTGATCTGTAGACATTGAATAATCATCTTTACGCAACTTGCAACTAGTTTGCATAGGAGTATTAATTGGTTTGCAATATTCCATTATGAACCTCTTTAGCATTTCTATGATATACTTAGTTTGAGAAATAAAAATGTCTTGGTTGCTTTGACATATCTAAATACCCAAAAAGATGGATAGTTCTCCAAGTAATGACATTTCAAATTCATTATGCATATCCTTTGCAAATTTCTGGCTTAACCTGTCATCATCACTTCCAAAAATAATATCATCATAATAAACTTCAATTAACAAAATACTATCTTGAGTTGCCTTGATGTAACGGTCAATGTCTACATTTCCTTTTCTAAATCCTTCCTGATGTAGATATTAGTCCAGTCTAGAATACCATTCTCTGGGAGCCTATTTTATACCATACAAGGCCTTCTTCAACCTGCACACATAATCTTTGTTCTCTGACAATTGAAATCTTTTTGGTTGCTCAATGTAGACTTCTTCTTCAAGTTCCCCATTCAGAAAGTTTGATTTCACATACATCTGAAACACTTTAATATTCTTGGAGCATGCATAAGATAGGATCAATCCGATTGCTTCCATTCTGTCAACTGGGGCAAACGTCTCTTCAAATTCGATAACTTCAACCTATATGTATCCTTTACATACCAATTTAGTTTTGTTATTGGTAACCTATCCATCTTCATTCAATTTATTTCTGAAGACCCACTTTGTGCCGATCACATTCTTGTACCTTTGTCTTGGAACCAACTCCCAAGTGTCATTCTTCTCTATTTGATCCAACTCTTCATTCATGGCCTTTTTCCATAATTCGTCCTTGATGGCTTCTTCAAAATTGTTTGGTTCAATCAAGGATAAGAGTGTTAAGTGTAGTTGTTATGGTGAACGAATTCTTCTTCTAGTTTTAATTCTTGAATCTTTGTTCCCGATAATCTGATCTGAAGGATGATTCTTCTGTATTAGTTTGCTAGGTGTATTTGGCGGTACTTCGTGTACTTGTTCTTCTACTTCTATCCAATCTTCTTCATCTTCCCCTTCTACTTATTTTTCATTATTTTTTTCTTCTTCATAAACATGTTCCATTGACTCATTTTCTTCTTCTTTTAATTTTTGTCCACCTGTTTCATCAACCATTACATTGATGCTTTCCACAACTTTGTTGAGCCTTGGATTGTAACATTTGTATGCTTTCATTATACTTGAATAACCAACAAGTATGTATTTATCCACACGAGAATCAAACTTTTTCATTCTGCCATCTTCTCTTTTGATGTAGCGTTTGCTTCTGAAAACTCTGAAGTGCTTCACATTTGTTGGTCTTCCATTCCATAGCTTGTAGGGAGTTTTGTCACTATTTTTTCTGAGAACTGTTATGTTTTGAATGTGAACCATTGTATGTACTGCATGTGTCCAAAAAACATCTGTCAACTTATAATATATTAACGTTGTTCGATCCATTTCATGTATTGTCATGTTCTTTCTTTCAACAACTTCGTTATGTTGAGGTGTCCTAGTGACGGAAAACTGTCTTTTTATTCCATGTTTGCTGCAGAAATCTATAAATTCCTTTGAAGTAAACTCTCATCGATTTTCCGATCTCAAACATTAGATTTTTGAATCCATTTAATTTTCAACCATTTCCTTGTATACCTTGAATTTTTCAAATGCTTTTGATTTCTTCCTGAGAAAACAAATTGCAGTCATTCTTGTATAATCATCAACCAATAACATAAAGTATTGCTCACCTTTTAAACCATTTTTTCTAGTTGGTCCAACTAGATCAGTATGCACAATTTCCAGTGGTCTTGTTGTGGAGTATTCCTTTGATTTGAACTTTGTCTCTGTTTGTTTTCCTTGTTGACAATGCTTGCATAATGAGTTTGTTGGCTTCATGATCTGGGGAATTTATCTTACTGCTTCATTTTTGATGATTTTTATGAGTTTGTCGAAGTTTATGTGATCCATTCTTATGTGCCATAGCCAACCTTCATCTTCCTTTCCTAGACAAGACTTTTTGTTTCCAATTTCACTTAGTACATATATATTTCTTGAATTTCTTGTAGTTGTTGAAACCAATTTGTCGGAACCTGTTTTTTTTATTTCGCACTTCTGTGAATCGAACATAAGTTTGTGACCTTGGTCACACATTTGAATTACACTCAAAACATTAAGTTTCATATCTTCCACTAGTAGAACATTTTCTACCTTGGTATTCTTGTTTCCAATTCTGATTGTGCCTTTTCCAATTATTCTAGCTGAATCGTTTCCAAAGGGGACAGATCCATATCTTTCCTTTCTCAATGTTAGAAACTTATTTTCATCACCTGTCATGTGCTTTGAGCAGCCACTGTCAACATACCACCCACGTTTCTTGTGTTTAGCTTGTAGAGTGAGTGTGCATTCTTCATTGTTAAACTAATTCTTCTTTCTTATCCATATTCTCTGTTGAGGTTCATGTATGTGGTTGATGTTATTTTGTTGTGATTCTCTATGAGGGACTATCATTCTACAATCTTTGGCCATGTGTCCAAAGTTGTTACACTTGTAGCATTCCACTTCGGTGCTCAATGATTCAAACATGTTGTATCTTCTTTTCTGTGTTTCACTAGGCCTTCTTGGATAACCATTTTGTGCATGACTTTTAAAGTTGTTTTTGTTCCTGCTATTAGCTCTGCAATTTATAGTTTTATGTCCAAAATTAGTACATGCATAACATAAACCAAAAAAGATAGTTTGATACATAGGAGTTGAAGATATTCTAAAAGGAGTTACTCTTCTGAATACTTCTTCTTCTTGAGGCCTACTTGTTTCTGACTGTCGTTGATTTTAAAATCTGAATCTTATAGGTAAAGGAGTGTCCATGTGATCTTCCCTATAAAACTTCTAGTGTCCTCTTATTGTCTTTGCATAGCTTATTGGTTGTGTTTCTTGATCTGTAGTTTTGGAGCTTGAGCCTCTTCCTGTCTGATTGTATCATAGCCCAGCCTTGTCATGATGTGGCCTCTGACTATTGATAATGTTATCCGAAATCTTTGAGCTATTCTGGATATTTTTATGTTGAAAGTATTTTCTCAATGTGACAATCTTAGCTTCCAAATTTCCAATGATCCTATCATTTTCTTCCCACTTTTATTTTAGTGCTTCTTTGATTCTTTTGTCTTCTTCAACTTGAATTTTAAATTAGAGATCATCTACTCCAATTCTTCAAAGTTGGAATTTTGTGTTTCCTCTTTTATTTTTAGTTCTACCTATAGTGATTTGTTTTTCTTCTTTTCCCTTTTTATAACCTCTATGGAACTAAACAATTCTTCTATGTAGTCAACTTATGTTTCTTCATATTCTTATTTTGTGTCTTATTTATTGGATTTTTCTATTTCCATGAATAAAACTCTTTATGTTTCACTTTCATTGACTTCATCTTCATTTGATGAAGAGTTGTCTTCTTTGGTGCAGAACTTTTCTTGAAAACTTTTTTTTTGTTCTTTTGTCTTTAAATGTTTGTTTTCTATTTGAAACATCTTCTTCATTTCTTTTCTTTTTCTTATGAGGAAATTTGTTAGCAAAATGACCAATACCATCATAATTAAAACAAATCAATGGAAGCTTACCTCTATATATGTCGTCGGTTCCCTTTTTCATTCTTCTGATGAAGTTGGTTACTTCTTCATCGTCTTCTGAGATTTCATTATTGTTGTTATATTCTTTTTCCTTTTTGTTTCCCTTTTGCTTTGACTTCTTGGATGTTTTGAATGTTGCTTCTTTTATACCTGGATTCTCTTGTTCGGTTCTCATTTCATAGGCTGTGAAATTTCCATGCAGTTCATCCATGCTTATTGAATACAAATCTGTTATTTCTTCTAGCGTTGAGACCTTAAGATCAAATATCATTGGAAGAGATATTAGTACATTTTGGACAATTATATATTCATCAATTTCTTCTCCCAATCCTCTAATTGCATTCAATGTTTCATCAACTCGTAAGAAGTAAGTTTCAATATTATAAATTGCAGAGCTACAATGCATAACTTTATCATATAGTAAATCACAAAGACCATTTAGAAGTGCATTTTTGGATTTTGATTTGTTTAGACTGAGTTTCATTTCGTTCTCATTTGTTGGTGGAACTATTGGTTCTTTATATCCATCTACAATTGATTGTTGAACCTCAAATCTATCTGCCTGTACATATGTTTTCATCCTTCTGCTCCATAATGCATAGTTTTGTCCATCAAACTGTGGTATTCCATTTTTATACATATTGTTGCTCTCCATGATCTACCTTTCAGTGGTTAAACTGATTTTTGAAAGAACCTGCTCTGATACCAATTGTTGGATTATTGAAAGGGGGGGTGAATCAGTAATATAGATTTTTAATCCTTTTAACCACAGTATGTAAGTGTTATTTATATTTATGATCAATATAGCATATTATTCCAATAAGTGCAGTGTGTTAATGTTTATGCCATTATTATAGTTCTTTGCATTTCATAAGATAAGAGCATAATAAGAACAAGATCACTGAGAAATACACATCCACAAGAGACACAGCATTTATCCTGGGAAACCCTCTAGGGGAAGAAAACCCAGAAA
>ML778685.1:608167-619490 GCA_009831015.1 Picea engelmannii | reverse complement strand
AGGACCTGGCAATTTCTCTGGTGGACGTAGCCCACACTGGGTGAACCACGTAAATCTGTGTCTCTCTTGTATTGTGTGTCTTCTGTGTTTTGTTTCTACATTTGTTTTATTTTATTGCTCTGCGGTCCTGTTTTTCTAACATATCATGTGTAAATTATCATTCATTTTTTGGTTAATGAGAACTCTTCCATTCTTTCTCTCTTGCTTCTCTTTTCTCATATTTTCTCTGGTGTATGTCATTTGCTAACTAGATATATTATGTGCAATTTCAACACATTTACATGGTATCAGAGCCGATGGACTGCTAGGGAAAAGACACAGCAGATTATTTTTGCAGGTATCGAAGATTGAAGACAACAAAAAAATGGAATTTCTAAAAGAATTAATTCTTACATTGTACAATTTATTTGCATGGAAGGAGAAGATGATAACGCATCTTCGAGGCAGATGATTATACAGGTTAACCATGAACACAGAGATAGAACCCAAATAATCCATAGAATATCCAAGTATCTAAATCGAATGGATGAAGCGTTTGGAACTATTTGCATTCTCATTTCTCCTGAACTCCTCTTTCACATATCCTCCTGTAAAAACCCCAATGAAGCTTATACCACCATGGAAGGGATTTTTGGCAAACAGGATGATATGAGGGGACACATGCTCGAGGTGGAATTGTTCACTTTGGATCCAAAAACCTTCAAAAATCTCCAATATTTCTTTACCAAATATAAGGATTTGTTGTCGCAACTCAAGGCTTGTGGGGTTGATAAATCTAAGGAGGAGAAACAAATGGTTCTTACCATTCTTTATAAACTTGGTTCAGAATATTCAGTGTTTGTATCTAGATTTCATTCAGTTAGGCTCGCCTTTGGAGCCACCTGGACAATGCCCTCTATTGAGGCCTTTATCGAGTCTCTGACAAAAGAGAAGAACAAGCTCATAAATATGGGAAAAATCAAAGTTCAAAAGGCGCATGTACTTATTGTGCAATATGGTAGTGGTCATCGATATCAGAAATTTAAAGACAAAGACAAAAGAAAAGCACATGCAAATACAAAGAAGGAAGGGTATTTAAAACCCTTCAACAATGCCTACGGATCCAAACGTGGAAAGGAAAGAAAAGGGGAGAAATGCACTTACTGCCATAAAGGATTCCATCCAGAATCCGCATGTATGTAAAAACATATAGATAAAATGGCCCAAATACTTCAGAAAAAAAACCTTGGAGATCGCATCCCCGAGGGTGCCAAGAAGAAGAAGGCAGAAGATCAAAATCCCAAGAAAGGAAATTCTAGCCATATTTTGATTGCATCAACTCCTCTCTCGATGCTTGGATTGTAGATTCAGGTGCATCACACCACATGGCAGCCACAAAAGAAATATATTCTTCATTGGATACATGCAAAGATCCTCATAGTATGATGGGGGGAAACTCTCCAATCGAGGTCACCAACAAAGGAAGAATTGAACTCACAAACGAAAGCTTTGATAATGTGCTACACATTCCCAAAATTTATGTCAATCTTCTCTCTGTGTATCAGATGACGAACTCTGGCACCGAAAGGAGAGTCATATTCACACCTGATGCAGTGGATATCTATGACATACAAACCAATTATAGGGTTGCTACCGGTGAGGTAAATCATCAATCTAGACTCTACACATTTTTTGAACTTATTGAACCATATTTTGCATCACTGCTTACCCATGCTAATGAAGGCATTAGGATAGGGCATGAAAGGTTCAGGCATTTAAATTTCAGATATATGAAACATTTCATCAAGAAAGGAATGGTTGATGGTCTACCTAACATCCACTTCTCCAAAGGAATTTGTGAGGAATGTGTTCTTGGAAAATACCCTCAAGAGAAATTCGACAAAGGAAAGACTCGAAAGGATTTATTTCCTTTAGATATGATCCATAGTGACCTCATCAGCTCTTTTCTGCATCCATCAATTAATAAAGCAAGGTATGTGCTCATTTTTGTTGATGTTTCTCACGCTTCACGTGGATTTTCTTTCTCAGGCAAAAATTAGAGGTCTTTCAACACCTCAAATATTTCAAAGCCCTTGTTGAGACACAGTCAAGAAAGAAAATCAAAGTCCTTCGAATAGATAATAGAGGAGAGTATTTCAACAATGAGATACAAAATCTTTGTCATGAGGTTGGGATTCAGTTGCATCACACGGTTCCCTATACTCCACAGCAAAATGGAGTTGTTGAGCGGAAAAATAGATCTCTAAAAGAGATGGCATATTGCATGTTATATGCAAAGTCGCTTCCACGGATATTATGGGTTGAAGCACTTAATTGTGAAACCTACATCCAAAATAGATCTCCCCATAGATCTATCGAGGATAAGACCCCTTACAAGGCTTGGAGCGACCTAAAACCGAAAGTGACCCACTTTTGTATTTTTTGTTCATGTGCATGAGCCAAGATTCCCTCTGAGAAGAAGGCACCTGATCCATAGAGCACAAAGTGTATATTTGTTGGATATCCTTACGATGTGAAGGGATAAAGAGACTCATTGATCTTTCCTGGGACCATCTCATCATTGAGCATAGCGTCCAATTCGAGGAAAGTGTCTCGCATGTACCTCAACAGCCGCATGCAGATACTTTTGTTCTTCCACCTGTCAGAGATTATGAGCATGCACATGTTGACTCTTCTTCAGATGAGAGTTCTGATTCATAGGATTCAGATGATCCAGATACAGATTCAATGTAGTCAAATGCAGAGTCAGTGCATGTAGATGCAGATGCAGAGCCAGAGCATAAGCCCAAGTGGGTCAATACTACTCTTCATGATGCAAGAGATCTTGTTGGGGATCCAGCTGATACTAGGAGGACTCAATCTGATTTCGAGGAGCCTCCTCTTGCACTCATTTCCATTGAACTGATGCCACCAAGGAATTTTTTATTGGTTCATTCTTCAGATCCACAGACCTATGGCGAGGCTTCTAGAAATCCCTTTTGGGAATCTGCCATGCAGGAGGAGTACAACTCCCTCCTCGAGAACCAAACTTGGGATCTGGTTCCCCTTCCTTCAGGAAGGAAACTTGTCAGGTGCAGATGGTTCTACAGGACTAACAGCGCAGAAGATGGACAGGTTAGCATATACAAATCCAGGCTAGTTTCCAAAGGCTTTCAGCAGGTGCAGGGCATTGATTATGAAAACTAGGATTTTTTCAGTATTTTCTTTAGTTCCAAAACTTTCGTCGTCAACCCTTCGTGCTACCTCATATTTGCGCAACTTCAGATGTGTCAATGAGTACCTACAATGAACCTTACATAATAATATATATTCAATGTGATCAATAGATGTGAATAGGAGAGCCTTGATCTCTTATTTATACTTCCATGTAGCTTCCTCAAGGGGTTACCTTCTAACAAACTTAACCCAATTTCATTTTTTAGGGCTAACCCACTTCTAACCCACTTTGCTACAAATAGTAAATTCTCCACTTCTAGATGCAACTAAATTATTTTTAATTATTTTCTAATTGCAACAACTTAACCCATGATTAACTCCTACTTTCACCCACTTGACTAGTCAACTTTTTCTAGGAGCTTCTAGAATAATTTCACTTCTTTGACGTTCTAGATAACTCATGAGGGTTCTCCAACTTCACAAAGACATAACTCTCTAACCGTGAGGAGTTATGTGGCGTTCCACATATCACCGGAAATGGAATGAAATGTACTATCCATATAGAATAGTTTTACTTGCAAATAAATTAATCTTCATACCATTATACACCAATCAAAATGAAATACCTTAATCATAATGTTGGGGCTACCAGAATTTTCTATTGGACTTGCTTCAAGGTTTGACATCAATGACAACCAACCCAATTAATCAACATATTTTTCTGAGCTATTTAGGGATCCTAGGAATGATAATATTATTTCTCAATTGTGTGTGGTTCAACAATACCCAATGTTTTTTATAGATGAGGAAGGTGGTTTAATTGGGAAGGAATTTTCGTTGGAAGAGGTGGAATCTGCTTTAAAAAAAATTGCAAAATTTAAGAGTCTTGGTCCAAATGGTTCCTGTGGAGTTTTTTCTGAGTTTTTTTTACATTTTCGGAAAGGACTTGATCGATATGGTTGAGGAGATTAGGAAATTTGGGAATACATCAGAAGCAATAAATTCTACATTTATTGCTCTTATTCTAAAATCTAGTAGACTCGAGTCTTTCAAGGATTTTAAACCAAATGCCCTTTGTAACCTCATTTATAAACTAAACTCTAATATCATTGCGAACATAATAAAACCTTTTCTGTCTCATTTTATGAGCAAAGAATAGTTTGGGTTTCTCGAGAATAGGCATATAATGGAAGCTATAGGACTGGAAAAGGAGGGTTTGCATTTAATCAAAAGAAAAAAGTTGAAGGCTTTGATTCTTAAAATGGATCTTGTGAAAGCGTATGATCAGCTAAATTGGAATTTCCCGAGATTGGTTCTCCTACAAATCAATCTCCCATTAAATGTTACAATTAGATTATGGGCATGTTTTTTCTGCATGTTTCTCTGTACTTATCAATGGGAATCCTACAAAAATTTTCAAAGGAAGCAGAGGCAATCGATGGGGTTTCCCCTTGTCAACCCTTCTTTTTCTCCTAGTTATTGAAGGGTTGAGTATCCTGATTAAGAATGCAAAAAGAGATAGTAAGTCATCCGGCATTAAACTTTGTTCTGGGAATTTCATTACTCACTTATTGTTTGTGGATGATATCTTGATTTTTGAAAATGGAAATGTTAGTGAATGGCATGAATTATCAGCTATATGTAAGTTGTTCTATGAAACGACTGGTATGGAAGTGAGTCCCTCAAAATCCACTTTTCTTTGTCATGATATTAGCCATGAGATTTTTGTTGGAGATACTTCACACACACATAGGATTTATTTTTCCTAAGTTTTTCCATGTGTTTATTAGTCATTATTCAGTCTCCTATAGTTTAGGGACAATATTCCTCTAAGAGAATATTCTCTTCAATGCACACTTCAGTTTGATCTGTTGAGTGGAGTCTAGATGCTACATTGGGATCATCACCATGCACGATCAGGATCATCACTAGCTAATGCGCATTGTCCTTGGGATTATCACCAGACTAGTTCATTACTCATGATTCATTGATCTTCTCCTCACTTCACTTTGTTTCAGTCTGTTAATTGAAAACTGAGAGACTAGTTAACTCAGACTAGGTGGAAGTTCACTCTTGTAACTGCCTGAGAGACTAGACTAGGTGGCAGTTTACTCCAGTAATTGTTGGTATGTGTCCAAATCACTCTAGACCACCACTATGGCACATTGGATTCTCGTCTAGTGTGCATTTGTTGATTTATACAAAGTATATCATGTGTAAATTATCATTCATTTTTTGTTAATGAGAATTCTTCCATTCTTTCTCTCTTGCTTCTCTTTTCTCATATTTTCTCTGGTGTATGTCATTTGCTAGCTAGATATATTATGTGCAGGTTCAACACATTTACATGGTATCAGAGCCAACGGACTGCTAGGGAAAAGACACAGCAGATTATTTTTGCAGGTATCGAAGATTGAAGACAACTAAAAAATGGAATTTCCAAAAGAATTAATTCTTACATCCTACAATTTATTTGCATGGAAGGAGAAGATGATAACGCATCTTCGAGGCAGAGGATTATACAGGTTAACCATGAACACAGAGATAGAACCCAAATAAGCCATAGAATATCCAAGTATCTAAATCGAATGGATGAAGCGTTTGGAACTATTTGCATTATCATTTCTCCTGAACTCCTCTTTCACATATCCTCCTGTAAAACCCCCAATGAAGCATGTACCACCATGGAAGGGATTTTTTGAAAATAGGATTATATGAGGGGACACATGCTCGAGGTGGAATTGTTCACTTTAGATCCAAAAACCTTAAAAATCTCCAATATTTCTTTACCAAATATAATGATTTGTTGTCGCAACTCAAGGCTTGTGGGGTTGATAAATCTAAGGAGGAGAAACAAATGGTTCTTACCATTCTCTATAAAATTGGTCCGGTGTTTGTATCTAGATTTCATTCAGTTAGGCTCGCCTCTGGAGCCACCTGGACAATGCCCTCTCTTGAGGCCTTTATCGAGTCTCTGACAAAAGAGAAGAACAAGCTCATAAATATGGGAAAAATCAAAGGCCCAAAGGCGCATGCACTTATTGTGCAATATGGTAGTGGTCATTGATATCAGAAATCTAAAGACAAAGACAAAAGGAAAGAACATACAAATCCAAAGAAAGAAGGGTACTCAAAACCCTTCAACGATGCCTACGGATCCAAACGTGGAAAGGGAAGAAAAGGGGAGAAATGCACTTACTACCATAAAGGATTCCATCCAAAATACGCATGTATGTAGAAACAGATAGATAAAATGGCCCAAATACTTCAGAAAAAAAACCTTGGAGATCGCATCCCCGAGGGTGCCAAGAAGAAGAAGCCAGAAGATCAAAATCCCAAGAAAGGAAATTCTAGCCATATTTTGATTTCCATCAACTCCTCTATCGATGTTTGGATCGTAGATTCAGGTGCATCACACCACATGGCAGCCACAAAAGAAGCATATTCTTCATTGGATGCATGCAAAGGTCCTCATAGTATGATAGGGGGAAACTCTCCAAACGAGGTCACCGGCAAAGGAAGAATTGAACTCACAAACAGAAGCTTTGAGAATGTGCTACACGTTCCCAAACTTTATGTCAATCTTCTCTCTATGTATCAGATGATGAACTCCGGCACCGAAAAGAGAGTCATATTCACACCTGATGCAGTGGATATATATGACATGCAAACCAATTATAAGGTTGCTACCGGTGAGGTAAATCATCAATCTAGACTCTACACATTTTCTGAACTTATTGAACCATATTTTGCATCATTGCTTACCCATGCTGATGAAAGCAGTAGGATAGGACATGAAAGGTTCAGGCATTTAAATTTCAGATATATGAAACATTTCATCAAGAAAGGAATGGTTGATGGTCTACCTGACATCCACTTCTGCAAAGGAATTTGTAAGAAATGTGTTCTTGGAAAACACCCTCAAGAGAAATTCGACAAAGGAAAGACTCAGAAGGATTTCTTTCCTTTAGATCTGATCCATAGTGACCTCATCGGCCCTTTTACGCATCCATCAATTAGTAAAGCAATGTATGTGCTCATTTTTGTTGATGTTTCTCACGCTTCACATGGATTTTCTTTCTCAAGAAAAAATTAGAGGTTTTTCAACACCTAAAATATTTCAAAGCCCTTGTTGAGACACAGTCAGGAAAGAAAATCAAAGTCCTTTGAACAGATAATAGGGGAGAGTATTTCAACCATGAGATACAGAATCTTTGTCATGAGGTTGGGAATCAGTTGCATCACACGGTTCCCTATACTCCGCAGCAAAATGGAGTTGTTGAGCGGAAAAATAGATCTCTAAAAGAGATGGCATATTACATGCTATATGCAAAGTCACTTCCACAAAGATTATGGGTTGAAGCACTTAATTGTGCAACCTAAATCCAAAATAGATCTCCCCATAGATCTGTCAAGGATAAGACTCCTTACGAGGCTTGGAGTGACCTAAAATTGAAAGTGACCCACTTTTGTATTTTTGGTTCACATGCATGAGCCATAAATCCCTCTCAGAAGAAGAATGCACTTGATCCACAGAGCACAGAGTGTATCTTTGTTGGATATCCGTACGATGTGAAGGGATACAGAGACTCATTGATCTTTCCTTGGACCATCTCATCATTGATCATAAGGTCTAATTCGAGGAAAGTGTCTCGCATGTACCTCAACAGCCGCATGCAGATACTTTTGTTCTTCCACCTATCAGAGATTATGAGCATGCACATGCCGACTCTTCTTCAAATGAGAGTTATGATTCATAGGATTCAGATGATCCAGAGATAGAGTCAATGCAGTCATATGAAATGCATGCAGATACAGATGCATAGCCAGAGCATAGGCCCAAGTGGGCCAATACTACTCTTCGTGATGCAGGAGATCTTGTTGGGGATCCAGCTGATACTAGGAGAACTCAATCTGATTTCAAGGAGCCTCCTCTTGCACTCATTTTCATTGAACCGATGCCACCAAGGAATTTTTTCTTGGTTCATTCTTCAGATCCACAGACCTATGGCGAGGCTTCTAGAAATCCCTTTTGGGAATATGCCATGCAGGAGGAGTACAACTCCCTCCTCGAGAACCAAACTTGGGATCTGGTTCCCCTTCCTTTAGGAAGGAAACTTGTCAGGTGCAGATGGTTCTACAGGACTAAGAGCGCAGAGGATGGACAGGTTAGCATATACAAATCCAGGCTAGTTTCCAAAGGCTTTCAACAGGTGCACGGCATTGATTATGATGAGACCTTTGCTCCAGTAGTGAAGATGGATTCCATACGTTTGGCACTTTCCATTGCGGCAAACAAGGGATGGGAAGTCCATCAGATGGACATGAAGAATGCATTTCTTCACGGCAATCTCTCTGAGGAGATCTATATGGAGCATCCCCGGGGATTTGTGCAGGATTCATCTTTGGTCTATCGACTGAAGAAATCTCTTTATGGCCTCAAGTAGGCTCTAAGGGCATGGTATGCCAAGATGGACTCTTGCCTGTTGTCACAAAAATTTGTACGTTGTAAGTCAGACCCGAATGTTTACATGCTCAGGACAATTGGTTAACTTCTACTCCTAGTTATGTATGTTGATGATTTGTTGATCACTGGTTGCTCGACTTCAGTGATTGTTGTAGTCAAGAGGATTATGCATGACAACGTATTGATGACGGACATGGGTCCACTACATTTTTTCCTTGTAATTGAGATCAATCAGGATGCATCAAGCATCAAACTGTCTCAAACCAAGTATGCACGAGATCTCCTTAAGATATTTCACATGAAAAACTGCAAGTCTACCCCGAATTCTTTCCTATCAGGAGTTAGACTTGAGGATGGCGGGGACACTCCACTGTTTGAGAGCACACTGTACAGACAGTTAGTGGGGAGCTTGTTGTATCTCACACACTCTAGACCAGACCTCTCCTATGTAGTTGGAGCAGTCTCCAGGTTCATGCAAGAGCCGCGTGAGCTACATTGGAAGGTTGCAAAGTGTATCCTTCGATACATACAAGGCACCATCACCTTTTGGATTCACTATGCAGCAGACTCTGCATTGGACCTCATCGGGTTCATTGATTCTGACTGGGCTGGCGATAGCATTGATCGCAAGTCCACATCTGGTTACTCACTTCGTCTTGGTTTCGGGCCTATATGTTGGTCGAGCAAGAAGCAGGTTTCTATTGCTCTATCTTCAGTCGAGGCAGAGTATAGAGAGGTAGTTAACATAACCATTTAGGCTATTTGGCTACAACATTTTCTCACTAAGTTGGGCATTCAGTTTCATAGATCGATCATCATATGGTATGATAATCAGAGCACTTTGAAGTTCTGCAGAGATCCAGTTCAGAGGCAGAGGATGAAGCACATCGAGATCCACATGAAATACATATGGGACTTAGTACATGAGGGGATCATCGACCTACAATTTTTTCCTTCAGCAGAACAGACTGAAGACATCTTTACCAAGACCTTCACTGAGCATTTGTTGGAATGCTTATATTGATGGCCTTCGCAGGGCAAGAATTTGTTTGGGCTTTGTAGTTGATAGTATAGTATGGACAAGGCATCCATCGGGTTTTGTCTCAGCAAATGCTTTATACTCTATGATTTTTAATGTTATAAATGTTGTTCCAGCTTCTTGGTGGTCACATAAGATTTGGAATTGGAATCTTCATGTAAAGTTGAAGTGATTCTTATGGTTGTGTTTAAATAAAAAGATCATGACTTGGGATTTGTTGAGGAAAATAGGATGGAAAGGTGTTGGAGTTTGCTTCCTTTGTAAGTCAGATGAAGAATATGTTGAACGTTTATTTGTTCATTGTCCTTTTACAAAAAACATTTGGCATATGTTGCAATGTTTAATGAATACATATGTTGTTTGGGGAGGGATATATTTGGAAATTAATTTAAAATTTTGGGTCAATAGATATAATTGTCTGAGGGCTCTTCCGAGATTTACTTGTTGGGGGATTTGGTGTTACAGGAACTACCTACTTTTTAACAACAAGGCTTATTCTTTGGAAATCTTGGTTAACAATATTAAATGCTCTTTCCATGAATATCAAAAATTGCCTAAGTTGAAATCTAAAAGGATTATTTTTGGTGTACCTATGATTGATTTTCTTGTCAAAGGATTTTTCGATGGTGCAGCCCAACGGGGCTTTTGTGGAGCAAGTTTTGTTTTACAGCTGAACCATTTCAGCTATTTCAAAGGATGGATGGTTGGAGGTGTGGGCACGAATACAAAAGCGGAGATGTTGGGCTTGTGGACTTTGTTGACTTTGGCTTTAAAGTTGGGTATGGATTGTCTTCAGGTATTTGGAGATTCTGAGGTGGTCATTAATTGGATATTGAGCAAAGGGGAAATCAGAAGTATTGTTCATTAGCATTGGGCTCAAAGAATCTTGGATTGCATCGTTGCCTTCGACAGAATTGATTTTTCACATATACACAGGGAACTAAACATTGAAGCAGGCGAGATGTCAAAGAGGGCTATTACAAGTTCTCGATGGATCTGCTATTATGAAGAACTGAGAGATGGTGAAGTGGTCTCTAGAGACCATATAGATCTTTTTTAGAGAATCTTATTATGTTTATTTTGTTTTAATGAAATTTTGTGACCTACTAGCAAGCAGTGTTTTTCAGAAAAGAAGTTTTTGACACTTGTATAGAATATATGTTTTCATGGTGGAAAAGGTCATGATCTTTGTTTTTGTATAGTTTGATTATAAGGTATAAGATTGGGAGGGATAGCCTTTTTGAAACATGAAGCATAGTATTTTACTATGTTAGACATGTACTTTTATCTTTGATTCTTAATGGAATAGCAAAATAATAGTTTTTTTTGTTATATATATATATATATATATATATATATATATATATATAAGTTTAAATTTAAAAAAAAATATTTAGAAATTAGAAATTTAAAAAATATATATGTTTATAAAACTATTTTTTTCATACAAAATTTATATTTTAATTTTCAATTCAAAATATTAATATACACAAAATCCAAAATTATTGAACCAAATTTTTAAAAAATTACCTTTATCTACATATATTTAATTACTTTATCATATTTATTAATATTATTTTATTTTAAGCATTAAAATTTTTATATTTAAGTATTTCAACTTTCAAATTGTATACATTAAATTATAAAATTATTACTTTATA
>ML778685.1:582730-599119 GCA_009831015.1 Picea engelmannii | reverse complement strand
CAAATTCAACTCAGAGCTCTCTCAACACAATTTTTATCCATAACAGAAATTACCATTTAGCATCGGAGAGAACAACAAAGGAACAAGGATGAATGTGAAGCGTTAAGGTAGTAGATAGAAGCTCTTCAATTTGTGGTTGGGTCTATGTCGCCTTTAGCCTCCCCGACTATAGCCATCTCCAATGAAGCTTCCTCGCCAGGACCTCGATCGCGACTGGATCTAAATTTTCGGCCTCCAACAGAAGAAGACTACCCTACACCAGATCAAAACAAACTTTAAGCGTATGCTTTGTTTCACTGTGTTTTTATTAGGATCTTTTTGCATGATTTTCATTGTAGAAGCTCAAATCGGATTTAGTATACTAGAAAGCCCTGCCCCTGCTCACCACTTCCTTCTGGGAGCATACAGGGGAGTGAATTTTGTTTTATACAACTCCTGTAGCACAGATTTTGTGTTCCTCCTGCATTTACTCGCAGCGCTTTTAATATAAATTTTACTCTGTTTCTGTTAAAAAATAAAAAAAACCCTCTATGAATTATTGTTTTGTATCAATAGATAGCCATTTTCAAATTTTTAACAATTCTAAAATAGGTTTCTGTGGTGAGAGATTTGTTCAAAGAATGTCGGAAGAACCACTGTGGTTCTTCTGACATTCTCTGAACAAATTCTAAAATAGTTTTGTCGGATCGTTATTGTATATATGTATCATCATGCACTAGTGCGGTTGCAACAAATTTCTAATACAAAACACATTCGTTCTTGTTTAAAAAAAAAAATTGAACTTAGATTATTATTATTATATTAATTCTATTTCAAACACTAAATCCCAACTTAACATATTAAACAAAATACATTTTATTAATAATTAATTATTTGCGAAATAAAAAAATTATATTAGTAAAATAAATGAATTCTATGAAACGCTAACTTGTTCCAACCCTAATTCGCGTGCATTCTCCAACCCATCGATTGTTTTGCTCATGCAACATCCTAATTCACGTAACCAATTGTTCCATTGCTCATGTGAAACCCTAATTCACGTGCCCCTCGATTGTTCATTTCTCACGTCACTCGTCTATGAGAGGGGAAGGGTTTCCTTGTGATTACTTTCCTTAACCTTCTCAAACCCCCCAGGTCACAGGGGACGTCTCCCATGAGGTAGTCTTGACATACTCCTAAATAGAAAGGGATCTCTTATTAAGGTGACAGCGATAGGTTATTCTCAGTTACGCCAATTATGTACCCCCCTACCTTCGGCTTTTGGGCAAGTGCAAATTGTGCGATAACAGGTACCATGCAAACATTTTTTTTTTTAAATAGCATGTTTATCTCCTCTAAGAACAATTAGAGCATCCATCACCACCTTTGTAGTGTTATCCATCGCCTCCAAAGCCACCACTACCATAGTCTCCACCATAGTCATGTTTTCCTTTGTCACAACTACCTTCGTACCCACCATCACCATCACAACAATAGCCATGGTAGAATTGTTGCCACCTCCTCCATTGCCTCTAGATTAATAGAGATGTTCATATCATCAACCACCTTGCCATGCATGGAATCAATGGAATAAGACTTCGCCTTCGAATCTCAAGGCATAACCAAAGTTGCTACCAAAAAACACCTACAAAAATTGCAAAGTATTGATCTCAATGCAAAACCTATAAAGGTTAGTTGTGATACTATATTAAAAATACAAAAAAACCTTGAATATGTATAAAATAAAATGCCTACAAAGCCCACAAAGCAACAAACATGCACAACAATGGGGCATCGATATTATAGTGGAGAAAACCCCCAACATTGTTAAAACTCCTTTCTCAATAATAGATTATATTCCTATGAGCTCAATGATAAAAAGGAGACCCTCATTAAAACCTCCACAAAAACTTTTCTAATGAGACTCCTCACCGTTTGAGATTTTCTCATGCTTATCTTAGCAAGACACTAAATCATTACAAAGCATATACTAAACTTACACAAGATGACAATTCAGTCACAACTCACGTGCCTTATCCAATGACCACACGTGACAACCATAAAACAAGATTAATCTCTCTCTAACAACACAAATCTTCACATAACATAGATGTTTATCCATATCTTATTTCCCAAAAATAGTGATCTTGAAGTATACTCACATCCTTGTTCACACTATTCCTTGTATGAGATCAATTAGTGTTAGGATATTTAGACACTTAGGAGTTATTTAAGATCTACTTGGTCTAATGTGTTGTTACGTAAAAGTGTGCTTCTTAGTGTGTTTCTTTAGTGTGCATTAGTATGAATTTGTAGTTAGGAAATCCAACGGTCACGATATGTTCCTGACATATAGTGATCTAACGGTTCATATTCTCCTCGATCTTAATGGCCATTGATCTGTGGCTGAACACCCGATTGGTCCATGATCTCTATTTAAAGAGCATGGAGGGTCATTCGTCGATGATCGATTGTGAGAAACTCTCTTGTAAAATCTCTTTGTAGTCTTTTCTTTTGCATTAATAAACTGCTCCAAGTGGTCGCGTTGGTTGAGGTCATTGATGCTTCTCCGTAGGGGTTTTAACAGGTCAAAACATCGGTATGTTGATATTTGATTTGGTTGTGTGAGTGGTTACTGAAGGTGTTCATCCTTTGTTGGAATACATGTGTTGTCGAACATGGTATCGGAGCCTGTTTGAAGACTCGCTCATGTTGTAGATCGAGATCGTGAAGTCGAGTTGTCCCATATCCATTTTCTGTCATTTCCGTACATTTATGGGTTGAGAGGACAATTCCATATCATTTGGAGTGCTCGTTTCAGTCAAGAACACTTTTTGTTTCACTCGAAAATGTTTATGTTTTCTCAAGATACAGCTATTTCAGTCAGATCCGGAGGTATAAAGACTGAATACGTCATTTTTAAATTTTTGTTGAGTATTATTTTGGTTTTATTTCGGTTTTATATTATTTGTTTCTGAGGTGCTACTCTTTTATCTCTGTGTATGCTCTTTGCCCCGCGCTCTGTGCGATCTCGATAAATCAGAAACAGATAGGAAAATGTGCATTTTCCGAATAAGTTAAATGAAATCTAAACCTTGTTGTCATCGAGAAGCGAAAAATTTATCTTGTGTTAAAAGAGTTTTTTTTTAGCACGCTCTCCAAGGTCGTCTTCAAAAACAACAACAACAATAATCCTCTTGCTAAACAATACAATATGTTTTGCTAGACCATTTGGTTAAAAGTTTATTTATTAAGTAAGAGCTCTTGAGTTCAACTCTCTGTTTTTGTTAAAAAAAAAAAATTAAGTCCATGCTCAATTGTAAAGTGCATTTCACTTCAAGTATAAAAGTGATCCATATAAATAACTTTAATATTTTATTTTAGAGTTATTTATTTTGCATGCGGTTTTTCCTTCATAAAATAACTTCATTGTAAAAGTGATCCCCACTTATTTTTATAAAAGTGAGTCACTTTATAAAGCGACTTACACCACCACGTGGTCCTTTGGTTACAGTTTATGTCTTTTTTTAAAAGGGCATAACTTTTACATACGAAATCCGTTTTTAGTGTCATTTTTTTAAAACCGCCTAATTTTTCGAGATCTTTCCATCAAGATCATCAACTTCATTTTTAAATCCATATTATCTACATATTTAATATGGATTCTTCCAATAATCTTTTGTTTACCAGCACCAACTACTTCCAATTGAAATCTCATATGGAGGATTTATTAAAAAGTAAAGGCTTGTACCGGATTACCTTGGGAAAGGAAAAAGAACCCATTGATGTTGATAAGAAAGTCAAATGGGATAATAGGAGTGATGAAGCACATGGACTAATCGGAATGTCCATCTCTCCTAATTTAAGGTTCCACCTTAAATAAATTGAAGACCCCGATGAAGCTTGGGAAAAGATTGAATCTGTGTTTGGTAAACGCAATATTATTCGAGCACAACAGTTAGAAAATCAAGTACTGACTTTAGGTCCAAGTGATTTTTCTTGCATTAGAAACTATCTATCTAAGTTTAAAACACTCATAATTTTATGTGAAGAATGTGAGATAAAGATGGACGAACAGGGTTACATCTATCTTATTCTTTCTAAGCTAGGTAGTGCATATTCTATGTTTGTATCTACCTTTTATGTTATGAGAGGGGCTCTAGGGAAAGCTTATCAAAAACCCACTCTTGAGTCATTTTGTATTGCTTTGATTAGAGAGGAAGATAATCTTGTACAACTTGGAGTGATCAGCAGTACAGGTACCTCCAACAAAGCCTTAGTCGCCTAACAGAAAGATAAACCCAAGAATCCAAAGAAGCAACATCCTCACTATAACAACAAGAAACATAAGGGTCTCAAACCCACTCAGACAGCTTCAGCTTCTAATGGTGACAAAGGAGCAAAATATAAAAATAAGAAGACTAGCAGACATTACAACTTTTGCAATAAAGATGGTCATGATGAGTCCAAATGTTTCAAGAAGATGGCAGCTTTAGAAGCAGCAATGAAGAAACACAACATCGGTATTGATTCTACTTATTCTTTTTGTTGGTTGTGGAGCCTAATTGTCTTCCTGATTCAGAGGTCCTTTCTTTCAGCCGTGTTTATACCCCATGAAGTATTTACACCCCAGAAGTATGTACACTCTTCCACACGGGGGAGTGCAGAGGGGGGGTACCCCCTTTGCGGGGTCCGGGGGGTCCATCCCCCTGGCTGGGGGGTTTGGGGGCAAGCGGGCCCCCAGCGGGGGTTCTGTGGCAGCGTCCCCCAAAGCAAAAATTGCCTTGTAAAAGTATATTGTAATTTCATTGTAAATCTGGACCGTTCATTATAAGGTCGCAGATCTAACGATAGAGATTATGTTAGGGTTTTTTGCCCTAGAAGGCAACCCTCTTTTATGAGGGAAATGTATTACGGCTATTGATGATGGTGAATATTGTATTCTGAGAGAGGAGACTGTGAGAGAAAGAAGAGGAAGTTACAGCAGGTTTTGTTGTAGGTTGTATCCCTTCATTTGCTGGATAATAATAAAGGAAGGACCGAGCAATTTCTCTGGTGGACGTAGCTCACACCGGGTGAACCACGTAAATCCATGTCTCTCTTGTATTGTGTGTCTTYTGTGTTTTGTTTCTACATTTGTTTTATTTTATTGCTYCGCGGTCCTTTTTTTCTAACACTTTTTCTTCTCATGGACATGCACTTTCTTCTTCTGATGGGTGGCTTATTGATTCTGGAGAATCTTATCATATGGCTAAGGATAAAGACATATTTTATGCTCTAAATGAATGTAACACCAAGAAAATATTTGTTGGTGATGATAGATCTCTTAGTGTTGTGGGATCTGGAACAGTTCAAGTAGATAATGGTCATTTCAATGATGTATTATGTGTTCCAAGTCTTTCTTGCAACCTTCTATCAGTATATCAAATCACTCATTCGAGAGAAGGTAAAACCATAGATTTTTCACCTCACCAAGTTGTAATCAAGGATCTAAAAAATCCTAAGCATGTTCTTGCAACTGGAATTGCTGATGATATTACCAGGTTGTACAAGTTTGACAACTTTGGGTCATCATCTTTTTCATCAGTTTTTGTTGCTCATAGCAATGACTTGAGCAAACTTTGGCATGAGCAGTTTGGTCATCAAAACTATCGCTCATTGCAGCAACTATGTAATCAACAAATGTTGACTGGCCTTCCTCTTGTTTCATGCAGAGATTGTGTTTGTGTCAGTTGTGTTCTCGAAAAACATCATCGGGACAGTTTTGACAAACGTGCCTCATGGCACGCCTCGGGCCCTTTGTAGTTTGTTCACAGTGATTTGTGTGGTCCACTTTCTACTCCTTTTTTTTTCTGGGTGCAAGTATTTCTTAACTTTCATTGATGACTTTTCCAGACGTACTTGGGTTTACTTCTTAAAACTTAAGAGCGAAGTTTTTGACAAGTTTTTGGCCTACAAGGCCCTTGTAGAAAAGTAATATGGACATCAAATTCAAAGGTTAAGAACAGATAATAGAGCCAAATGTGTGAACAATAATTTTACGAGTTATTGCACTACACAAGGCATCCAAATGCAACACATTGTTCCA
Organism: Picea engelmannii; assembly: GCA_009831015.1. Taxonomy (NCBI): domain Eukaryota; kingdom Viridiplantae; phylum Streptophyta; class Pinopsida; order Pinales; family Pinaceae; genus Picea; species Picea engelmannii. The sequence continues at coordinate 593,052 of ML778685.1, read as the reverse complement.
TATACACCACAACAAAATGGTGTTGCTGAGAGAAAGAACCGCACATTAAAAGAAATGGTTAATGGTATGATCCAATCTAAGGGATTAAATCTAAAGTATTGGGCAGAAGCCATCAACTGTGCAAATTACATAGTAAATCGCACTCCCACAAAGACTCTTGAAAGTATAACACCGGAAGAATCTTGGACTAAAATTAAACCTGATATAAGTCACTTCCGTGTATTTGGCAGTATAGCATGAGCTCACATTCCTAATGAGAAAAGGAAACCATTGCAACTTAAAAGTGAGAAGTGTATATTTGTTGGTTATTCTGAAGATGCCAAAGGTTATAGACTTCTTCAACCACATTGTAATGAAATTATTATTAGAAGAGATGTTAAATTTGATGAAAATATCTTGACCTGCGAGTCTAATTCGGCGATTGTGCCTTCTTCGGCCTGTGAGCCATCTTCGACGTGTGTGCCTTCTTTTGTTCCTATTCTGGTTTCTTCTTCAAATGATGACAGTGAGGATGAAAATCCACCTCCGCCTGCTCACCTTCCTCCAGATGAGTCCTTTGAACCTAAACCAACACCAGCTCCTATGCTTCCTAAATGGGTTCGTTCAACACGAGAAGCAGTTGGTGATCTTGTCGATGATCCTTCAGATCAGCGTCAGACACGTTCACAGTTCCAGGGAGCCTCTTCTCTTTTGGCTCAAGTTTCAGAGACTCATGATCCAAAGACATTTGTAGAAGCTTCAGGTCATCCAGATTGGGATACAGAATGAATGAAGAGTATCGTTCTTTAATGGAAAACGATAATTGGGATCTTGTATCTCTTCCAAAAGGAAGAAAACTTGTCATATGTAAATGGGTCTACAGAACTAAGTATGCATCAGATGGAAGTGTTGAAAGACACAAGGCTCAGTTAGTTTCCAAAGGATTTTCCCAAGTTGAAGGAATTGACTATAATGAAACATTTTCCCCTATAACCAAAATGAATTCCATCCACCTTGTTATTTCCCTTGTTGCCTCACATAAATGGGAGGTCCATCAGATGGATGTTAAATCTGTCTTCTTGCACAGATATTTGCAAGAAGAAATCTACATGGAACAACCTTCTGGTTATGTCCAGAATGACTCTAGCCTTGTTTGACGCCTTAAGAAATCTCTTTATGGTCTTAAGCAAGCTCCTCGAGCTTGGTATGCCAAAATGGGCAGCTTTCTTATTGACACCAGATTCACTAGATGTCATTATGATCCTAATGTCTATACCAAGGAAGTAGGAAGCCATCTCATCATCCTTGTTCTTTATGTTGATGACCTTATCCTTATTGGTAGTGACTCAAAACTTTTAAACCATGTGAAACCTAGCTTTAAGAAGAAATTTGAAATGGCAGACTTGAGTTTTTTGCATTATTTCCTTGGCCTTCAAGTTTTGCAAACCAATGAAGGAATTTTTCTTTCCCAATCTAAGTATGCTTGTGACCTTCTTCGTCACTTTCACATGGACGATTGTAAACCAACCCCTTCTCCCTTCCAGTCTGGAGTCAAGCTTACTGCCACATGTACTTCTCCCGAAGTTGATGCCACCTTGTACCGTCAGTTAGTTGGTATCCTCTTATACTTGACTCATACACATCCCGATCTTTCCTTTGATGTTGGTCTTGTTGCCCGGTATATGCAAACACCCCATGAAAGCCATTGGAAAGCAGCGAAAAGGATACTTCGCTATGTTTGTGGTACAGTTCAGTTCGAGATACATTACAGTTCAGAGGGGACTCCTTTATTGGTTGGTTTCACTGATTCGGATTGGGTCGATGACCCTGATGATTGAAAGTCTACTACAGGTTATGTTTTCAACCTTGGTTCAGGACCTGTCACTTGGGCCTGTAAGAAACAACGGGCTATTGCACTTTCTTCAGCAGAAGCAGAGTACCGAGCACAGTAAATGCAAGTCAGGAAGCCGTGTGGCTTCGACAAATCCTTTCAGAGTTTGGAATCTAGCAACAGCATCCGACCAGCCTTTGGTGCGACAATCAGAGTGTCATCAAGCTCGCCAAAGACCCAGTTCAACATTAGCATAGCAAACACATCGAGTTACACATGCACTTCATCAGAAAGTTCATTCATGGTCAAGTTATTGAAGTGCTCTTTTTCCCTACAGAAGATCAAGTTGCAGACATTTTCACAAAGTCTCTTACAGAAGCGAAGTTTTCCAAATTTCAATCTATGTTAGGAGTTCAGAAAGTTGTCATCAAGGGGGGATGGGCTCTAATGCCTCCTTCCTTCTCCTATTGTGTTAACATTGTAAATCCTTCAATCATATCCCAAGTTGTTCTTAAGGGGGGATGTTAGGATATTTAGACACTTGGGAGTTAGTTAAAATCTACTTGGTCTAATGTGTCGTTAGGTAAAAGTGTGTTTCTTAGTGTGTTTCTTTAGTATGCATTAGTATGCATTTGTAGTTAGGAAATGTGACGGTCACGATATGTTCCTGACATAGAGTGATCTGACGGTTCATATTCTCCTCGATCTTAACGACCATTGATCTGTGGTTTAACACCCAATTGGTCCATGATCTCTATTTAAAGAGCATGGAGGGTCATTTGTTGATGATCGATTGTGAGAAACTCTCTTGTAAAATCTCTCTGTAATATTTTTCTTTTGCATTAATAAACTGCTCCAAGTGGTCGTGTTGGCTGGGGCCATGGATGTTTCCCTGTAGGGGTTTTACAACGTCAAAACATAGGTGTGTTGATCTTTGATCTGGTTGTGTGAGTGGTTACGGAAGGTGTTTTTCCTCTGTTGGAATACTTGTGTTGTCAAACAAGTAGGGAATTAATTAAATCTTGTTATATCCCACTGTCAAGGGAGGGGTTTGAGCATATTTTTATTATATTATACCAGCATAGATTCATCTAAACCATGGATCTGTTGAGAATCGAGAGGAATTAAAAAGAAGTTGAGGTGCAAACTTCTTGGTGCTTAAGTGATTCTAGTTAAGATGGATTTATGTTGCTTTATTTTATTAATATGGGCGACCATTTTTTATATATATTTTTATTATCATGGTTGGCTTTTTTATATTTGTAGACATCAGTGTAAAGTCAGAATGATACATTTATGTAATTCATTTCAAAACGTGGAACATGAGAATCTGTTTTTGCATGCTATGTTGAGAAAGTTATGTAATAGACAATGGATATAAAGAACATCATGCATTAAGTTTTTGATTTTGAGTTTGGAGGGCTTAGGGCTCCACGTAACTATGTGCTTATTAAACAACTAGATTCTCATTGTGGTTTAGGAAGTCTTCATTGAGCCCTCCTAAGGGCTCTGTATTGCATCCCAGGACCTAAGGCATGCTCAAAATCACCCTCTCTTAAACAACACTCCTATCTAAGTTTCTCAAGAAAAAAGGCAAACAATAGAAGCTTGTTAGCTCACCTCTGCATGCCCTGAAAAGGCAATATTTCCTATTCATATGGGAATTGGCTCACTGTATTAAGGATCAAAGGCACTGCATACATTTGAAATAGCCCAAGTATAATATTGATGAGCATAAATTTGGGTACAATGATCAACTCAAGAAGTTTAGGTTAGCAATCAACAATTTTAATATGTGCTTTTGCTTATGTTCATAGTCTGAAAGATATATGTGCCAATAGATAAGGATCAATGATAAGGACAACATGTTGATAGAAAAAAACACTTGGAGATATAAACCACTAGTTGACACAAATTGGATAAGTACCATAGTTGAGATGGGGTGGATAGTGAGGTAATTTTCTTACAACAGTCTGCAAAGTGTCCACTGATAGAAGAGCATCATCAATAGACGAACTAAAGGATATGCACTGAATATTTATATGTGAGTACATAAAAAAAATGAAAAGGGACAACAAAGTAGCTCTCATGGACAAGTTGTATTGTTAACGAACAACTAAAAACCCATCCGCTATTTAATAAGTCTCAATCATGTATGTTTTTTAAATTTAACATGCATGGTTGGGATGAAGTAACACAAAATGAAGTTATATTTTACAAGAAGAGTCATGTTGCACCTCTTCAGATTATGAGAAGTTTGAGAAGTATAAGTGAGAAATGTCCAAACCATTTAATAGTGATAACCAGGTGAGATTATAGTTCAGCAGATTGTAAGATGATCTATATTCTAATGTAATGTTTATGATGCACCATTGAAATCCTAGTTGTGCCTCATCTTGTATGTGTGATACCATCTTGGATGTGCTTTTATGTGTCATATGTGTTTGGTACATGGCATAATCCATATATATGTTTGATAGCTATGGAGTCATGGACTATGGCTAGGGTAACCTTATCAAGCCTATAACCTACCAATATCATATCAATTTATTACAGGGATAAAGTTTGCTCAAGTTGGATGGTTGGATTTTAAAAGAAAAAGGACACAGATGTGGCTGACATCATTTGAGGTTTACTTCTCATAGATAATCTCCAATAGTGTTCCACGGGGATGTGTCCCCCAGGGTGGGGGGGTGCCCCCCTTGCTTCTCATGCTCTGGGGATGGGGGCACCTTGGGAAACGTTTTCCCACGCCCCTCTTTTTGGGAAAAGTTTCCCTACGCCCCCTTTCTGGGAAACACACCCCACGAACAATGTTTTGTCCGGAAAATATTTAAGACAAAACAAAGATAGGGGATTGAGCTTTGAGGAGTTTGTGACCTTCGTAATTAATGGTAATATTAAATTCTTAAAGTAAAAGTTGACATTCTATTTTATCTTACCAAGGATGGTAAGATAAAGCAAAATGTCAACTTTTACTTAAATTTTTAACATTACCATTGATTATTTCAAGATGTTTGAGAGTGGTTCCAACCTCATCAGACTTTATATGGAGAAAGTAGATTTTCATATCCCATTCAGAATTTAGCAGACTTAACAATTTTCAAGATTTTAGGATTGGCAGGACTGTAACATTTCCACTGGATTCTATCATGTATGAGAATATGGGATTGGCATTAGTCAAGACCACCACGCTATAGAATTTTGCATAATGTAATCATCTATGAGAGTTAATATAGACATGGGTCTCCTAAAATGTCATTTATGTGTATCATCATTATTTTCTTGCAAGATAATGTGTTATTTAAAAAAAACTATATAGTTTTTTTTAAATAACACATTATCATATAGATATAGGTTTTTTTAAATAACACATTATCATATACCATGTTTCCCCCACATACCCATTTTGGGGTCACGTTTCCAAGCATTCATGTTTCAGAAACTTGTGCATGTTTACATGTTCTATGCAACTTAGTTATTTTTCTTAGTACTAATTAGATTGTAGAATGATAAATCTAAATCAATGTATACATCGTTTCATTTTTTACTAGTGTTTATATCATTTTCAAATTTGAATTTAGTATTTCACTGTTTAGTATTTAGTATTTAGTATTTACATTCCACAATGATGAATTTTCATGGGATGAATTATTGTTGTTGGGATTTTATCATTATTATTTTTATTTTTATAATTTTAGACATGGGGACCCCTATGCTACGAACCCCAACGTCCCCCCAGTCCCATGAATTTCCCTAAAATTTGGGGGTGGCTCCCACACGTCCCCCATGTGCTTTTCCCTGCTCTCGCACTCCCCCTTCCCAGAAACTTGGTGGAACAAAGATCTCTAAATATGCAAAAGAGTAATTTGCAAAAGTGAACATAACTTCACAAAATGAAATGGTCAAACACAAAGTGTCAAAATCTCAAATATGCAAAAGATTAATTTTGCAAAATTGAACATAAATTCATAAAAAATGAAGTGGTCAAACATATTGTAAAAGTTCAACAAAATCTCAAATATGCAAAAGCTTAATTTTGCAAAATTGAACATAACTTCATAAAAAATGAAGTGGTCAAACATATTGTAAAAGTTCAACAATATTGCCAATGTTTGGACACAAATTTTTCAAGTCTATAAGCATGAAGGGTTAGCTCAACCAATTGTTGTCAATGTCACTGAGCATTTGGCTAGTTCTACGCCAACAGGTGCTCAATGTTTAGGAAGATGGACACATTAGAGCTTCAATACATTGTGGGTTTGTTTCTGTAGATTCCAACATACTAGTAAAGTTAAGCCAATTTAGCTAGTCAGAAGATAGTCTACCACTTTGTAGCAAAGATACAGGCATAGTTAAAAGTGAAACAGTGCTTCATTTACAAAGTAGCAACACAACTCATCCAAGCAAGTTGCAAGTTCAGTAACAAAAGGCATTTGACTAAACATTAAACCTCTTGTCAAGCCCTTTATATGGTATATTTTGAGCCTGAATTCACCTCTCTTTTACCCTATTTATGCTTCACTTATACACCCATTTGTCAGTCATCTAATTGTTTCACGATGAATTAGCTCCTAGAATTAACGAACTACGTTTTGGTTGTTTTTCTATGAAATAGATTAGGATGTTTGATTAAAGTTGCTTTCATTTTTAATATATGTGCCTAACCTATGGTATGGAGTGTGGGCTCTTTCCTTAGGCCAATAATAAAAGCTCCAGACATTATAACATTGATTTTGAAGGATCTTGAACAAGAAATTCGACCATATGGAGAATCTCATGGTTCATGGGCCCCATTACTTTGTTTTTCTATTTCAAGGAGTTGTTGGAGTTGTTGCTTCCTTAGATAACTACTTCCATGGATCATGGGGCTCATCTAGAGCATATTTGGCTAAGGATCTTGCATCCCATTCGTTTTTTAGGTGTCTTGGACGCACCTGCAAGTATCATTGTTGGTGTAGACGAGTTTCTCCTTACCCACACTACCCACATAAACGTGGAACGATCCCTCTCATCCCTTCGATCGTGCTAGGCATATGCTTTCAGTTTTTGCTATGTTTAGACAATTGGTTTATTTTGTTATTTGGTTATGTTATATGGGGATTCGACCCATTCATATATATGTATAAGATTTGGCCCAAAAGGGGGCGATCTGGACATGGGAATATTGTTCATAAGATGATGTAAAAAATTGAATTTTCAGGAATAAAAGGTAGAGCGCCCAGACCTCTGCATTCTTTTTTGGTTATCTCTTGAATGTGTGAGTGTTGATTTCCACTTGCTAAGCGTTGTTATAATCCTAGCTCCCTGCTATCTAGAGGAGGCCCACTCGAGAGAACAGGGGTTGTGGATCTGTAGATAGTTGTCTATGATGTATATAAATTTTAGTTATTTTAGCATCTAGTTTTACTTTGCTACTGTTCTATTTCATTTACAAGTTGTGGAGTTGTAGGTTATTTCCATAGGTTGCATGTTCTTTTTAATTCTTGTAGCTTAAACTCTTTATTATGTTCTTTTCTACATTTACTTGTTAATTTGTGATCAAATGAGAACTGTAGATTTATGCACGATGATAAATGATAATAGAAATAGTCAAACAGAACATGGTAGCATTATGCATTACCTCGTAGAGTCAGGGACTACTTGAACTATCACTAGCATTCATGCTAACTTAAGTGTGTTTACTTTTCCGCAAATGTAGTGCATTTTGATTTCCCGCAATGCAATTTCCAATTCAAATTAAGTTGTATCCCAAATATCCCAAAACGGAGCACTGTTGCAGGCAGTTTCAATCCTGGGGATCGAATAACTGAATGCAACATGGTTTTACAGCACTTATGGATAAAGTAGGATATAACTTGGTGGTGTGTTTCCTTTCCACAATGTCACTTCGATTTGTAGATTAAAGACGCAATTTCCTTTTCTTAGGAGCATAAAAGGAAACTAGTACAAGTTAAGACTTTGTAGCCCGCACATATAGTGCACGACATCTCACAAGAATATTGAAAACCCTGGTTGATAAAATAAAATGCACGTGTGTTCTTGGTTAAATAGAAAACATATAGAAACATTGAAACCTCCTAATAGGCTAATACTCCTAAAAGTGATGTAAGAGATGTAGAAAACATTATCATAATAGGCACATTACTGCAAAGGTCTACAGATACCTAATTGGTCAGAATAGAGGAGCAGTTATCAAAAGTTAACAAATGAGTTCTAAAACTCATAACCAAATAGAAACTTTTGAAAAGGACAGGAATTCAAAGGTGATGAAAACTAATAAAATTGAAATGTCAAAACTAGTTGTCTGCCCAAATCTTTCTCACTAGAGTGATATGCATACAGTGCCCCCAGACATGGATTATGCATTTAGTATGCTTGAAGTACAAACAAATATCCATACCAAAGTAAAAAGGATATGCCTAAATCAGTGTATATCAAATGTCCTGATAAGAAATCACCAATGAATAATTCAATCAATTGATATCCCTGCAATATAATAATTCCTTCATGAACTATGGATGTATAAATTATGGGTACTCTAATGGATCTTTCCAGTGATGTCCATGCGGAAAATACTAGAAATAAACAAAATAGCATGACTGAAAGAATGGAAAGTTTGAAGGCGTAATATATGTTGCATTTGATAGAAAAAAAAGTGGATGTATGTCAATAATATATCTTTGTTACAAGGCAGACTCTAGGGACATAACCTCGATGAAATATAGTTTATCGGAAACCCTCTGTTAATTAAAATGTGATAATATGCACTTAATTCAATCTTTAACTACCTCAGGGGAAAGCTAAGGTAGCTTTAATCATTCTTGACATGAAGGTTTTAACTGACATTTATTTGTAGATCAGCTAGAGATATTTCACCAGCATCGTTTTGAATGGGAGACTATAAATATAAGAACTCATTTTACCTTGCAAAATTGAAAAAATGTTCTCAACAAAAACTACAGCAAACTTCAATCCAAAATAGTTTGCAAACCTTATGCAGTAACACATCCAGGAAGTACTGAGATGTTCTCTATCCCAAGAGTCAATCGTGAACTGTATTTTGAAGACTCCAAAACCCAAAAGAAATGTCACAAACTTACAACTCTGACTCTGCATTTCAAGCCTTGATTTTGGGTACTTCATGATTTTCTTGGTTATTTGTTGCAGCAGTTGTTTCAGTTGGCTTCTCACTCTTCTGAAAAATATAGTCCCTCTGAATTTTTATTTGTATCCACTCTCAAGGATCAAGATGTTTAATGGACCCCGGATGGGGTGTCATTCTCTGTTAATGGTTGATGAGTTGGAGCAAGACAACGGAGACACCTGACCATGTGGGTTCTGGGCTATGTGCGATGGTTTAAATGGTTATAATCCATCGGTGGGGGTTATTAAACGCTCACAGTACCTGAGTCGTGCAATCCTTTGCGAAATGAGGTTGGATAGCATAATTGCAGCTTTGGTCATTTACTCTGGGCACTTCGCTCTCACGTCACCATTAATGACCATGAAAGGACCTAGAGCAAGTGGTTTTATGGAGTATTGGATTTTGTGGAAATGCATTTCAACGTCCTCTTCTCGAGTTTGGCACCTCTCTTCTCGCGGTTGGAGTCGATATAAGCACAAAGTGATTCTCTTGTGGGTGATAGCAGTTACAGGGTCCATCATGCCACGACAGAGGGGAAGGTCGAAACGTCGTCAAGGTGACCACATTCTGGTTGGGCACATCATCTCTGACATGGGTAGTGGTAGTTCTGGCAGCAAGAGGAAGCGACTGGCAAATTCCCCTTCAAGCTTAGCCTCGGATCAACAGAAACATAGTGGACACACCTCCATAGGATGGGGTTGCAAAATAGAGTGGTTCGACAGACATGGAAAATCGTTGGGTTATGCTCAAAGCTTGTTCCCAGGTTTGCCTTCATAGGCCAGTTCTCCACCTGTTTCTCTTCATGGCAACTCTAAACAGGATTTCATAGCTTTGTCCCCCAATCTCTCAAGCTCCCTCAAAGAAGAACACCTCCAATGCATACTTGATGCCATGCAGATCCTGCAATAACTCGTTTTCGAGCTTCGAAGTGAGGTTGCAGACCTTAGTTTTCGTCTTGAGCACCTGGACAAGCGCATTTCCAACTTAATGGCCGCACACGACAATCCAACAAATCTAATACCCATGGATGCAGCAGGCGCACAAGGACCAATTCTCCTCCCCCCCAGGGCAACGTGAAGACTTTTTTCATGCAAACCAAGTTCAAAAATTTGCTTAATAGTTCATGTTTGAAAAGTGGAATCATCATTTTAGTTTTGATACAAAGGACAATTTTCTTTTGTAATAGATGTTGTTATAGAACTCAGGCGGTAGTTAAATTTTTGGCCCTGTGTAGCACATTACTCTTGACCCTTGGGTTAAATTTTTGGCCCTACGAGGCACGTATGACATTTGGTTGGAGCCGAGTTGGTTTCGATTTTTGGCAGCTCGAGCTTTAGTAAACATCTAGATATCTATAATGGTTTG
>ML778685.1:503115-576411 GCA_009831015.1 Picea engelmannii | reverse complement strand
TATACAATGTTCAAGAGATAACTCAAACCAATACAGATAGTCCTCCCCAAGAGATGCGCCACTCTTCTTCTCCTCTCTCCAACTGGTAATTGCAACTTGCCTCATAAGATAATGAGCAAGTGAGTTGTGTGTTAGAAGTGAGGTGCTAGCCTCTTATTTATACAAGACTGGCATGTGTGAAAGGTCACCACTGGCAGGGCCGACCTCTCACTCTAGGTGGGTAAACCCACCTTTAATTAATTTTGGGTCTTCCATAATAACTGTTGGGGCCGACTTCTTATTCTGCCCTTTGTAATTGTTCGATGACCAATCTGCAAAAGGGGATTTGGTCCTTATACAATTACCGACATGATTAATCCACAATGGGGATTAAGCTTAATAATAAAATAACAATAATAATAAGAATGCTCTTTGCAGTTACATTATTTCAACAGGATGTCAGTGTTCCACACACTCAATTATGAAGTTTGGTGTATTAAGTACTGAAACTTGGAGCATTTGGTGTCTTGTGTGGAAGACTTGCAATTTTCAGTATTTGCAGGTACATGACAGCTCGAAATCTCACAAAGTTGTTGTTAGTCTTCAAAATTCTAGAATCTAAGCACAACACAAAAAGCCAGTTTGGTCTATGCACAAAATATAATCGCCCAAAATTAATGGCAAATTTTATCAAGATACAAGACGAGCACCAAGTACCTCAAGATGTAAATCTAGAGCCGAACACTATCAAAGGGGATCAAGTGAAGACTAGCATATAGTGCTTGTGTCTAAAACACGGCCATTTTTCCTTACATGGAAATGATCCCCACTTGCAGATATGTAGTTGTTCTACCTTATTTATAGATGTTTATTTCAATTTTTTTTTAGAATTAATGTTTATCCTATTCATTAGGAAGTTCTTAGATGAGTTGTTAGTTAGTTGGATTTGTTCTTGGTTTGGTGTATGGTTGAGATATTCTCTCAACTTCTCCTTCTGTATTTAGAATAAGTTAGATCTGATAACAACCTGTGAACTCTATATAATAGAGTCACACTGTATCGTATTAGTATCCAGTTATTCAATAGATTTTTGTTTGTGTGTGTAACAATGTCTCATCTCTGATATTGTATTTTGGTATCATAGCTTGGACAGACCTGACTCTCTTAGGAGAGGGTCTGGAATCTGGATCATGAAGAGCTGAGAATGTAATCCTACTGTTGCGTGTGCTTGCAGAAATCCTCCTAAAAGTTTTGGCGGTGACAGTGGATGGGAAACATGGAATTTTGTTTTTGAAAAGAATTGGGTCTGCCAATGAGTGTTAGCATGAGGGAAGGTCCTGCAATAGTTTTTTGGCATAGAGAAGACCGGTTGTCTATTGCCATCAATCCTGAGCGTGTTCAATAGTTGTATTGTTGGCATTGTGATCATCAATTGGTAGTTGACCGTGAAAGCCAAATGATGTGAAGAATTCGTGCATTTTGATGTGTTAGCAGTTTGTTTGCTGAGGTATTGAACTTGGTAGAGAAGGAGCCTTGACCCCTACTCAAACTTTCAACCAAGAAGATGCAAAGAGGTGATCGAATGGGCCAGACGCACGGGCATCTCAGTAAGGCCACGGATGGCCTAGTTCACTGCATTGAAGAGAAAACGATTAGGTTATAATGTGATCATAGATGTTCGAGTCTTGCAGGGAGGCTACAATGCTTGTTTTGCTTTGATTTAACATAGAAGAAGAATGTGTGGAGGTGTTATCATCTCGGACTTTAGAATACCCCCACAGTCGAGTTCAACTGACCACCAGGGATATATGACCCGATTTTGACAAGTTCTTTGAATTTATCAATGGAGGTGTCACAGTGAAGACATTTGATGTCAACGTTAATGTCGATAATGATGATGATGATTTCGACGAAGACGATTTCCTCAACTTCGACGAGATCCATCAGAATAAGAAGCAGCAACCAATACCCACCAATGGTTTCGATCTTCCCTTAGCTCGGAGCCTCGAGGGACCAACGGTTAAGAGCGTTGGGAGAAAGAGGAAGTATTTGTAAAGAGTGGATCAGGCATTCAAGGGATCGAGCTCATAGCTCGCCTACTAAGTCCTTAGCGCTTGGTGATGGGTAAGAAGCAGTTCAAGGTCAACGAACTCTGGAGGGTCTGAAAGATGGATTGGTATCGGTGGATCAGTGGATCACATACGCCATTTTATTGCCTGAGAAAAGAAGATCAATGTTTCCCTTCCACCTATGTTGGTCGTTGTCGGGGGCTGTGATTTACTATGCGACGGGGAGATTGAGTACGTGGATGTCATTCTTTGTGGCCAATGCGATTCTAGACAAGGACGAAGAAAAAGAGGGGAAGAGAAAGCAGTTCGAGTTACCCGACGTCTTGGCCAAAGATCTGGAGGACATGGGCCTCTGGAAGAAGAGAATCGAGCATGAGCAAGATGGATGATCCACTAGAAATCTAAGTGAGAAGAGTTGGGATAGAGAAGTCGTCGAAGGAGAAGCGGAAGATGTTAACATTGTCACCCATCGCCGAACTTGATTTGGGTCGATGCCATTGAGAATCGTCGGTTGTTTGTTGATGACGTTGAAAAGGTCGAAGAAATTTGATGTAGTAAAGAGGTTTTCAGAGGTGAAAACTGCACATGGGAGCGTGGGGATTGAAGGCATCATGATAATCACCCTTGTAATATTTGGTAAAAATACATTGACCAGTATGCGTATAAGCAATCCAGCAGGTCGAGGAATTCTTAGTTGGGTTTCAGGGATCCAATAATTGCATGCTTCTATTATTATTGCTTCACCAAAACACAATGCATATTGGTATTTACTATTTATGAGCTCGGCTCTAGTTATCGGATGGCTTATATCGAAGCACTGGTTGTTGAACAATCTATTGGGGATTTCTATTTGCATTACCCTTGTCAGCCACATCCGACTTCCCAATATAAATATATGTGCTCTGCTACTAGTTTGTTTGTTTGTGTATGACATCTTTTGGGTTTTCTTCTCAGAGCAGTTCTTTGTGGCCAATGTTATGGTTTCAGCTGCAACTCAACATGCCTTGAACTCGGCCCATACTGTGGCCAATTCACAGAATCTTCCCAGGTTGTAGTCCATATCCAAGAAGTTGGAGCTACCCGTGAAGCTTGTTTTCCACAAGAGTTTGTTGGGTGGTCCATTGGGGGGTGGCTCCAGAGCATAATTTATGGTGTGGGGTCTTGGTGACATGGCAAGTCCAAGAATGCTCCAGGCGGATAAAAGATGAAGGTATTAGAGTTTTTATTACAGTGCATACAACCTTCAATTCTAAAATATGCATGTCTTGATCTCCAATTTTATGATACTTATGAAATTGTGTTTATTGAGACAATGATTTGCATCGACAATTTTGAATGAATGAGAAATGGGGATCATCCTCCTATTCGCTTTGAGGCACAAGCTACTGCTATTAATTTTATTTTCCGACCAAAGCCCAGTCCAATCCAGAGAATATAGTTGGTATAATGACTGCAGTAGGCAAGGGTGTATGTGTCCTAGTGACTCCCACAAGTAATTTTGGAAAGATTCTTGCATCCATGCACGGTTTGGAGTTGCTGAATAAATAAATTTGACATCTAGTGTTTAGATTGCACAATTTTGCTCCTAAATATTGTCAGCATAAAAAAGAAAACAGCAGCAGCATATCATTATGTTCATTGGAAGTCCCATTAAATCTAATAAAAAGATTTTTGAGGTGGTTGGAAAAAAGTTGAAGAAAAATAATATAGCGCTTGATATTATGAACTTTGGAGAAGATGACGATGAGGAATGAAGAGGCCACGTACAGAGGAGGAGGTGATGTTCAAATATATGTGGTACAATGGGATTGAGATATGTGTGCATTGTTTGCTAAGGGGGTCGACCGTGTTGTTGAGTGTATTGTTGAAGAGCCAAGCTCCACGATCGTTGCCCCAACTGAGATGGTGGATCTCTACGTGTGAGAGGAGGAGAAGCCCACGTTGAGAAGGGTCAAGTTGAAACCGAGTGAGAATTTTGCGTACCACTGAGTGGAGATTAGCTTGTCTTTGATCGCTATGGAGAACGGTGTGCAAAGGAGGTGGTTTCGGCAGGGTAGTGGCACTCTTTAACACAAGAAGAGCTACGATTGCATTCAGGTTGTTGGGTCGACTTGTGTTTGATGGGTGTATGTGTGCTTGTTGAAAGCACGGTTTAAAATTTGATATATTGCTCTCTATTCATGTTGGCGAAGAACAAGGTAATGGTGACATTGAGGATTGTCTTGGTATATGATGGATTTGTGGTTTGGGAATAAGGAATGAAAGGTTGGCAATTCATTTAAGAGATCAGTGTCCAAGGCTCCATTGTTAATTCAATCCTGAACATGGGTGAGGCACTGAGAATGATTGTTCAAGTTAAAAGCTGCAAATTCCTGTTCTGAAGCCATGAAAAGGAGATGGAACAATAAGATAGTGAGGGAGCTGCCCTCAATTGATGAGAAGATCATTGTGAAGAGATTTGTTGTCCAAATTGTTGAGGTAAGATCTTGGTGAAAGAACGGTTAATTCTTTGGATCTACTACTTGTGCATGCTTGTGGTGATCTTGCTAATGTTTTGAAAGTGTTGCTAAAGTCTTTGGAATTATTATTGTTAATATTGATATTGAGATTCGCAACCTTAATATGAAAGTGAAGTTATTTTGTTAGAATTTGCGACTTTAACAAATGACAAATGAATATGGAAATCCAAGATGAAGGCAAACTCAAGAGGAAAAGGCAAAAACAAAAGTGAAGCACAGTGATGAGATTAAAATGATCTTAGTTTTTTGTAATGATTTATCATTCAGGCATATGTAATGGGATTGTAATTTGTTGGGCATTTAGTAAAGCATTTGGAATGCTTGTTGTACATGAGATGAAATATTGTAATGGTGCATATGTGTTGTAGGGGGTGCATGATCGGTTGTACCCAACATCCCAGAAGTTTTTCGGTCCAAGATGTAAAACTTAGCCATAGGCAAGTTGAATTCCCCAAACGTTTTGTAATCCCTATTGAGTCAGGCTTACATGGATTAGTGTGGTAGCACATGTAATCATGTAGTGTGTATCCCTCTAATACATAGAAAGGATATGGCATCAAGTTGTGGAATCAACCACTTGGATAGGTACGAGGGTGGCAAGTGGACTTGTATCTAAGCTTGAAGGTGAATAGGAGAAGTTGAATCTTCGATTGAGGGGGGAATGTGAAAAGATTGGGACCAAGTTATGATTAAGAGAGAGTTTAACATGTTGATGAACCATGTAGGTGAAAAGGATTCCTAAAGAATTGGCAAGTACAGCGGATGGCACCCATGTATCTCGGTAGATGGATTGTTTTTTATATGGACATCAATGATCAGTTGTTTGCAAGTACAAAAGAAAGAAGCAGAAAGTTCAAGCAATACTCAGTCTTATGCAGGTACAAGAGAGTGTGTGCATTGTAAATCAGTTTCCCCATCGTGATGGTACGTGGTCAGCCGAAACCATTTGTATGCGAGGTTTGTGGCCAGCCGAAACCATTTGTATGCCAAGTTTGTGGTCAAATAGAAACCACTTGGTGTGTTGGTTCATGGTAAGACGAAACCACTTGAGAATTGTAATGGTTAGGGGTAAGCCACAAAATGCCAAGGTGATTTATGATGAGGGGAAGCCAGTAAAATGAAGCAGCACACTGAAGCCCAGCCATATGAAAGACAAAAGCTGAAGAAGATAGAAGATAAGAACAGACAAAGACCAAGACAACAAAAACCAGCGCAAGGAGATTGGAGATAAACATTAAGGGGGGGTGTTAGAATTAATGTTTATCCTATTCATTAGGAAGTTCTCAGATGAGTTGTTAGTTAGCTGGATTTGCTCCTGGTTTGGTGTATGTTTGAGATATTCTCTCAACCTCTCCTTCTATATTTAGAATAACTTGTATTAATATTCAGTTATTCAATAGAGTTTTGTTTGTGTGTGTAACAATGTCTCATCTATCATATAGAGGGGCTACCAGACTGTAATAGCAGTAAGATCTATAATCAAAGATTTACGTAACTAACTTCCCTTCTCATTTATTTCTTTTGTTCAACGTAGTTGCTGAAGTGAGTTGCTTTTGGCTATCTCACAGTCAGCTCATATAGTATTGCATACTGGGAATTGCAGGAAAAGAGTGTTGTTTGTCTTTAACTATTAAATAACTCCTGTAATAACTCATTCCACAGTGTTTCATAGGTACTCCATTTTGCAGTTTCACAATGAGGATTATGTCAGTTAGTTAGGATACAAAAGATGTACTAGATACTCCAAATTACAATCTTTCATAGATAAACATTACAGATCCTTGTTGGTCTTCCAAATGAGCTCATGATTTTCATTTTCTTTCAATCACCTATGCAGCCCTTCTCACCATCATTCCCTTTAAACCAGACAGTGAAACTACCAATTGAAATGTTGACAATGGCTATCTTTAACATAGAGTTTTCTATGTTCTTTAACATAGACAGAAACATCTTAACTTTTACAATCAGCAGCCTATTGCCCAAAAAATTGAGGAAACGCATTCTAGATGCAAACCTCTAGTAGGGCACTAATGGGTCAGGGCCACTTTTCACAGGGTTTGATTAACAGTAACTGAAACAATAAATTGAAGACAAAATCAACCTTTCTTATTATTTATCCACACAGCCTTAACCATATGTTGATTACTTTCAATGCATATGCAGAGGAATAAAACTGTCTTTATCTAAATCTTGTTTTAATTTGCCTCTTACTCAACTTTAAAAAAATAATAAATCTCTGTGTTGCAAAATTCAGCATCAGCAAAAAATCGGCAGGAGTCATCAACTTGGGAAATTGGCAAAATCAGGGAAAAAATAGGCAAAAGTTGGAACACATGAACTTGGACCTGAAAAACTAGGAAAAGCTAGGAAAACATGGAGAGCTGAAAAACTAGGAAAAGCTAGGAAAACTTGGAGACCTGAAAAAATCACAAAAATTGCAAAAAATGAGGTCAAACCGGTTCTGAGAAGTGACCCTACACTAGCCATAGAAAGCTGCCATGTACCACATATACCAGATTTTCAAGAAATGCATCTAATCACATACCTCAACCTTCTCGTATCAATACACATACTTCCATATATAGTTAGTCAAGGAGAAGATTGGCGTGACAAAAAGAATCCTAAAAGCTATTTGACTGAGATAGCATGAAATGTGGACTTCCCTCTTTTCAGGGATTTTGGGATATGAAAACTGACTCTGAATTTTTCCTTATTTTGCCCCTGCAACCCATCACTATTTTAGATTTCTCTCTCTATTCACAAAAGGACCAAATTTTACAAGATTCATTGCTAGAAAATACAACAGTGTATGTCCGGCGATTTTCTTAGAGGAAAAACAAATATTTCAATAACTATTTCACCATGGAAACCAAATTACCTAGAAGACAAAGATCTCAAAAACTATTTGCTACAGAAAATGACAAGTTTTAGAAAGCACTCTGATAAAAGAAATCATTAAAATAAGTTACTGAAAACGTTAAGGCAAACGCTACTAAAAATGCTTTTGGCTTTGCCAACATGGCTTTGATTCACCAGCAAGTTCGACGGAGTGTTAAGCCATCCACCAGGGTTCCATGTGGCATGAATTTCAAAGGGATGGGACCAGGACATATGGCATGAATTTCAAATGGATAGGACCAGGACGTATGGCATGAATTTCAAATGGATGGGACCAGGAGCAAATCCTGGGTGGTTTTGGCAGAATAGCATCAGAATAGATACTCCTCAGAACCAGCAACAAAGCCAAAGGAAGTCTTATCTTTATGATGCAGCCGCTTGGGGCATGTAAACCATGCTTTTGTCTATTCTTCTAAAAATTTCAAGCAATATCTCGTTCTTCACGAAGTTACCAAACTCGACTAGGAAAATGACTGGGGAGGTCTAAGAGTAACAGTTGACCCAAATTCTGCAAAAATTCGGGAGTTCACTTTGGACCAAAAAAAGTACTTTTTTTATGCAAATTTTCGATAATAATTCAGACTTTTCAACAGTCCATAATCTGCAGTGTTTTGCATGAACTGTTGAGAAGTCTTCTGGTTGTCTATTGTGAAACCCAGTTAAAACCCAAGCAAAATGAGTGTTTTTCTTTGATCCAGTCAGACTTGGGAATCAAGTTGGATCCAAATGTCTGGTAATGATGACTCTTCCCTTATTTTTCATACAGAAAATGTTGGTGCTCTGTGTTTCAGAACTTTTCGCTTCTAATTAAGTAACATAGCATTTATTACAATAAACCATTTATGGCTTGAAAATTAAGCCTTTCAAGCAACAAACCAATTGTCATTCAATGCATATTAATACAAACACCCATGGAGTTTTTCCCAGTCCTCCATTACAGCCTATGAATGCATAGGATTTCTGAAAAGTAAAAATGAAACCATCAAAGCTTACTTGGAAGGCTAAGTGCGCACAATGCCATTCACAACAGAAGAAGCCACCAAGACTCCTATAACCTCTGCCCCTGCCACCACCCCGGCTTGCACCACTGGTCCAGGCCCTTCAAGAGCTGCAATTTTCTCTAAATTCTCAGCTGTTTCCTTCACTGTTTCTGCCACTATTTCCACTTCCTGCTCTCCTTCCTTCACCAACTCCTTGGCTTTCTCAACGGCTTCTTCCACTTTCAGCTTTTTTATGCCAAAAATGGGGATGTCCTTAGCTTGGGCTGGGCCTGATAAATTTAGCAGAAGCGAAAGGCCCATGAGAGGAATTACTTGCCTTCTGGGTATGCTTGGAATTGGAGGAGAAGGTGGGTTTCTGTTCGTAGTTTTGCATCGGATTTGGTGTGGTGTCGATGATCTTGTTCGAGGCGATGAAATGGGTCTTGAATTGGTGTGTAAGGTTGGAAGGGAAATTCCCACACCAGTTCCACATACCCAGGTCATTTTTAAGCAAGTGAGAAGAAATGAATTGATGATCGATCGATGGATAGTTGGCTCACTAAGGAACACCTCCTCCTTATCTATCAACAAGAACGACAGTAGTGGCATTTATATGTTTACTATCAAAATATCTGTGAATGCAATTCTCTTATGTCGTCTCTTCACATTGTGATAAGAGTTAGTTTTTCTTTTTTTAATCTGGATAATGTGGTAGATTTTTTATTTTTATTTTTATTTTTTTTAATTTAGATAATGTTGTAGATATATTTTTTTTTTTAATTTAGATAATATTTTTTTATAATGTTGTAGATATATTTTTATTTTATTTTTTAATATTTATGTAGATATTTTTTTTTTTTTAATATCTATGTAGATTTTATTTTTTTTAATAACTTTATAGATATTTATTATAGTTTAGTTGTGAAATAATAGTGTATTATTAACTCTGATTTGTGAATGTATTTTGACTCATCATTGTCTCTTTAAGGTATGTAAATGGTTTATATTAAGATGTTTTTGGTTCTTGGATGGTTAACATATTTCCATGTGTTTGAGAAAAAAGAGTTCTTAATTAATGAGAAATGTTTGAAAAAAATGAGTTCTTAATTAACAAGAAAGTCATTTTCTCTTGCTGTAGTCATTTTCTTGCAGTAGTCATTAAAGCTACCTCTAATAAGGTATTAGGTATTACTTCAAGACCAAAAACCGTTTCAAGTTTCAAAAGACCTTTTTAGATTTCAATTTAAATAGTAGTTACAAAAAAATTTCTATTATGATAATCACCCAAGCTATCTCCAACAAAATAATATGTTGTTAATGGCTTGTTAGAAAGCCTTTTCTTAAATGTACCAGTTAACAAATTTTGAAGAATGATATTAAAGAAGCTTTTCTTTGCTTAGTCCCTTATTTTAAGGGACATGGTTGTAATTATTTTGTTAATAGTTATTCAAAATGCTTATTGTGTGATAATTATATCTTATTTAAATCAGATAATTCTAAGTTATTTAAATAATTTTTTCTGTTATGTATTTTTATCAATTTGGTGATGTCATGTTTGTAGTCATTTTTTTCCTTTTTGTATTTGGAAATAAGTGTTTTCTTTTACATAAGTGGTTGTTGGATTTCAATATGTATGGCAATTTGTTATGATAAAGATCATCATCTTTATTTGAAAGAGAAAAAATGGTATTTTTTTTAATCAATTTCACATGATCAATTATTTATATGTGCTAACATAATAGAAACATGCCTAGATTTGTCTTTGCAAATCATGATTCAATTTTAAATGGTTGAGATGAAAATCGATCACCTTTATTAGATTTATAAAATATGGGGAAGAATCACATTCACCATGACACAATAACTTCTCATAACTTCTCCAACTTATTTAACCTAATCCTAACAATAATAAAGGAATATAAGTCAAACCATATCATAGGACAAACATGGAAGTGATGAAATATTGTAAAAATTAACTCATCAATCCAATTAACCAAGTAACCCCTCTCCCAAATGACTAAATTACAAGTTTCCAATATTAATCCTTATAATCTTTGAAACAAATAAACCTCCAAAATGAAAAATCATTTCCAAAATCCAACCAAAGATTAGAAATGGTTGTTTAATAATAATAAAGGTGATTCTTCAACATCTAAATTGATTCATGTGGATGCATATTTATATGTTCTTATGATGAATAACCATGGATTTTGGTTCACATATCTACTAATATGAAGATTAGAAATGGTTGTTTAATAATAATAAAGTTGATCCTTCAACATCTAAATTGGTTCATGTGGATGCATATTTCTATGTTTTTATGATGAGTAACCATGGATTTTGGTTCACATATCTACTAATATGAAGATTTAATGCTATTAGACTTTGTTTTTCTTTTTATCGTCATTTTGGGAGGTGTTTTGGTTCATTTTAGACATTCATATTTATCCCATGTTCAAGATTCGGTAATTTTGGCACGCTTGTGTTAGTGGTAGTCTATATTTCATTTTTTTAAATAAATATTTTAAAATGTTGTGGTATTTTAATAAATGGAAATTTTAAAAAAAAATGGTTTAAAATCTTGCATTTTATTAATTCAAAATTAATTTAAAAAAATATATGTTTAGAAAAATTATGTTTAATTTAATATATATTAAAATTATATGGAGAAATGCAGGGATACTTTCTTGCATTCGTGGATGGCATTTCTAATAAACTTGTTGGTGTAAACTTGTGTACCTAACCTAAGGGGATTCGAACTAGGCACATATTGGCATGAAACTAGCCAAATACCCAACAACATTGACGACAACTAATTGAGATAACCCCTTAGACATAGGTATGTATGTATGTATTACACGGAATGTATTTCCTAGAGAAATCCATTGGGCACTTCCCCTCATTTCGAAGATGGTATCCAAGGTAAATCGTATTCTTCGGGGCTCAAGGCCAAGTTAGCATATCAACAACAATTGGCTCACTAAGAGCAAATATGTCACATAGTGGGCTTTGAACACGGATGAAGGAGGAAACAACATTCTCTCTCAACCACTCAAACTACACCCAATTGATTATATATATATATATATATATATATATATATATATATATATATATAAGGGATCGTTTTCAGAGCCCGATTGTTGATAATCGTCACGTTATTTTAATTCTTTTAAATTGTATATATATAAATGATCCCTTAGGGTTTCAAGCCCTTGCCTCCTAGTGCACTCGGTCGCCCCTCAGCCTGGTCTTGACATGAATGTCGTAGAAGGGGGGCAGTGCCCCCCATCCTACAGTCGTGCAGTTTCACAGGATTCGGCCAATGGAAACATTAAGAGGCCACATTTTACATAACGCAAAAAAATAACTTTACACTATCCCTCCATATCAACTACGTAAGGTACACAAAGTTTTCCTCAATTCTTCTTTGGGAGCCTCAGCCAGATCCAACTCTAGCCTTGGCATTCTCCGAGGTCATCAGAAAGATCAGCGCAAACCCTTGAAGGATGAAAAAAAAGAGGACATAAGTCTACCCAACAACTAATACAAGAGATCGGGCACTTTATGGTTAACTCGGGTCATATTTATATGATCTAGGATAGCTTTCCACCTCTTCCACCCCCTTCCTCGTCATGAAGCTCATCTCATGGAACGTCTATGGACTCAAGGCTCGTAGTAAGCAGTGACTTCTACGAGATTGGATCATGGAAGAACAACTTGATATCCTATTTCTTCAAGAAACGAAATGTGTCGAGGAGGAGGTTGATCAAATCTTCACTCGTTGTTGGAAATAGGCTCAATTCATGGGAGTAGATGCAACAAGTTCGGCTGGAGGTTTAGATGTTCTTTGGAATCCAAACTATGTCCTCCTAGAACACTTTTTCACCTCCAAGTGGACCACTTCAACTAAATTTAGGGTCATCGGATCCAACAAACTGGGTTTTCTGACCAATGTCTATGTTCCTGCCACTCAGAGAGAGAAGCTACCTTTTATTCACAATCTAGAGTGGATCGGGAACCTCATTGAGCATCAATGTTGGATACATGGGGGTGACTTCAACATGGTTTTCAATATGGAAGAGAAAAGAAGGGGGATTTGAAGATTGTACAGTGATAACAATCACTTCCAAACCCATTGATGAATTGAGGCTTATTGACTTAGAAACCCCCAACGGTCTTTTCACTTGGACGAACCATAGACCAGGTGCCCAATAGGTCACTTGTCGCCTAGATCGGTTTCTCATTTCAGAGCCACTCATGTTGGAAGGGATTTCCCTTGTTGTCAGAATCCTTGATGCCCCTGGTTCAGACCACTAGCTCATACATCTATGGATGGACATCATTGATTCTTCTGGGCGCAAACCATTTAGATTCGAAAATTTATGGCTTACCCACCCAAAATTTCATTTGTTGGCCAAGTCTTGGTGGGAAGAGGCTGCCATCCACCATGGATCTCTTATGTTTAGATTTCAACAAAAATTAAAGAACTTCAAGCAGCGCCTTAAGATTTGGAACAAATCCACCTTTGGCAACATTTTAGAGGCCCAAAGACTTTTAGATCAATGAATGAAGCAATTCCAACATCAAATCAAAGATCAGGTTTTCTCTGAATAGCTCAAGAAGCAGGAAGAGCAGCTCAAAAAATAGATGGACGAAAGACGCACTCAGGAAAAAAATCCTTTGGAGGAAAAAATCCAAGATCCAATGGCTCAAGGAGGGAGAAAGGAACACTAAATTCTTTCATCATTCGATGCTTCAGCACCGGCATACTAACCGTATCTCCTAACTAGTATCGAAATAGGGGTAAGTTCTCCAAACTCATGAGGACTTAGAGCAAGAACTTGTAACCTATTATCATAATCTCTTATCGAAACCTCCGAGGGACAAAACAGTTGCCATCGAAAGAATCACTCAGCATATCCTAGCAAGTATAACCATGGAGAAAAATGAATCCCTTCTACGGTCTATCACACTTGAAGAAGTGGATCAAGTACTCCATGTCACCCCTGTAGAAAAATCTCTGGGTCCTGACGGATTCAGAGTGGACTTCTTCCATCAATGTTGGCCTATGATAAGAGAAGAGGTCTGCGAAATCATTGGGGATTCTAGACAATCTGGTCAAGTGATATGGGCCCTCAATCCAACCTTTCTAACTCTCGTCCCTAAGGAGGAACGAGTTATGCATCTGAAGAAGTTCAGGCCTATAGCATTGCAACGTCATTTACAAACTACTCACAAATTTTATCGCCCGCAGACTCAACCCCTCCTTCCCTTCATCATCTCTCATGAACAATTAGGGTATGTTGAAGGTCGATAAATTCTAGACAGCGTCATACTAGCACATGAATTCATCCATTTTTTACAAACCTATCGCACTCCAGGTATGCTTCTAAAGCTAGATCTTTCAACAACTTTTGATAAGTTAAGATGGAATTATATCAAGTCCACCCTTCTGGCCTTTAGTTTTGCTTATGCCTAGGTGGATTGGATTCTTAACCTTACGTCCTCTACCTTATTTTCTATCTTGATCAACGGGGTTTCGTCTCGCCCTTTTCACCCTTGAGGGGCATTCGCCAAGGGGATCCTCTATCTCCCTTTCTTTTCATCATTATGACGGAAGGCTTGAGTCTATCCATTAAGGCAGTAATTGCTGAAAAATCCTTATCAGGGCTCTCCCTTCATGGTATAAAACTGCCAATATCCCATAGCCAGTTTGTAGATGACACTTAGATGATGGACTCCTCAACTGTCTGTGAACCCCACTGCATCCCTGTTATCCTCCAAGACTTTTGTGAGGCTTCTGGTGTAAACATTAATAGAGATAAATATCAAGTATTCTTTTTCAATACCCCCCAACCGATGGAGCTTCACATCACCCATCTCCTTGACTTCAACAGAAGCTCCCTTCCATGAAAATACCTTGGCATTTCGCTCATTGATAAATCCCTCCAGAACCACTCCTGGGAAAACCTCCTTTCCCCCTAGAAAAAAGACTCTCTTCCTGGACTTTTCGTTCTCTGAATCTCCCAAGATGCCTTATCCTCCTCAAATACATATTCCAAGATCTTCCCATCTACTCCTTCTCCACTCTGGAAGCTCCAATTTTTTTCCTCACTTTCATAAAAAAATTGCAAAGAAAAATTCTATGGCAGGGCACCAAAGATGGTCGTAAATGGGCCTTGGTAAGTTCGAAAAAGCGATGTCAGCCTAAACTTGCAGGAGGCTTGGGACTTTGAGACCTCACAATGCTCAACAACGTCCTAAGTGCCAATATTTGGTGGTGATGGCTTAAGCATCCCACATATCTCTGGGCAAATCTTTAGTGTCAGAAGTACACCCCCCACACTAAAGAAAAACATTTAATCAGATGGAATGAGCATCGACCAGGAAACATAATCTAGAATGTTGCAAAACAAAACAATTCGCTGATTGCAAAGCATGCATTCTGGGAAGTGAAGTATGGTAGAAGTGCCTCCTTCTGGTATGATTCGTGGCAACAGATGCCCATACTAGTGCAACAGCCTCTCGCAGTCAGACTCCAAGCTCCCATGGTAAATGCAAGACTCATACCAATGGAAGATTATTGGAGGGACACCTCCCCTAGCGTCACATGACATCTTTGGAAATACACAAGTACAAAAATCATTGTTACACCACAGGTGGATCTTCAGCATTGACTCAAGGAGATCAAAACCCGCAAAATCTGAATTAGGCCTGGCGTTGAAATCCTCCACTTGGGGGCATTTTCCAAGAGGTATTTACACTATCAAAGAGGCTTACGGTCTAAAAGTTGCTTTCAAATTTCTCCCCAAAGAACTAGTATGGCACAAAATTTGTCTAACTAAGCTCTAGTCGAAGATTAACACCTTTCTATGGCTAGTTGCTCATAAAAGCATCCTCACCTGGAATAATTTAATGAAATGGGGTTTTGTTGGGTCATCTATTTTCCCCCTATGTCTACAAGCAAAATAGACCCAAAATCACCTTCTCAATCTGTGTCCCTGCAGTTCCTAGTTTGGGACCACAACACAATTTTGTTGCACACCTCAGATCGTAATCAGGCTAGTCTTACTGACACCATAGCAGGATGGCGAGACATGGCTTTCAAATCTCCTATCCTAAATAGTATTTGGCAGCTTATACCAGGATTAATTGTGTGGCAGCTATGGAAAGAAAGGAACCGTCATATATTCCAATCCTCTCACCTCAAGTGGTGCACAGTGTGGAACAGAATACATGACAATGTCAAATAGACCATCATTATGCAAACTTGGACAAAAGAAGATATGAATTTCCCTCTCCATGAAAAAACAATCCTCATCAGTTGGAATCTCGGCATCACCACTCTCTCTCCCTCTGCCCCTCTACGACCTTATGTTCCTTGCAGCCCCTCCAGTTGGTCGCCTCCGCCTCCTATGTTTATAAAGTTAAATTTTGATGGGGCATCCAAGGGAAATCATGGACTTGCATGCTATGGCGTTGTCTTTAGAGACAGTCAAGGCTCCATTCTTCACATAATTGTCGGCAGCATTAGGCATAATACCAACAACTTTGTTGAGCTCGGGGCCTTTTCAAAGGGTTGCAATATGCCCAGGTGCATGGCTTCTCATAGTTGATTGTTGAAGGTCACTCTCATATATCATCATCAGCCTATTCTCTCAGCTTCTAAACAGGGAAGATCCAGATAAGATCTCTCCCTCCTAACACCTTTCAAGCAATTTGAATGATATTAAAACCTTACTTCGGGCCCACCATGATTTCGTCCCTTCACATGTAAGAAGGCAGGTGAACCAAATTGTTGATAAGATGGTGAATGTTAGAGTGGTCGAAGATGGGATCGATCTCGTATGTGACCCCTCTACGTAGCCAGAACATCCAATTCTGAGAGATTGTGTTGCTCCAGTGCTCAGCTTAGAGACTCCCCCAGATGGGGTGTTACACGTCTAACAGAGTTATAATGAGGGTGGTTTGAAGGTGAGCAGCCTTTGAGTTCCATGTGAAAATCACCATGTTCATCACCTTTGGCTCCTTAATGCTCCCCCTCCGGCATTTCGTTCACATTTACTCTGGTATGTACCTCTGACCATTGGCATTGTGTGTGGATTATATGGTTTACTTAATGGGGCATATGGACAGGCCTAGTATGTCAAGTCACTACATGTGTGAGATCGAACTTGTGGTTATATGTTGGGTGTTAGCTCTTATGGCTCTCAAAGACTCAGACGAACTTGCCACCTCCCTTCTCGATTCCGACAGACTCAACCTCTGGTTTGGCACTTGCTTCTGGTTGTCTATGCATTATTATCTGCTTTACTTATGGTCCTTATCCTTCTCGGTTATGTCACGTCTGCGCGGATGCTCGAAACGTGGTCCAACTTGGTATGTAACCTACAGTAGAATGGCGCACAAGAATAATGTCAAGCATCCAAATTTTCCCAGTTACCAGGCTTCCTCCTCTTCCCTATCAACCTTTGGTCCGCGTAGTCCAAGGCCTTTGTCTTCCCCCTGGGCTTGCCCTATGGAGTGGTTTCACTACCAGGGCAACTCATTGGGCTTTTCTCCAGGTGAAATTTTGGATATTTCGTCCTCCTTCGGACCCTTTGGCATCCCCTTTGCTCCTAGAGTGGTGCCCCCTCCCTTGCCCTAACATCACAATTGAAACAACTGTGAAGATTGGTATCACCTTTTAGTTTATGTGGAAGTAATGAGAGGTATGTTGTTTGAAATGCGATCTGATATGGATGAGTTGCGGTTCAGGATTGAGATAGTGGATAGACGGAGGGAGCATTTGGAGACCCTACTCACCACTTTGTTGAGACTTGGGTCTATCCCAATTCCATTCCTTCACACTCCATCCCCAATGCACACAGGAGGAGATGATGCACCAACAATAGAAGGCATGTATTCGATGTGGCATCTACGTGATATGGATCATGAGCCTCATTCGGGCTCGTAACAATGCTTCAGATTTTGTTTTTTGTAGTATCTTGTCAGTTTTGATGCACTCTTGTTTCATTTGGGCCCTCCGTGGCATGAAGTTACATAAACAGCTAAAACTTGAAATTGTTAGGGCTTATTTTGATTACAATTATATTCTGCGACCACAGCTGAATTGGTTTCCCTCATGGGAAATTCAGACCGGTAACCATTATGGTATGACTGTCACCAAGGTATTTTTTGGCTTTGGAAGGTAATATATAGACAACTAACTTACAAAAAAGAAATGAAAATAGGAAAAAAATGTCGAAATAAAATAATTTAAAAAGATATTTTGCATAAAATGCATAATAATCATATGTTTATTCTTGTAAATAAACATCTAGTTAATCATATATATATATATATATATGGGAGTTTTTTTGTTTTCTGCACATGATCGCAGTTTGTAAAGACCTTGGGCCTTAGGCCTGAGGTCTCCCACGTGTTTTTTTCCCAAACCCCTTCTTTTCAACTTGTTTTCGTTCTGGTGCTATGAGGCAGCTCGTTTTTACTTTTTTTGGCTTCTTCTCTCTGTCGCTAGGGTTAGCAGTTGGTGGTCTCCGTTTTTCCAGCTAGTAGGTGGTCTTCTTCCACGGTCATGGGGATTTATGATGAAGATTTAGACTACTCTATGGACCAAGTGGAAGAGGTCCAAATGTGGAATGTGTCAGCTAGAAGTGGGATTTTTTTGAATATTTTCTCTTTAGAATCTCCACCCTGTCATTCGACCAACGCTTTCTCTTTGGGAGGGTTTCAAGATCTTCTACGCTCCACACAAGCTCTGTCGGACCAGTTGGAACCCTATGCGGTCTTGGGGTTTGGCTTGGATATTGGAGTGGGATATGTTTCTAGTCTGGTGGTAGACGAGATAAATTGTTTCAGATCGGAGACTTAGCCATGGCTCCCTGCTCAGCTTCCTCTCTAGACAATTTCGTCATTGGCACCTCCTATGCTCAGTGTTTAGGGATTTGATTGTGTTTCTTGTCAAGGTGTGGGTCATAGTGAAGCTCAGGCTCTTGCTTATGAATTTTAGAATATTCCACCCTTAGCACCAAGATCCTCTCAGGGTTTTGTTTCCTCTTCTTTACAACTGACGAGGATCTTGGGTGGGGTTTCTTCTCTACCTTCAAAATTTTATTTTGGAGACATTGCGGCGAACCCTCTCCCAATCGAAGAGTTTAGTAACCCTAAGGGGATTGTTCCTGCTTCTGCCTTGATTTTTTCTCCCATTAATCTGGCTGGTAGTAAAGGTTTAGGGGTTTCAAAATCCCCTTGGACCTCGAATGTAAGAAGAAACAAAGATGTGAGGCCTTCTAGTAGAAATCAAAAATTGGTTGTGGGGGTTGATATATTTTTTCCTGAAACTGAATCGATGGCTAAATTGACATTGGTTGGTAGGGCTCACAGTCATCATTTTGGAAAGAGGTTCTTGTAGGAGTGGGTCTCAACAAAATGGTCCTCTTTGCTCTCTTCCCTCCCTGAGGTTGGTACTTTGTCGCAAGTTTGGTTTTTCTTCAAATTTCTCTCAATTTATGATGTAGAGAAGATTATTCATAAATCTTGGTTCATAGATTCTTCACCTGTGTTATTAAAAAAAGGATCCCCCATTTTTTATGTTGAAAGAGAAAGAGTGGATGTTCTCCTTATATGGCTCCGGCTTCCAGGGCTCTCGCTTGAGTTTTGGAATTAAAATTACTTCAAGGTGTTGGGAAACCTCTTAGGAACTTATTTGGATGTTGACTGGTCTTACAAGGAGATAGGTGCTCATAGTATGGCTCAGATATTGGTCTCTATAAACTAGCGAAGAGGTTGGGATGAAGATTTGGAGATTGTAGTGGGAAACGGGTCTTTTATCCAGAAGTTAGACTACGAGGGGGTACCTTTTCGATGACATCATTGTCACCAACTTGGGCACTTAGCTAACAAGTGTTCGCTCCCCTTTAAGGTTTGGAGTGGGAAAAAGAATGAACAAGCCTTTTAGGGGAATCTGGTCTCGGGCTCGGATGGGAGCTCCTCTTCGGCAAAAGTTATGGAATTGGAGACTAAAGATAGAAATCCCACAGAGGTTGAATCGGTTACTTCGATGGTCAGGGGTGAACTTCATATGGATCTTGCAATCATTCCAGGACATGAAGCAATGGAAGGATCTCTCTTCTTCCGGACGACCATCTTGGCTTTCCTCATCTCCAAGATTTGAGCGATTTCATGGGTATGCCTCCTCCTCCTCTCCCTTGTTCCCCTTTTACATTTTTGTCTTCCTTTCAAACAAATTATAAATCATGGGTATGGTCTTAAAGGTCTATGAAATTCCCTGCAGAGTTAACCTGGTCTCCCCTTTTTTCTTCCCCCTCTCCCCCGATTACACTATGCTCCCTAGTTGATGCCCCTGACCCGATGATCCCTCACTCCTCATCCCCGAACTATTCTCTGGATCATGAAGAGAATTCTGTTAGGTACCATCTCATAAATCTTCTAATCGTTGGTGTGGGTGGGATTTGTAATGGCCCTGCGGGCCTTGGTGTCAATCTGGTTCTCCCCCTTGAGCATCTAGGAAGGGATCGAAAATCCCACCTCCTTAAAGCCCAGACTAAAGCTTTGGCAGATATGGCGTAAGGAATACAACTTTCTTTCATTGGGGCACTTAGAGAATTGCCAGCCACGGAAGGGGTTGACCCATGCAATTTATTCCTTCAATTGCAGGGGTCTAACGATTCCGTTTAAAAATCGGCCTTAAAAAGGTTCGTAGAAGCCAATTGTCCTTATATCATTTTCTTACAAGAAACTCCACGTGAGGAAGAGCAAATCACCAAAAGGTTGCAGGGTATTCTAATGTATTGGAGTTTTATCGGGTCTGATGCGAAGGGAAGTTCGGGAGGGCTAGCAACTGGGTGAAATAAACAGACTCTAAAACTTGTAAATTTTTGGGCCTATGAGTCTGGGCTTGGAGCAAAGTTCTATTCAGAAAATTCGACCATTTATTTTACTGTTGTAAATTTTATGGGTCATATTTAGAGTGCATCGCCTTTTGGGAAGGCCTTATGAGTAAGTCTTTCATCCAGTCTAGATTTCTCATACCGACAGGTGATCTAAATTTCTCTTTGGGAGCTACGGAAGTTTGGGGCCCTAGAGCCCGGCCAGACCCTTTATCGGATTTCTTTACAAATTTGATGGTGGCCAACAAGCTAGTAGATGTCGACCCCATCAAACTAAGGCCATCTTGGAGGAATATGAGAGTTGGAGAATATAGAATAGCTAAAAGAACTCATTATAATTTGGTTTCTAAATCTTTCGTGGATGATCCTTTCCAATTTCGCTAGTGGCTGGGCAATGGGGGAGACTCTGATCATTTTCCTATTTTTCTGGAAGTTGTTGGAGGCTCTCAAAAAACACCCATTCCTTTCAAATTCAATTCTGAGTGGCTCAAATAAGAGAGCTTCATCAACCTGGTCAAAGAAAATTGGAGGCCTTTTGTTCGTGACTCGAATGTGTCAGCTTCAATATAGTTCCATCATAATCTCAAAGCAATTAAAAAGATCATTGTTGAATGGGTTTCCAATAAATGAAATAGGGATGAGCAAGAGTTGCTGGAGACTGAAAATGCCTTGTAGGATATTTGTGAATCAGAAGGATGGGCATCTCTTCTCCTGAGTCCAAAATGGTTCTAAAATCTCTCAAAGAAAAGAAGAGAAAACTATTGGAAGAAAGAGAAGTGGCTTGGCGCCTAAAAAGTAGGGCTACCTAGCTTTCCAATGGGGATGAGAAAACAAAGTTCTTCCATGCATATGCAAAGGGTCGAAAAGCTAAAAATACAATTTGGAATCTAAACGATTCTGAAGGTAGGACAGTGTCATATTTTGTTGATCTAGCTTGACTAGGAGTGGATCACTTTCAAAATCTCTACAAAGCCGACGAGAGGATTTCGATAGCCCAAATAGTAAAAATTATAAGCTTCTTTCCAAGCTTCATTGATGAAGAAGATAATATATCCTTGTTCGAGGAGGTGTCTGAAGAAGAGTTAAAGATGATCCTGCACAATTTTCGAAAGGATAAAAGTCTTGGCCCTAATGGATCCACTGTGGAATTTTTCCTTTTCCTCAGTCTCTATGAGGTTATTGGTCTGGATATCTTAGCAGTACTGGAGGAATATCAATGATAAGGGCACGTATTTTCCCCCTTAAATTCAACTTTCATCGCTCTCATCCCAAATTCGGATAATCCTCTCTCCTTGGATGAGTTCAGACCTATCTCACTCTATAATTGTATATACAAGGTGGTGGCCAAAGTTATAGCTCATGTACTAAATGACCTTCTCTCGAAAAAAGTCTCAAAAGAACAATTTAGTTTCCTGGAGGGAAGGCAAATCCACGAGGCTATAGGGGTGGCACAAGAGGGCCTGCATAGTGTTAAGATAAATAAATTTAAAGGGGTCATTCTAAAAATTGATCTTTCCAAGGCCTACGATAGGGTATGTTGGCTCTACATCAGGTTGATTCTCACTCATCTAGGCTTTGATGTCCCTTTCATAAACTGGATTATGGGGTGTATCTCGTCGGTCTCCTTTGCAGTGCTCATTAATGGAGCAACCTCCTCCTTTTTCCAATCTGAAAGAGGGATGCGTTAGGGGTGTCCTCTATCACCCCTTCTTTTTCTCTTAGTAACAGAAGGCCTCAACACAACATTGGCCCATGCAAAATCCCAAGGAAGTTTTACGGGAATTCAGATCAGACAAAATCTCTTCATCACACACCTCCTTTGTCGTTGATGATGTTTTGATTTTATGTAGTGGGAAGTAGATGGACGTTGAATCTCTTTCAAAGATACTAAATATGTTTAGTGGGGCTACTGGAATGCAAATCAATATCCAAAAATCTACTTTATTTACAAATAATTTGTCTAGTGAAGAGTTGGATCGGTACAAGTCTTTGTTTCCTTCTGAGCTGGTAGACTTCGACAAGGGGATTAAATACTTGGGCTTTCACCTCAATACTAACTACTACAAAAAAGTAGATTGGGAATGGCTCATTGGGAAACTTGAAAAAAGGCTCAAGGTTTGGACTTTCATATGGATTTCTATGGCAAGAAGGCTAGTTCTAGTGAAACCAGTGTTGGAAGCCATTTTGGTTTACTGGATGTCTTTAGCATGGATCCCTAAAGGAGTGTTGGAAAAGGTTTGAAATATATGTTTTAATTTTCTTTGTTCAGGAAGCGGGGACAAACATGTCACTCCATGGGTAAGTTGGCAACAACTGGATACACCGAAAATTTTGGGAGGGTGGGGCTTAAAAAACATCTTCTTGTTTGAAAAATCCCTAGCAGCCAAATCTGTCTGGAGGTTAATTATGACAAAATAAACCTATGGACTAAAGTGGTTTCTCGTAATTATATTAAGCCTGATATGGTGGAAGGATGGGTGCATAATCCCAACCAAAAATTGACAGAAATCTCAATCATTTGGAAAGCAATGGTAAATTGTTTCGTGGTGGTGGGAGAGGGTCTGGCATGGAAGAGTGGTAACGACTTCAAATTTAGAATAGGCTCAAATCCTTGGGCTAGCAGTGGAAAAAACCATATCCTACCGGATGATATCATCCAACAGCTCTAGGAGAGGGGGTTTTTTCATCTTAACTAGATAGCAAACCCCAGGACTTCCTCAATATGGAATCAAGGTTGGTTTAATGCTGCCTAGGTGGGGTTGGTAGCTCATAAGGTTGAACACTGGTCAAATTACCTCTCATCTTTGAAATCCACTCATGTCAGAATCACTGATAGGGAGGATGAACTACTTTGGAAACATGCGGAGCATGGAGCTTACACTCCCAAGTTGAGGTATATTCATCTAAACTTTGACTTTTTTCAGAGAGACCAAAAACGGTGGTGGAAAGGCCTTTGGAAGTATAGGTGTCCTTTGAAAAGTCATATTTTTATGTGGTGCATTTTAGAAAACAAAATTCCAACCTGGGATAGAATGAAGAAAAGGATGATTGAAGGTCCAATATGGTGCTCTCTTTGCAGAAATGAAGAGGAATCAGTGGCCCACCTTTTCCTATCTTGTCCTTTTACAGTATAGGTTTGGAAAGAATGTTCCTCCTTTTCATACTTAAACTGTTCTTGTAGGGGAATTTATGTTGAGGAGGCATGGAGAACTTGGTTTTTAGATGCTAGTAAAAAGACATTAAGAGTTTTACCTATGATTGTTTGTTGGGGGGGTATGGTTGGCAAGAAACGCAGAAATATTTCAGAATCGGATGGTTTCTCTAGAATGCACTGCAGCTCAAGGCTTAAGTATTTTGGAACATTTTCCTCAAGCAAAGGACTATCCTCCAATAAGAGTTATACATGAGGAACACGTTGAAAAAGATGCTCCATGGGCTTTTTTCGATGGAGCTTCACAGAACAATGGACAAGCCTGTGGTGGTGGTGCGATTATTTTTTTATTGGACTCCCACTTCTTTAAGATCAAGATGGGGCTTGGCTCCGACTCAAATAACTATGTTGAACTTATGGCCTTAAAACTTCTTATTCTTTTTGCAAGAGAAAGGGGGTGATTTCACTACAATTTTTCGGTGATTCGTTGATCCAGAATCTTTTCATCGTTATGACTTATTACAGAATTGTATTAAATGAGCATAAATTAAAGTGCACCATAAAGCAAGAAAAATCAATAAGAAGGAGACATAAGCATCAATCTGAACCCAAAACTTGATAACGGAGTTCGTCTCTAGGTCCTACTCTCAAATGGGTAGGCCTTTTTATTAACTCAGCAAAAGAATTTGGCAAAATACATAAGTATACCTCATTATGGAAATAAGATGCAAAAGCTTTGCTCAGATCCGAAAAAAGACAACACCATTGAATTCGTGGCTTCGAATTACCCAAAAATGATTGCCTCCACGCCTTAATCCGACACGGACACTCTCAGGCCCATCAAAAATCTTGTCTCGATTTCCATGCCCATAACCTACATTAAATGACTATACGTTGCATCGATTTATTTGCCTATCATACCTTGGCACCCCCGGAATTGGCAAAAATTCGGGCTTAAAAACTTTTCCTCCGGCGGATAAACCAATAAACAACCAGTAGGTCAGTTGGTATTTCAAGCAATGTTAAAATTTAAGGTCCGGGTGTTATGGGATTAATCGATAAATGCAGACATA
The DNA here is from genome assembly GCA_009831015.1 of Picea engelmannii. Lineage (NCBI taxonomy): Eukaryota > Viridiplantae > Streptophyta > Pinopsida > Pinales > Pinaceae > Picea > Picea engelmannii. The sequence goes on along the minus strand of ML778685.1, from coordinate 551,827 downwards.
AACAGATCTCCCTAAATCCACCTGGAACTAGAACAAAACATAATAGAATATGACGCTTTCCCTAAACTCTAAGTATTGAGTTTACTATTTAACAAGAGATAGGCAACATACCACTTAAATGTCGCTTCCTCTTGCCATTGTCATCCTAGCTCCACATTGGTGCTCCTGTGATATTGAATCTGTAAGGGAACACAAGCCAACCAAAGTGAAAGTAATCCAATATACTCAACAAGAACTTATGCATGTGATCAAGGAATCATACAATAAAACAAGATAAGTTTTATGGGAAAGAAACATATCACTGTATTATATCAAAGTGAAAGTGGAGATTACGACCAAAGCCTTGATGTCGCAAGGTCCCCTTTCGATGACCCTTTTCTCCAACACACACACTTGCTCCAATCTTGAATGAAGAAGATCCACAATAACTTGATGAATTGAAATGAGGCTCTCAAGCATGATCTAATGCAGAATTCTCCATACAATCTTAGCCTATTCCATCTTAACCTTGCTTAACTTTGCTTAACCTTTTCCATGAGAGATCCCTCTTTATATAAAGGAAAGAGAGATGGTTGAAGATATTAGGTTTATCCCACCAAATCAGAGAAGAGAGTAAGATCCAAACCATTCAGATGCCACCTCATCTTCTAGAAGATCCCCTTCTAGAACTTTCGTGAAACTTGACCTTTTCTTTGTCTTTTGATATCGTCGCACCCTAGCTGTGGAGCAGCCTACGAAGACGTCACAACCCAACTTTAGAGAAAGGGGAAACGATCAGGCATCGTCACACCCTGTGTATAGTGCAGCCTGCAACGACCTTCCTTAATAGGGTTTTTGAGAAGAGAAAGTCGGTCACCTTCCTCGTGGAGAAAGGCTCTTTTTGGGAACATGAACACATGTTTGTCAATAGATCATTAGGGTGACCAAAATAATGTGTAACACCGGGAGGCCCGGGGTTCGAATCCCCTTCAGCCCATTTTAGTCATTGGTTGTGATTTGAAAGTGTTGGCAAGGTCTGCCGGACCAGCCCCCGAAAGTGGCGTCGACCGGTCAGTACCCATCGCCGACTACACCACCCAAATATAAGGGCTAGGTTCTGAATGGTAAAAAAAAAATTGATCAGCCGCCGAACCCGCTGACTCCAGATCCAATGGTCGGATTTCATGGTCGATATACATATAAGGGTTGGGATCCGAATGGTAAAAAAAAATTGTCCGACCATCGGATCCGATGGCCAGATTTCATGGTTGATATATATGGGATCTGAATGGTAAAAAAAAAATTGATCGCCCAGCGCCGGATCCGATGGCCAGATTTCATGGCCGATATATATATAAGGCCAGATTTCATGGTATATATATATATATATATCGGCCATGAAATCTGGCCATCGGATCCGGTCCGACGGTCGATCAATTTTTTTTTTACCATTCATATCCCAACCCTTATTGGGAAAATTGTGGGTGCCACGTGGCACCTTCCAATTGGTTGCCTGATACACAGTCAATTGCTCATGTGGCGTTGACGTCACCCTGCCATGTGTCACCATCGTACAGGTCCACATGTCATCTCTTTCTAGCCGCCAAGTGTTTGAATCACACGCGGCCACGTGGTGCATCCAAGTGTTAGTTTGTCGTTGAGCCATGTGGCGGCCCCTGGGTGGTGCCACATGGAAACTTTTCATTGGTCCATTTGGCACCCTGAAAATGCCAAATCTGTCTGACACGTGGCAGCTTGTGGGGATGCCACATGGCATGCTGACCTCAACATTATGTCTTTCTAACATCATCCTGTCCAGTCAACTGTTGATGTGATGTCGACATCAGCAGTATGGATTATGATATGTCCTTGGTTGACTTTGACCTGGTTGATCAAACTTTGACTAGCCATAATGTCTTCATATGGACTTCGTTTTAAGAACCGTTTATGTCGTTGGAAAGTGTGCGACACACTCTTCGCAATTATGCCAATTTTGTTGAGTTTTGAGGACTTTGAATTTTTTCCCTTTCTCTATCTACTAAGGCCATTCTGAGCTTCTTGAGGTACTTCTGAGAATTCTGATTCATTCCTAGGCCTCCCTTGATCCTTTCGGATCATGCCTTCCCACTGAGATATTTTGGACCACCAAAAGCCTTTATCAATCAACAGGTAATTAAGGGAAGAGTTCCCTCGCTTTGTCTTTCTCAATTCACTTTGCCTTGCTTGGATGTGTGCCCTTTATGCCCACTCGAAAATAATCGAAATCACCCCTGCGTGAAGTCCTTGTTCTCCTGTCCAAGATGATATCTTCCTTCAACTCATCTGAGTACTCAAGAGAAAACTCATCAACTGAAGGTAGTGAAACTTCCTCACCCTGATCCATGATCATCGGAGGCTCAAAAAGTTTCAAGTTTTCTATGTTTACAACTGAGTAAATCTACATATAAGGTGGAAGATCTAAATGAAAAGAATTGTTGCCACTCTTCTCCAAAATGGTGAAGGGTCCATATCGGATAGGCTTGAGTTTCTTGCCTTCACCATTTAACCGCTCCTTGTTGATGTGAATCCATATTTGCTCTCCGACCTGGAATTGATGATCAACCATGTGCTTGTCATGTCGAGCCTTATATTGTGCTTGACTTTTCTCCAACTACTCCCTGATTACTTGGTGCACTTGTTGGATCCTTTGAATGAACTTGCGGGCCATGTCTTCATTTATTTCTTCGTTTGATTCGACATCTTTCCCATACATAAAATCCAAAGGGACCTTAGGAAAGTATCCAAAACATGTCTCAAATGATGAACAATGAGTGGAGGAATGTAAGGCTCGATTTTAAGCATGATGAATATAGGGTATCTGGTTATCCCACAACTTGGGATGCTTGCTGCAATAGCTTCGAAGCAAATGTACCACTGTTCGGTTAACAACATATGTCTGACCGTCGATTTGTGGATGAAAGGTAGTACTCCTCTTCAACTTGGTGTCCATCATCCTCCATAAACTTATCCAAAACTCTCCAAGGAATCAAGTATCTCGATCCGAGATAATGGATGTGGGCAACCCAAAGTGGACCTAGACATACTGAAAGAAGATATTAGCAGTCTGCTCAGCAGTGATCTGCTTTTTACAAGGCATCAAGATACACATCTTGCTAAACCTATCCACTACTACATACAAGTAGTCATGACCCCTTTTCTACATTGGTAAACCCCCTACAAAGTCCATGGAAATACTTTTCCACGAATGAGATGGAACAGGAAGTGGTGAGTACAGCCCCAATTTTCTATTAGTGGCCTTACAAGTAGAGCACATCACACACCACTTTGCATACTTGGTTACAATTTCTTTCATCTAAGGCCAGTAACAAAACTTTTTCATATGAGACATAGTTTTTCCTACCCCAAAATTCCGGACACAAGAGAAGTGTGAGCTTCTCATACTACATGAACTCATTCACTTGTAGGAATACATAGCTTTCCAAGATGGTAGAGTAATTTGTTGATTTTTCAACATGATAGGTTAAGCATGTAGTTCATTTCAATTTGCATTTGTCTTAACCATAAACAAGAATGTTGCAGCAACCAAGAACACAAGAAGAAACACTATGTACAAGAACAAAAGAAGTATCATGGGAAACCCTTCTCAACAAGGGAAGAAAACCCAGCCAAATCCTTTGCTATTTTCTTCAAGAGAAATACCTTCACCACCAAGAAAGACCTAGCACACAAGAGGGTGCTTAAAACTTAGAAGACTAGTGCCCAAGAGAGGTGTGCACTTCTCCCAAGTAAATGTACTTGCTGAAATTTCCAAACTCACTTGAATGATATGATTCTGCAATGGGGAATTTCCCTTTACTTATATTAGACTTGTCCTATCAACTAAATTGTATATTGGCTTAATAGGGCCGACCTCTCTAAGTCACTTTAATTCATTATTATTATTATTATTATTATTGACCAGATTAATTATATTTTACATTTATTATTAATCACATTAAGGTGGGGTTGACCTGTACCCTTTACATAACAATTAGGGTTACAGGTAGGTCTGACTCTTGAACAATATATAACAAAGGATCTGATACACCCACTAGTGCTCATCCACTAGGGGCACATCCATAGGGATGTCATAGCTCTAGTTTACTGCATTACACAGAGGAACTAGATCTTCACACGTTCACCTGTGCTCGTCCACAGACACATCCACTCTATAGATCTTCTTTCCCACTGCCTCATACAAGAGAATCATCTGGAGTCTTCTCGTTAACTCTACTTGCTCAGAGGAGCCTAATACATCATCTTCATTTATGTTCACATGATGATGCACCCAACACTTTGGGATTTCACACGTTCACCTTGTGCTCATCCACATGCACGCCCAACTCAACATATTGCCTTTCTCACTGGATAATCATATGGAGTTCTTCTAAACTCTCTAAATGGAGGAGGTCATCTCTACGTTCCTAGCTCTGTCTCGGGAAGGAACCATGTACCCTTCTTAGGGGCTTTCTCTCAAGTTTGTAAGCTGAGAGAAAGACTTACATAGCTGCAATGATCCACACCTCACAGGTTTGTAAGCTGGAGAATGTCTCACATAGTTGCAATCATCAACACTCCCTCTCAACTAGGGAGGCATTTTCCACCAGGCCAAGTCTCTCACAGAAATATTCGAACTTTGTCTTGGCAAGTGGTTTGGTGACGATATCTGCAATTTGTTCATGAGTAGAAAGATATTACACGTGTATTGTCTTTCTTTGCACCATGTCTCTGATATAGTGATACTTGATTTCAATGTGTTTTGATTTGTCATGAAACATTGGGTTCTCGGAGAGATTTACACAGCTCTGGTTGTCACAATGAATAGTAGTCGGATCCATCTCATGATTAAACAAGTCTGTCGAGAGTTTGCGAAGCCATACTACTTCACGAACTGCCACACTTAGTGCAATGTACTCTGCCTCTACTGTACTTAAAGCTACAGAGCTTTGTTTTCTACTACACCAGGAAACCATGGTTGATACTAAGGTGAAGCATTAACCTAAGGTGTTTTTTCTGTCGACTGCACTTCCTACCCAGTCTGCATCGGCACATCCTTCCAAACTTAGTTCCACATTAGCTACATATCTCAGGCCATAATGAATTGTACCTCGTAAGTATCTCAATACATGTTTTGCAGCTATCCAGTGTGTATGATTTGGTTGATTCATAAATTGGCTAAGCGCATTCATTGCATGGCAAATGTTTGGTCTAGTGTTAACCATATACATCAAAGGTCCAATAAGTTGTCGATATGAATGTGGATCTACGTCTCTTGAATCAGTGTCACTCATCTTATTTAAATCCATTACCATTGGAGTAGGCATGGATTTACAATTTGTCATTTTGAACCTTTTCAGTATCTCCATAGTATATTTTCCTTGACTTAGGAAAATCTCATCTTATCTCTGCCATACTTCTAGTCCCAAGAAATAATGCATTGGGCCCAAATCCTTCATTTCAAATTTAGCAGTTAATGCTTGTTTGCATTCAAAAATGAGTCTCTCTGAACCGGTGATGAAAAGATCATCCACATATAAGACCAAAATCAGACACTCATTGCCATCATTGTGATAATATAAGTTTGGGTCGGCTGCACTTTTGTTGAAGCCCAAACTCATCAGAAATCCATTCATTTTCTCGTACCAAGAATGTGGTGCTTGTTTAGACCATATAGGGCTTTCTTCAACCTGCATACATGAGATTTTTCGTTGTGTATAACGAAACCTTCTGGCTTCTCAATATAAACTTCTTCCTCAATTTCACCATTGAGAAAAGTTGTCTTTACATCCATCTGATGTAGCTTCCAACCCATGGAAGCAGCTAGTGCAATGATAGATCAGATGGATGTATATCTGGCTATTGGTGCAAAAGTCTCGTCGTAGTCGACTCCCTCTATTTGTGAAAACCCTCTAGCCACGAATCTTGCTTTGTATTTTTCAATGCTTCCATTAGCGGCATGTTTGATTTTCTAAATCCATTTGGAAGTCACTATGAAATTTCCCTCTGGTCTTGGAACAACATCCCATACATCATTTTTTAGTATAGAGTGATATTATTCAGTCATGGCATCTTGCCATAGTTGTTCACATGAGGATTCTCCATGAAAATTTGGCTCTGAATCAATAATGTGGGTCATGGATGAAAGGTAGCTTGAGAATCTCTTAGGTCTCTTGCTTTCTCTGGTTGTTGCTTGTGGGGCTTTATGCCCTTCTGCTTCCTCTAAAGTTTGTCGAGCCCAAGAAGGTCTTTTATGTCCAACTGTGATGTCTCTGGGTATGTTTCTTGGGGAACCTGAGTCTGTTGGAGAAACTGGGTCAATTGGAGATGTTGGCTCATCTGGAATAATATATGTCTCCCTCTGAACTGCTGGAGGAGGAGGTACTATTTCACTATCAATTTCCATCTAAGCTTCTCTGGATTTCTGGAAGGCAACTTCTTCTTCAAAAGTAACATCTCTACTTCAATTTGTCTATGATCTGGGATGTAGATTCGATATGCTTTTGAGGATTCACTATATCCTACAAATGTACCCTTTCTTTCCGAAGGTTCTAGTTTGGATCTCTTTTCTTTGGGTACATGAACGTATAGTGGACATCCAAATATTCTGAAGTGTCTGATCTCAGGCTTCACTTTGGTGAATGCTTATTCTGGAGTAATGTTCTTCAGGATCTGATGAGGACTACGATTTTGAACATATATTGTTGTCATACATGCTTCTGCCCATAAATTCATAGGTAGACTCTAATCATGTATCATTGCTTTAGTTGCCTCAATGATAGTTTTGTTTTTCCTTTCAAAAGCCAGATTTTGTTGAGGATTGTAAGGAACTGTGAACTCCCTCTTGATTCCTACTTCAATACAAAAACTATTAAATTCTTTTGAGGTGTATTCTCCTCCATTCTCTGATCTTAATACTTTGATTTTTCTTCCGGTCATGTTTTCCACTTGAGCTTTGAATTCTTGAAATTTGGCAAGGACTCCATCCTTGTTCTTCAGAAAGTAAATCCAAGTTTTCCTTGAGTGATCATCTATGAAGAGTACATAGTATAAGTACCCATTTAAGGATGCAACAGTCATAGGCCCACATACATTTGATCAAGTTCGAGATTTCCTTGTATCTGTTGTCACTGCTAGGAAAGGATCCTTTAACATTTTTTCCAAGGGCACAACCTTTGCGAACACCTTTATGTTGGATCTGGATCTTTGGTAGACCTGTTACCATTTTCCCTAGAGCTGGAAGAGCTCTATAATGAATGTGAGCAATTATTCTATGCCATGACTCACTCAAGCTGATAGTGTCATGTAATAATGCTTGAACTAGTTTGATGGTAAACTTGTACAAGTTGTTTACTCTTACACCAATTACTTTGGAAAAGCTTATATGAGAGTCTTTGTGCCATGCAAGAACTCTTCCTTCTGAGAAAGTGATTTTGTAACCTTTGTCTTCCAAGGCCAAAATAGAGATAAGGTTTCTATTCATCCCAGGTACATATAGAACTTCTTCTAGTAAGTTGGATGTCTGAATCTAGTTGGAAGGTATAAGTTCCAACTCCTCTCACATTATATCTGGCATCACCTCCAAGTAACATGTAGATGTGTCTCTTTCTCAACGAAGTGTGTTAGATGATTTCTAATACCAGTCATGTGCCTAGAGGCACCACTGTCAATTAGCCAAGTATTATCATTGATAAGAAACATACCTGAGAGTGTTGAGATGTTTATGTCGTCATTACTTTGGAGTCTTGTACTGAGATTGCTTCCCATCATGATTTTGCTCATCTTCACAAACCCTTGTCAACTGGGCTAGAAAACCTAACGGCTAGGCTAGGCTAGCACTTTTAGGTTTTGTTGGGCTTATGATTGCCAACAATAAGACTTGATAAATATGATAGCCCTGGTAAGTTGAGGATCTTCTTCAAGAAGTATGCATAAATACACTTCAGAATTTTCTGCAGAATTTTGGCGAAACCCTTAGGACCAAAAATTCAAAATGCCCAGAGTTTTGATCTGAGACTTGCAGGAGGTGCGCTAAAAGAGGTCGTGCCCTTCTATGTCTTTTTCAGCCCAAGCCTCCAAGTTTTGAGTGGTGAAAGCTCTCAGAAAAGGAGGTCGTGCAGAATTTCTGGAGACCCTAGGAGGGTCGTATGGTTTCTGCAAATGAGTGAGAGAAGGGGCTGGAAAATGCTTGTGCAATGGGATCTTTAAGACCTATGCTCTGATACCATGTTGATTTTTCAACATGATAGGTTAAGCATGTAGTTCATTTCAATTTGCATTTGTCTTAACCATAAACAAGAATGGTGCAACAACCAAGATCACAAGAAGAAACACCATGCATAAGAACACAAGAAGTATCCTGGGAAACCCTTCTCAACAAGGGAAGAAAATCCAGCCAAATCCTTTTCTATATTCTTCAAGAGAAATACCTTCACCACCAAGAAAGACCTAGCACATAAGAGGGTGCTTAAACCCTAGAAGACTAGTGCCCAAGAGAGGTGTGCACTTCTCCCAAGTAAATGTACTTGCTGAAATTTCCAAACTCACTTGAATGATATGGTTCCACAATGGGGAATTTCCCTTTACTTATATTAGACTTGTCCTATCAACCGAAGTGTATATTGGGTCAATAGGGCCAACCTCTCTAAGTCACTTTAATTCATTATTATTATTATTATTATTATTATTATTATTATTATTATTGACCAGATTAATTATATTTTACATTTATTATTAATCACATTAAGGTGGGGCCGACCTGTACCCTTTACATAACAATTAGGGTTACATGTAGGTCTGACTCTTGAACAATATATAGCAAAGGATATGATACACCCACTAGTGATCATCCATCAGGGGCACATCCATAGGGATGACATAGCTCTGGTTTATTGCATTACACAGAGGAACGAGATCTTCACACATTCACTTGTGCTTGTCCACAAGCATGTCCACTCTACAAATCTTCTTTCCCACTGCCTCATACAGGAGAACCATCTGGAGTCTTCTGGTCAACTCTACTTGCTCAGAGGAGGCTAATACATCATCTTCATTTATGTTCACATGACGATGCTCCTAGAACTTTGGGATTTCACACGTTCACCTTGTGCTCAACCACAAGCACGTCCAAGTCAATAGATCGCCTTTCCCACTGGATAATGATATGGAGTTATTCTCAACTCTTTGAATGGAGGAGGTCATCTCTATGTTCCTAGCTCTGTCTCAGGCAAGAACCACGTACCCTTCTTAGGGGCTTTCTCTCATGTTTGTAAGCTGAGAGGAAGACTTAGATAGTTGCAATGATCCACACCTCATAGGTTTGTAAGCTGGATAATGTCTCACATAGCTGCAATCATCAACATAATTTCCCCTGTAGAAAATAGTTCTTCACCTATGCACCATGGGTTGGCTTCTCAAATACATCTTTAAAATATTCATCAACAACATATTGTTCAACATAGCTATCATGAGTTAAAGAAGCATTCTTCAAAACAATAGAAGTAACAATAGGAGCTCTAGAAAGCATATCAACTACTTTCTTACTTGTACCCTTTTTATACTTGATTACCAAATGGAACTGTTGAAGAAAACCCATCCACCTGTAATGTTGATATTGTTGCATCTTGGTTTGGGCTTGAAGATTCTGTAAGGGCTGGTGATCTATATGTATGATTGTTTCCTTTCCTAACAAGTAATTCTTCCATTTTTTCACACTTTGAACTAATACATACAACTTTTTATCATATGTAGGATAGTTAACAACAACTTGGTTAAAAGTTTCAAAGTGGTAATAGATAGGCTTATGATATTACATCAATACTACACCCATGGCGTAACTGTTGGCATCAGTCGCGATCTCAAATGGTTGTTGAAGATTCGATAATGCTAATATTGGTGTTGTACTGATCTTTTCCTTCAAAGTGTCGAAGGCCTTTTTTTGCTTTCCTCCCCATTGGAAAGTGTTCTTCACACTGGTCAAGGCATGCAAAGGAGATGTAATGAATGAGAAGTTTGCTATGAATCTCCTCCAGTACTGAACGGTTACAGTTGTGGGTTAAGGCCAATTTACAATTACATCAATTTTGAATGATCAATTTTCAATTGTCCTCCTCCTACAATATTACCTAAGTACACCAGTGTAGTCTTTCCAAACACACATTTGGACAAATTTACATACAACTTTTCCCTCTGCAAAGTATCCAATACTTGCTTTACATGCCCTACATATTCATCCCAAGTCCCACTAAATATAAGAATGTCATATAAATACATAATTACAAATTCATCTAAGAATGGCTTGAATACATCATTCATTACATGCATGAAGATCGATGGGGCATTACAAAGCCCAAACGACATAACTAACCACTCAAATAAACCATGTTTGCTTTTAAAGGTATTTTTCCATGCATCTTGTTCTGCAACCCTGATCTGATGGTAACCATTGCGCAAATCCAACTTAGTGAAATAAACAACATTCTTTAATTGATCAAGTAAATCATCTATACGAGGAAGAGGGTATTGATTTTTCACCGTGATTTTGTTTAAGGCTCAATAATCGACACACATTCACCATGTGCCATCCTTGTTTGGCACCATCACAATTGGAGAACAACAAGGAGATGAGTTGGGTATGATGACCCCTCGATCCAACAAGTCTTGTACATGTTTCTTGATCTTTGTCATCTCTATAACCAAAATCGTCTACATGCCTACATTGGGAAGGGGAGAATCCTGATGAAGATGTATTTCATGTTGGATTTCTCTCTTAGGAGGTAACCCATCTCGTTTATGAAAGATCTCATCATAATCATAAACAATATCAATTAATTTTTTCTTATGGGAAGGATCATATCCTTGAAAGGTGTCAGATGTTACAACAACCTTTTCTCTTACAACCATGAGTACATATCTCTTATTAGTGTTTATGAGTCTTTTCATTTGTCCTGCACTAACAAGTGTTGTGTTAACCTCATGTTGTGGGCTCTAACAATGTATTCCACTCCTCCTTTAGTAAGGTGATATTTTTTCTCATGACGAAAGAAGATCGATTTTCTATCATAAAGATAAGGACTCCCTAACACTATGCCACATATATCAAGTGAAACAACATCCAAATCAACTTCATCGATCAACTTTGAAGGAATAGAAAATCTAACTCTACATTGTTTGGTGACATTAAGTTTTGCTTTGTCGCATACCCAACCAAGAGGATAAGGCTTTGGATGTGGTTTTGTTTCAAGGCCCATTTTTTTGACAAGTGTCTCATATATTAAGTTAACTTGGGAACCCGGATCAAACAAAGTATCAATCTTAGTATGCTTAGATACAACCCTTATGTGAAATAATTCATTCCTCTTTCTTTCATCATCATGAGATTCATTAGTGGAACTTGAACTAGCATGAAGGGAACATTTACCTTATACTCCAACCATGGTGATCTTTTCCTCATCTCCTGAATCGGAACCAAGATCTTGTTGCACTATAGGAACGATCTTTGTCTTCCCCTTTCCACTAAATTGCTTTGGTATTTTCTCCGTATGCAGTTTCCAACAGTGCTCATCGTCATGACCATCCCTCTTACAATGAGTGCAATATGGATTTCCTTCTCCCTTCTTTGTATTGGCGGTATTTTTGTCCTTTCTTTTAAACTTTCCTTTAAACTGATTATGTGGGAACTTGGAAGGCTTCTTTGTGGGATCTTCTTGAACATTCTTTCCTTTGCTTTCAAGGTGTGTGGCTTGCACACAAACTTCATCAAGATTGGTGGGGTTAAATAATAATAAAGTGTGATGAAGATAACTATGAAGTGCGCCAATATACTTCATTAAAGTTTCATAGGAATCTAAAGAAATGTTTAGTGCAAGTGATTTCTTCCTAAATTCCTCTGTGAAACTTTGATTTGTTTGACCTTTACTTTGTCTTAAAGTTTATCATTCGATCATTGCTTTATGTAAATAACCCAATGGATAAAATTGCTTCCTTATTGTTGATTTAAATTCTGACCATGAGGAAAGAAGATTACCACACTTACTTATGTCCTAAATATTTCTCTACCACCATACGAGAGCAGTGCCTTCCAACCGAAGAGAGACTAATTGAACTTTCAATTCCTCTTCATCAATCTGTTGTACACAACAATATACTTCAACCCGTCGGATCCAATTATCTAGCTTTTCAGGATTAACATCTCCATTAAACATAGGTAAATAAAATTTTACATCAAGCTTTAATAATGGTTTCTTAAAAGAGCCTTTACGGTTAGCATTAGAATGATGAGAATGATCAGTGGAAGAAGAGCTAGAACTTGATGGCAGAGATGGAGTCTCAAGAGGGTCTCCTCCAGCCCCTTAGTTCATTGAAGCATTTTCATCTGCTTCCTTTTTCTTCCCTTTCTTTGCCATCCTCTTCTCGTAGTCTCCATACATTCACTCGACCATCTCTGACATGCAATATAAGACCATATGGAAGTTTTTCTCTTGTTCATCACACTTGTGCTCTTCATCCATTTTCTTCTTGTGAGACGCACAGCCAATGTCTAGGTTGAAAGTCTTAAGTGTTCCTTCACCCTACTTATTCTTGGCTCTAGTAAGCATTCACACTCAACAATTCAAGTCAAAGATGATTGCTCTGATACCAACATGATCTAGGATCTTTTCACTATTATGACTTATTAAAGAATTGTATTAAATGAGCATAAATTAAAGTGCACCATAAAGAAGGAAAACTCAATAAGAAGGAAACATAAGCATCAATCTGAACACAAAACTTGATAACGGAGTTCGTCCCTGATGTACTACGTCTCCGGGTCCTGCTCTCAAATGGGTAGGCCTTTTTATTAACTCAGCAAAAGAATTTGGCAAAATACATAAGTATACCTCATTCTAGAAATAATCTACAGAAGCTTTGCTCAGATCAGAAAACAGAGAGCACCATTGAATTCGTGGCATCGAATTACCCAAAAATGACTGTCTCCACACCTCAATCCGACACAGACACTCTCAAGCCCATCAAAAATCTGGTCTCAATTTGCGTGCTTGCAACCTCCATTAAATGATTGTACTCTACATCGATTTATGTGCATGTCGTACCCTGGCACCTCCGAAACTAGAAAAAAGTTGGGCTTAAAATTTTTTCCTTCGACGGATAAACCAAGGGATGACCGATAGGTCGATTGGTATTTTGGGCAATGTTAAAATTTAGGGTCTGGTAGGTCCGGGGTTCAAATACCTTTCGACCCATTTTAGTCGTTGGTTGTGATTTGAAAGTGTTGGCAGGGTCCGTTGGATTGGTCGGCGGTTGGTCGGTACCCGCCACCGACTACATCACCCGCATATATATATATATGTGTGTGTGTGTGTGTGTGTGTGTGTGTGTGTGTGTGTGTGTGTATGTATGTATCGACCATGAAATCCGACCGTCGGATCTGGCATTGGTCGATCAATCTTTTTTTACCATTCGGATCCCAGCCCTTATTGGGAAAATTGTGGGTGCCATGTGGCACCTCCAGATTGGTCCATGTGGCACCTTCCTATTGGCTACCCGATACACAGTCAACTACCCATGTTGCGTTGACGTCACCCTGCCATGTATCGCCACCGTATAGGTCCACATGTCATCTTTGTCTGGTCGCCAAGTGTATGAATCACACGGGGCCACGTGGTGTATCCAAGTGTCACTCTGTCGTTGAGCCACGTGGTAGTCCCTGGGTGGTGCCACATGGCAACTTTTCATTAGTCTATTTGGCACCTTGAAAATGCCAAATCCGCCTGACATGTGGCAGCCTGTGGGGATTCCACATGGCATGCTAACATCAGCATCACGTCTTATTGATGTCATCCTATCCAGTCAACTGTTGATGTCAGCAGTACGGATGTTGATGTGTCCCTAGTTGACTTTGACATGGTTGACCAAACTTTGACTGGCCATAACTTCTTCATCTAGACTCTGTTTGATGAACCGTTTATGTCGTTGGAAAGATTACGACGCACTCTTCACAATGATGCCAATTTTGCTCATTTTTTAGGACTTTGAATTTTTTCCCTTTCTCTATCTGTTGAGGCCATTCTGAGCTTCCTGAGGTATTTTTGAGAATTATGAGTCATTCCTAGGCCTCCTTGGATCCTTTCGTATCATTCGTTGAATGTAGTGAATTGGACCAAGAAACTTCAAATATGCCACAATATAATATTAACTCCTTTGATTGAAGAAATAGACAGGATTTTAAACAGTTTTGACTCTTTTTCTATTCATCATGTCTACAAAGAGCGGAATTCTGATGCAAATGCTTTATCCAAATCTGGCATAGAGATGGTTTTTGGGTCTTGGACTATCCAAGAATGTAAGGACGGATCAAGGATAGATTTTCCTTATACTCCTTTTATCTAGATAGACCAGATGATCCTCTACGGGATACTCAGCTAAACTACCTTTTGTGCATAAACTGATGTTATTGTTTAACATGACAGACTGCCATGTTCTCACAGTCAACTCTATCGGTCTTTATGCTTTCATGACTAGTGCAACCGTTGGTTAAGTTACTTTGGCTCTTGGTCACTATTGTCATTGTAAATGGCCCCCCTGGATGGTTCTTCTTTGTAATATGATGATGGGCTAGTCATCTTTTTGTTCCACCGACCTCTCTAGAAGGAGGTTTTTTTTACTTTTGTATAAGGGCTGACTATGCGCTGCCTCTTTGCAGCAACATCAATACATGCTTTGACATGTATCTACAAAATGCAATTTTATTCTATGAACAAGATTATGCTTATATATATATATTAAAAAAAAATTGAATATAGGAAAAAAAAAAAAAAAAGTTAAAAAGATATTTTGCGTAAAATGCATAATAATCATATGTTTATTCTTGTAAATAAACATCTAATTAATCATATGTTTATACTTGTAAATAGACATCTAATTTATAAAACAAAGGTAAATTTTCTTCATTATTTTTCTCTCTAAGCCAAAATCCCACTGACCACCTCATTTCTAATCTCCTATGTATCACAAGAATGGATTGAGGCATCTTCAACATAAATTTTCCCATTATCCCTTTAGACCAAATTCATGTATTTCCCCTACCCAAGTGCAAGAGCCTATTAGAAATCATGGCAAGCAATGTGTTAAGTAGAAGACACTAAAATGCACCAAGTTGTGGAGTTAGTGGAACAATATTTTGTAGGAAGGTTTTATGGACACTATTTGTGTGAAAAATCCTTGAAGATGTGGCTCGAATATGAGTGGTTGTTGGTGTTAGGCTACCTACCAATTTTCACATATTTAAGGCGTTGGTTATCATTTATTATTAAGACATAGAGAGATGCATCTAAAATCTTGAGTTCTCATTAGATGTGTGGCAGCTTGCTCTTATTAATAAAAAATTGGAGCCCTTTATTCAATCTGAGGTTAGAGATCCACAATGCAACCTATATGGGTCAAGTTACAAGGACTACCTCTTGATTTATAGTTGGTTGAGGTATTTAGGGAATTTTGAAACAATTTGGGTTCATTCATTGAAGCAAATTTGAGCTTCTAGGCCTCAAATGTGTTTTCAATCACTCAAATCTTGGCGGAAATTGACCTGCAAGAAGGGTTGGATGAGGAAATAATATTGGAGAGAAGGAACCTAATTCATTTCCAAGTTCTTGACTACATGGGAGTGCCTTTCAAGTGTCCTAGATACCATAAGTATGTCCATGTAGTTATAAAGTGTGTGCTTAAATTAACAAAAAAAAAGGGGTCAAAAATCTAGGGGTGAAGATTTCACATGAGAAGGGTGGAAGGGGGAATCACAAGGAGGAGAAGAGAAGCTTTCTCGGGAGAGAATGGAGGTGAAATCAATAGATTGCAAGGTTTTAATGGAGAAGGAAAATTCTCTAAAATATCGAGTTTTGGAAGGGAAAGAAATCACGAGCTCGTAATCTTGTAACATTTTCTAGAGAAGGAAAATGTCAAAGCATGTATCCAAAA
Source organism: Picea engelmannii (assembly GCA_009831015.1). NCBI lineage: Eukaryota > Viridiplantae > Streptophyta > Pinopsida > Pinales > Pinaceae > Picea > Picea engelmannii. Next base: position 535,840 of record ML778685.1, on the reverse strand, counting down.
GAGGATGCTTCACTCTAAGATCCTACTATAAATGAAATGGGTAAGTCCAATATTGACTCTCTTCCTTTGATTACAAGTAATGAGGATTCTCAAAATTATGTATGGAGAATTGGCTAGACTTGGGAGTGTATAAAAATGGATTGAATTTGGGGAATAAGAGAGGGACCTAGAGTTTTGGGGTTCCATCTTTAAAATGTTTTAATTAGATAGGATTTAGGAGGGGGGTCAATACTAGATCATGCTCATGGAAACAAGGAAAATAGGGGAAATTTAGACTAAGAAACTAATTCATCCATCTCTAAGGAACACAATACCCTTGAGGGGCGTACAAGGTATCCTTTTGAGGTCTAGACAACATGCCTTAGGTCTAGTAATTTCTAAGACTTAAGGAGACCTAAGTATGGTATGGGTTAAGGAAAGTTCAAGGTTGGGGAGGGGGGAATCTTATATAATTATAGCTCAATATAAAACCAAAAAGGGGTCCAGACTAGGAAGCAAAAATCTCTTAAGGGGGAACTTAGAGCATGCCAAACCCAGAGGAAGTTTTGTCATGATTTTTATGTCTCTCAATGTTCGAGGGTTGGGTATCCCTACTAAAAAACATGCCCTTAGAAGGCTAGTGGAATTCCATAAGCTTGATGCAATGTTGATCCAAGAAACCATGGGTGAGGGGGAAAAGATTGCAGGTGATCTATCCAAGTTATTAGGGGATTGGGAATTTATTTATATGGACTTTGTAGGAACATTCGGGGGACTAATTATTGGGTGGAGGAAACTATCCTTAAGAATTTATAACTCTGTGATAATTGATTCTAGTATAGGAGTTGGATTATTTTCTCAAGAGCTAGGAGAAGTATTCATGGTTATTAATATGTATGGTTCGTATGAATATAGAATTTCATATTAGGAAAGGATATTTTCCCAATATATGTTTAGGTAGGGTGGGAGAACAATATTAGGAGGGGATTTAAACTTCATAATGAGTAGAGTTGAGATTTAGGGAAGTGCAACTCATGAAGATCCTATGTTTGAATTTATATCAAAAAGTTGGAAGATGTAGGGTTGACAGAAGTTGAACATGTTAAGCTTACTTCAACTTGGAGGAACATGGGGGTGGGGGATGACAAAACAACATTGGGGATTAACTAAGGATAAGAAAATGGGTTGGAATGGGGGGGTTGATCACCTGACAGTTTTTGTGGAATTTGCAAGGAGGGAAATAAACTATTGAGCCCTTCAAGTTCAATCTAGCATGGTTGTAAGAAGAGGAGTTTGTCAATTTAATGAAGAAAAATTGGGTCCATTATGATGATTCTCTCAAATAATTAGCAATCATCAAATTTGAAGCAAATGTGAAGGCCATTAAGAAATTTGTTATAGACTGGTCTTATCATAAAATGGTAAAGGATGATCAAGTTTTAACTTTTGTTGAGATAAAACTTGAGGAATTACTCTGTAATGAGATTTTTGGTTTTGCTAATGAATCCTTTAAGGACTATGTTAGGGCTTTGGAATAGAAGAAAATGAGACTTTGTGCTAATAAGGATAATACTTGGAGGTTAAAAGTAGAGAGTTGTGGCTTTCAAAAGGTGATGAGAATTCTAAGTTTTTCCATCCATATGAAAATTGTAGGAAAAATGTAAATATCATTTGGGAAGTTAAGAGAGAAGATAGGTCTACAACATCTAGTTTCCTAGATATTGGAGGATGAGAGACCTACCACAATAGAGATAATGAAGATTCAATATTCCCAAGTTTTGTGGAGGAGAAAGACAACATGATATTAAACATAGTTACCAACTTAATGAGAACTCTACAGAGTTCTTGTTTTTCTGGGGGTCACATTTTTTACCCAGTTTTTAAAAATGGTGTTATCAATAGCACCCCCCCTCCCTTTTTAGGTGGTTTTTTTATATTTTAAATTTTATGATCCATAATGTTTCCACATTATTTTTTAAATTATTTTTTTCCATCTATTTTCAAATTCTTCTAATTCTTTTAACGATGCTTTTAGTCATTTTTACATGCCTCTTTCAATCTTAAAAATATTGTTTACCAACTATTTTTTTGAAATTAAGATTTTTCATCTCTTTAATTAATTTATGGTTCCATACTTTTTAAATATAGTGGAAAATATCATTTTTAACACATTTTTTACCTTTACTTCAACACGTAGAAAATCATCGTAGTTAAATAATACTATTTTTAAATATTTAGCAAAAAAATATAATTCAATTTTTTGTTTATGAATTAAAAACTAAAAAAAACTAAGAAAAATAAAAGAATTGAAATTAAAAACCAAAAATTAAAAAGTAAAAAGTAAAAAGCAAATTTATATAATAAAAAAAATAAAGAGGGAAAAAAATAATATGTGTGTGTGTGTGTGTGTGTGTGTAAACTAAGTTAAAACGAGAAAAAATTAAAAACCTTGGATTTTGAGCTAGATGATTTGGAAGGATTGTCGTTGGGTGTTACAAGGTTTAACTCTCAACAAAGATCTCTTCTTCCTCTTTGTTTAACTTGTCTTCCAAGGAAGAGACTCCATTCACCCAATAATAAGGCACTAATCTTTGCATTGGAGACTAAATAGTGTTGCATCGGTAAACATGAATTTTGAGATATTGAATTGTTCAAGTTTGGATTTAAATTTTACATGCTTTAAGATATTTTGTGCCCTAAGGGCGTCTTCATTTACTAAGTTATTAAGTTGTTGTAAAAAACATTAGGCTATAGCCAATAGGGTTGCAACAAGCTCACTATTTCATACTCTTTTTCAACTTTTCTACCCCTGAAATTTATTTGTGAGTTGTGATATTTGATCTAATGTTTAAAAGTTATTGTTTTGGTGGCTTACTTGTTGATTTTAGTGGATAGAACTTGTTGTTGTAGAAAAAATGTCTACAACCATAGGACTGTTACAAAACTCTGCTAATAACACTCTTTAGCAGCCCTCTTTTGCTATCAAAGTATTGGTTTAAACATCAGATGATTATCTACTAATTGCAGGCATTATTATCCAATATTATATGTTGACTTTGATTATTTAATTCACAATTGTTATAACTTCTTCATTGTTGATATATATATATATATTTTCTTACTACTGCAATTTTGGGACAACAAGCATAACTTGTTGTTTTCCTCTTATTCTAGGGCTTATTTACATCATACATTGTCTTGGTATTGGTTGTCTAACATTGGTTTTCTTTGATTGGCAAATTTTCTTTGACCAATACTCAACCTCCATCAAGCTCCTAGAACCTTTCATTGTGACCTATAGGCGTGCTTCATGCTTTTCCTTGGATTCTCCCTTGCAATCCCCCCTGGGTCACTCAGGAAGCCTCCCTTGTGTTGGACTTGTCCTTCATTAAAATGAGGGGGATATCTATTGAGGTGACAGTGATAGGTGTCCCCAGTTGTGTCACACATTTGTTGCTTGGGTTGGGCTTTGCCCAAACTACAAACTACGCGATAACATTTTTTGCATCGTTGCCGAGGAGGATTTTGAATCTTGTTTTAGCCCAAAACGACATTTGACAAGCTTTTTCCCTCAAATCCTATACCCCAAGCTTGTCTAGAAACTCCATTAAGTGAATTACCTTCTTATCAAATTTCGATGAACTTCATATAAGTTTATCTGGTGACTCCATTGATGGAAGATACCCTCCCCATCTTCGATGTGCCTTGATCTCATCTGGCAACTCCATTGAAGTGTTATTTCAGATAATGGAATTATGGCACCATGGGATTTACATGACACTCAGAAAGAGCCATTGCCTAGAAATTACTGTTTCACAAGGGAGCTTTTTCATATGCAAAAGAAAAAATACACTAACGAGGTTGTCGAGTGTATGATGAGTCTTATGAAGGAGTTATCTCAAGAACCTACTAAAGGAAAATTTAGTGAAGCACCTCTCACTGAAGGGCGAGACCTTATGGATGAATAAATGCTTGAAGAACATATCTATGAAGAAAGTTGCCATGAAGATCTCAATAAAGTTTCTCATGCTAAAGGCCTAGACGAGACATTGGTGTCTATTTACTTCTTGAGGAAGATGAAGTTGTCAAGCCTTGTGAATAAGTAATCAATTCCATTGATGCAAGTAAATTCATGGAACAACCCTCAGATATAATTGACAATCATATTGATGACTTCATATGTGTCTAGAAACATGGATGGGATATTGGTTGTCTCGGTTTTGATGGAGATTCCATCTACGACATTGAGGGAAGCTTCCAATTAAAGAATGTACAAGATTGCTTTCCATACATGGATGATCAAGATATTTGGAAACCTAATGATGATATGATCACAAACCTTTTTCATCCACCGGGGGATGGCTTGTTCTAGTATACTTGTGTTGACTTCCAACCATACCTTGGAGATTATCATTTTGAGGACTCAAAACTATTATTTGATGAAGATTCTCAACCATATTCGTGCTCAAATTTTGATGCACATGAGGATGTGGCCAACTCATAAAATTCAGAGATCCATACCACAAGGCAACGATATTTTTAGCATGAGGAAGCATGCAGGGACTTGCAAACATGTATAAAGAGGCAACATGTTTTGAGTGTGGAGAAAGATTTTTTCTCTAGACCTGAGGTTGTCCCTTGTCTCATATTTTCCTCTATCAGAAATCATAGATTCTTCTTGGGATCTCTCATCTCCTCTCATCTTTCAAGAAGCAGTGGTATTCTAAGTGAGGATGATGACGAGTCCTCATATATATGTTGTAGTCCTAATCATAAATGGATTGATCAAGCTTGTGGTTATTCTTTCTAGCATGATTGTCTCCTTCCCATCCACCTCCATGAGTTGCTTCCTATGATTGATCACATGCTTATTTATGCTCGTGATTATTGTGTACTTGACTTATCTTTGTTGTATTACATAATTGAGCATAGGGGGAGATACCTTGGTGAGATGATCATTTGGTTGCATTGGTTGTATGATTTCACTTACATCTTTCAGACCTGATCTCCACAGCCCTTAGGGCCCAAGAAAGTAGGTAGGTCATTTTCATTTGCATGTGCATGTCATGATAATGTAGTTGCATTTGCATACATATATTTGCTTTGCTTTTCCTGCATTTATGCATAGTATTTATGATACATTTACTTGAATCATTGCATGTTAGTTAGAAGTTTTTGAAAATTCCAAAATTTTATTTTTAAGGAATGGTTGTCAATTTTGAATTTTTGAATTTTTGATTATATGAATAAAGGGTGAGCGAGACACCCCTTGATGCTCTAATATCTTGCTTGAGTATGTGTAGGCACAGGTCTTACCAGGAGATGTTGAGGTTCTCATGTACTCTAAAGCGAGCACATGTCCCCATGTAGGAGCCAGATGTTACCCCCCAAGCTAGGGGTAACTAAGGAGATGATATCTCGAGACTCACCAGTTGAATACATGGACTGTCGAGAGCCATATGACCACCTAAGCCCACATTGAGCAGAAAAATCCCTTCCTCTCCACCACACATCACTATTCATCGACAACAACATATCAGTGTCCACCACACCGACTTGGCCTAGACAGGACCACGGGTCTTGCTTCACGAGGTAACAAGTTTGGTCTCGTGGTAAGTGTCATTTTATTAATTGAAGCATTTGAGCATTTTGCAAAGAGTCATTTCTTGATTATGAAAATGTTTGCTTGGAAAATATACCTTTTGGCTCATTTCACCTTGGTGGTTGACATGGTTTTTCTAGTAAGTGGGTCACCCTTAGGAAAAGGGTTGCTACTGGGGGGTCTCGTTGAAGGGTCATCATACTATTCATGCACATACTTATCACTTTTCACACCTCTTTCCCTCTTTTTCCTCATCTTTTGGGTTTTTGGGCTCATTGACCCCAAGAAGGGCTTTTACGTCATTTCACGGGAAGAAGGGGATGAAGGCCCAGAGGTGTTATAGTTGGAAAAAGTTAAAATCCATAAATTATCCGACTAGATGCTCACCCTAAGGTCCTGAGAGAAATAAAATGCTTCTCCATAAATAAATAAAAACTAAGGACCTTTTAAAAAAAGAAAACACATAATTAATAAATGTCTCGATTGTTGCCCGCAGGGATGTAGATCGATTGGCATGTGCCATGTAAGTGGAAGTAAATTTGTAAAGGAGGTCTCAAGTTCTATTCTCACCCTGCTTTACTTATTATCCATGCTTGTGGGATGTGTGGTGCACCTAGGTTTATAGTGGTAGCGGACAGGTATCGACCATGTGTCACGCGAGTACGAGAACCGTGAGTTGTCAATTTCCCCAGTACATAAAAAAAATGTCTTGGTTGTTGGGGGAATGCATTTGAAATGTCTTTTAATTTCCACTTCATATGGCACTCAATATGTTCCTAAATTCAAGTGGCATTGCGATGCTCTTTACTTTCCATTGCACATGGCACTCAATGTTCGAACCATAATAAATTAATGGCAAATAAAAGGGATTGGAAAAATGTTGCATTGCAAACAAGGGATGCAACATACCCTCCATAAAGGCACCCATAAATGAGACAATATGAGCCCTTGATATGTCAAGAACCTCATGCCCAAAAGTCTTACCCCCATCAACCTCATACTAATTACATGAATTAGAGAGGGTCTTCTTGGGAAAATTTCCTTGACTTGGGGATTAGCCTACCCAATACTTAAATTTGAGCATGACAACTCTCCCATACTTAAATTTGGAAAATTTTATAATGTCTTTGAACATTTGTTTAGTTTGAAATGCCCATGTTTTGGTGGTTCTTTTATTAAATATGTCTTGCTTGGCATGATACATGTGACTTGTGTACCCTTGGAGGGCGTACTTGTTTGTATTTGCAGGACCTTGTCAGGTGAAAGCTATCCATGGAGGAATTATGCCTTTTTGACTTTCATGGGGGTTCGAGAACCCCTAAGATGGACGTTGCATCCCACAAGCTAGGAAGAGCACCTTAGACCCTTTGTGTGCAAAGGATAGAGTACGTTGTCTTTAGAGGAAATTTTACAACATTTGAGGATGACATCATAGACCTTTTCACCTAGACATTGGCCTTTAGAGGCCTAGGACGTCACTTTCTAAGTGTCCTCACAGATAAACTCAACTCAATTCACAGAGGAGTACGATCTAGAGAATGTTTGTCACACATGACACTCCCATGTGGACTTCTAGAGGCTACTCCCTCTAGAAACACTGCGGTCAACCTCCCCATAGTGTGTGACGTCAAGGTCAATTCCCTTGACATGTCCTCATGTTCTCTCCATAAGGGACGTTGGGTTATAAGCCCAAATGCACTTATCCCTTCTCGGATAAGTATCCCACTTATCCCTTCTTGGATAAGTGTCACCATAGATCAAATAAACTTAGTCACAGAGGAGTATGATATGGAGAATGTCTCAGGAAGCTGTAAACATCAACACTCCCTCCGATGCAGGAGCATCGCTCCAAGCCAGCTACACGCCATCCAGTCAGGACATCAAAGCACGCATTCAATGGAAGGAGAGAGGTGCAGCCCTCTCGGTTTTGCAAATTTTGAAAATGTATTAAATGTTTGTAAGGCTGAAGAGCCAAAAGCCATGCATGTGTGCAGGCTTTAGATAAAGGTTGCCTTAAATGGTTGTAAGGCTGAGATCTAGATCCGATTTGGACTAGATAGCCATTCAATGTAATTGAATGTAAATTAATGAGAGTTGGTGAGATGGAGGGAAGAACTCGAGGAGACCCCTTTTGTAAAAAAAGATCTTCTTTGTATCGAGATAGAGTCGATAGAGTAGAAGAGAGAGTAGAGAGGAAGAGAGAATAGAGAAGAGAGGAGAGTCGAGACTCTGTTGCAGTCCGAGCTCGAACACATTGTAATTAGACATTGATATTAATACAAAGTAGTTTTTCCTGCATATGGGTTTTCTATGTGTTTATGATATGATGTAGATGTATGTTTGTACGCATTTGCAGGTTACAGATAGGAGTCGTTGTCTGTTGAGTCCTTTGATTTCCAGGTTTGGGTTCTTTGTGGATTCATGCAAGAGTGCATGACAGAGTATTGTGGTCTCTGTAAGCCAGTGCAAGGAGTGCACTTCTAAATTCTGTAGAGTTCAGATAGAGACGTGCGAGAATGACACACCAGCTAAAATCATTAACTCAAGGAGGAAGCCTCAAGGTTGTTGAACACCTTGAAGGAGAAACAATGCAGAGGAGAGCACAGAGAGGAGAAGCAGAATTGTTGTGAATTCTGTAAAGGCTCTGCCAGGAGGGCATTGAGAAAATGCACGGGATGCATTGAGCCAGTGCATAGAATGCACTTCTGAATTCTGCAAAATTTGGATAGAGTTGTGCCAGGAGGGAGCACCAGAGGAAGTATTAGACCCAAGGAGAAACCTCAAGTTTGTTGAACACCTTGGAGGTAATACTGTGGAGAGGAAGGCATAGAGATAACATAATCATTGAGGGTTCTGTGGAAACTCTGCCAGGAGGGAATTGAGCAGTTGCATAGAGTGCACAGAAGGACTCTTTTCGAGTTCTGTTGGGAAGAGAAGTGTCAAGGAGAGACACTCACAGAGTTACTGAATACTCTATTAAGCTCAGCAAGGAGGGCTTGAGGCGAAGGTCCTCAAGAGGACACCAGATTCCCCTTCGAAGACACAGAAGGGCGAGTCCCCTAGAGGCTCGGGTAAATAAAGCTCAGGACGGATAGCACAGTTGTGTGCAGGGACCTTGCAAGGAGTACAGAGGTCGTGAAACCTTTTGAGGTTTCATAGTGAACAAAGCTTAGGAGGGATAGCGTTCCTAGAATGCAGGCGATATCCAAGGGAATTGAGCTCGTAGAGGAAGCAAAGGTTGAGGCTTTTGAAACTTCATAAAATCTTCCAAGGGAAAGGAAGAAGGCCATGCTCAAGGTAGAACACAACTACCGTTAGATCAGCTGGAGAGGCGAGATCTGGACCATCGAGTTTCATGTCCAGACAATAGGAGGAGAGAGCACAAGGAAGAGAAACAGATTTGGGCCATTAGATCTAGTGCAAAAGACCAAGAGCCATCGGATATGGAGGAAGGCACACAGAGTTTAACCTCTGGGAGGTCACGCAGGAGAAGAGCTGAAACAGACGGTGGAGACGCTTCATGGAAAAGTGTCGAAAATCCCATGGACCGTCTGATCCCACAGATCTGTGAGAAGGTTAAGGCTGAATGTCTTTTCGACATTTCAGCATTTCAGAAATCCCAATGACAAGGAGCTGGGGCACTTTGCATTGAAAACCCTGAAGTCGTGAAATGTGACATGCCTTTGGAGTAGGGTTGTGGTCCCAGAGGAAACAACCATTTTGACATTTCAGCATTTCGGGGTCTGGGAGATCGAAGGACCAAGAACCGTCTACAGCCGAAATTGCAGGATCGTGAATTTTGAAATCCCGAAAAAGTGGACTGTGGTCGAGTAAATTTCGGCATTTTGAGACCTGTGTGGTCGAGAGGCCAGGAGTCGGGAGACATGGAGTCCCGACTCGCGAAATCATGAAGCCCCGAAAACATTCGGAGGAATAGCACGAGACAGAGTCGTTGAGCCCGTTTCAGCATTTTGGCATTTCGGGGTTCGGGAAGCAGAGGAGGCGAGATTTTGGAGTCACTGCATCATGAACTCCCGGTTCGCAAAATGCCAAAAAGATCTGAGCCCATTTCGGCATTGAGCCATTTTGGGAATTCGGGGAATGGAGTGACCAGTGGTTTGGGCCATTGCGTTTCAAACTCCCGGTTACCGAAATCTCGATACAGCCACAACGTCGTGGTCGCGTGGAGGTGAAGCTCGTGCCTAGTGCTTGTTCACACAGGTGGGGTTTCTGAAGGACCTGTGGATCGGATTTGTGGGGTTCCAGTGAGAGACCGAAAGAACTATTTTAGTTCTACGGATTCAAAGAAGAACGAACCTGTGCAGATCTTGGCCCGAGGGTTGGGGGTCTGTACCATTGTGGTATCAGAGCCTGATTTTCTCTGTATATTGCAGGCAGAGGGAGCCAGAGGAAAAGGAAGACAGAGTGTTGAAGCTCTATGATGATTGTTGCAAGGTGTGCAACAATTAATAGACAATCAGGAGGACTGTAGGAAAGGCTGGAAGCACTCATGGTTGCAGAGTGACAGCAACAAGTTCGCCAGGAGGGTAGACAGGAACAGGAAGATGGCTACTGAAGGCCATGGATGTGGTGGAAAGAAGAACCACCAGCAGTCGAGAAAAGATGAGATGGATGAAGAGCTCACTAAGATAAGGGCGAGAATGGAGGAGCTTACATTGCGGGTGCAACAGAATGCAAACACACATTGGGTGTATGAATGGCCTCTGAGGAGAAAAGAAAAGTGGCCAGTCAAGAAATTGTTGGCCAAAAGACAACAAAGGTTGTTGAGGAGGTGGCTAAGGTATGTGAAAAGCATCAGGGCCACAGAGGAGATGGTTCATGCCTATGAACCAGAAGCTGGGAGAAATCTCAGTGATGATGCAGAGGAGAGATCGAGCAGAGATCTCATAGACTGCCAAGTGGGCAAAGATGGACTTTCAAATTGCCAGGTGTGCAATAGAAAGAGATCAAGTGAAGGTCTCGTATACTGCCAGGAGAGCAGTGCTGAAAGTTCAAATTGCTAGGAGGGCACTGAGATGGGATCGACTGATCTCATAGACTGCCAGGTGGGTAGAGGAAGAGGAGAAACTCCATATTGCCAGGTGGGCAAGGGAGAGCAGATGCGGCCATGTGAGAGTCTCATGAACTCAGACGTGAGTTCATATCAGCGAGGAGAGCTGATAGAGGAAGATTAGAAGAGCATTCTAATGATTAGGGGAATAGAGGTATTCTTGCCACATCGCCTAGTTGAGGCGAAAAATTGTGTTGTTGATGCAGCAACAACAGAAGGACAGCCAGTTGTGACTGTCAGGGAGAAAGAAGGACCGGAGCAGACATCAAAATCTACCCCAACAGAAGAAGAGCATTCAGCAAAAATGATCGAAATTTTCATTCAAGAGGTTGAACAGGGGATAACTACAGCACTGGAAGCTATAGCAGAAGAAGAGCATGCAGATAAGATGCTCACTCCATGGGAGATGGAGTTGGAGAAGTTGGAGGATTGGCTGAACAATCCAGAACCAGTAGATGATTGCCAAGAGAAGACAGTCATGCAGATGTTAGCAAAGGAGCATTCTGATGAATTGCTCGAAAATTTAAGCCAAGCAGTTGAACAGTTGATGATGACTGCAATGCCGAGGCATGTAGCAACAGATGAAGGAAAATTGCAGTCTAAGTAGCAGCTGGAGCTGAACTAGCAGAAGAAATGGCAGAAGCAAGTCTGTCAGAGAAGGTGACTGAACAACAGGTCAGTCAGGAAGATAAGGCTGTAGAGTTGAATTTTGCAGCAGGGTGGCAAGTTGAGGCCATATAGGAAGAAGATGGCACGAGAGATCTAGTTCATCTACCCATTTGCAGGGAAGAAGTGCAGCAGAGCAGCCTGCAAAAGGAGAGCCATCCATGGGAGTAGCTGGATGAGATAATTGAGGAGATCAGAAGGTTGGTGATTAGATCAGCAGAAGCGGTCAGCAAAGTGAAGCTGAGCAAACAAGAACCTGCCATAGCAGCAGGGCAGCAGAAACAACAACAACAACGAAGCGATGGAGCGGATGGACAGCTCCAAAGAACTGTTTGGGATCCAGGTGGATTTCGACAGCCATGCTAGGAATCTCATGAGCAGGAGCTCATGAATTTCTCACAGCAGAGGAGTATGATGCAGGAGCATCACTCCAAGCCAGCTACGTGCCATCTAGCCAGCACATCAAAGCGCACATTCAATGGAAGGAGAGAGGCACAACCCTCTCATTTTTTCAAATTTTGAAAATGTATTAAATGTTTGTAAGGCCGAAGAGCCAAAATCCATGCATGTGCACAGGCTTTAGATAAAGGTTGCCTTAAATGGTTGTAAGGCTGAGATCTAGATCTGATTTGGACTAGACAACCATTCAATGTAATTGAATGTAAATTAATGAGAGTTGGTGAGATGGAGGGAAGAGCTCGAGGAGCCCCCTTTTGTAAAAAAATATCTTCTTTGTATCAGGATAGAGTCGATAGAGTTGATAGAGTAGAAGAGATAGTAGAGAGGAAGAGAGAATAGAGAAGAGAAGAGATCCGAGACTCTGTTGTAGTTCGAGCTTGAACACATTGTAATTACACATTGATGTTAATACAAAGCAGTTTTTCCTGCATATGTGTTTTCTATGTGTTTATGATATGTTGTAGATGTATGTTTGGACGCATTTGTAGGTTACAGACAAGAGTCGTTGTCTATTGAGTCCTTTGATTTCCAGGTTTGGGTTCTTTGTGGCTTCATGCAAGAGTGCATTACAGAGTACTATGGTCTCTACAAGCCAGTGCAAGGAGTGCACTTCTGAATTCTGTAGAGTTCAGACAAAAACGTGCGAGAAGGACACACTAGCTGAAATCATTGACTCAAGGAGGAAGCCTCAAGGTTGTTGAACACCTTAAACGAGAAACAATGCAGGGGAGAGCATAGAGAGGAGAAGCAGAATTGTTGTGAATTCTGTAAAGGCTCTGCCAGGAGGGCATTGAGCAAATGCACGGGATGCATTGAGCCAATGCATAGAATGCACTTCTGAATTCTGCGAAATTTGGACAAAGTTGTGTCAGGAGGGCGCACCAGAGGAAGTATTAGACCCAGGGAAAAACCTCAAGGTTGTTGAACACCTTGGAGGTAATACTGTGCAGAGGAAGGCATAGAGATAACAGAATCATTGAGGGTTCTGTGGAAACTCTGCCAGGAGGGCATTGAGCAGTTGCATAGAGTGCACAGAAGGACTCTTTTAGAGTTCTGTTGGGAAGAGAAGTGTCAAGGAGAGACACTCACAGAGTTACTGAATACTTTGTTAAGCTCAGCAAGGAGGGCTTGAGGCGACGGTCGTCGGGAGGACACCAGATTCCCCATCGAAGACACAGAAGGGTGAGTCCCCTAGAGGCTCGGGTAAATAAAGCTCAGGACGGATAACACAGTTGTGTGCAGGGACCCTGCAAGGAGTTCAAAGGTCATGAAACCTTTTGAGGTTTTAGAGTGAACAAAGCTCAAGAGGGGTAGCGTTCCTAGAACGCGGGCGATATCCAAGGGAATTGAGCTCACAGAGGAAGCAAAAGTTGAGGCCTTTGAAACTTCAGAAAATATTCCAAGGGAAAGGAAGAAGGCCATGCTCAAGGTAGAACACATCTACCGTTAGATCAGCTGGAGAGGCGAGATCTGGACCGTCGGGTTTCACGTCCAGACAACAGGAGGAGAGAGCACAAGGAAGAGAAACAGATCTGGGTCGTCAGATCTGATGCAAAGGACTGATAGTCATCGAATCCGGAGGAAGGTGCACAGAGTTTAACCTCTGGGAGGTCGCGCAGGAGAAGAACTGAAACGGACGGTGGAGACACTTCGTGGAGAAGTGTCGAAAATCCCGTCGACCGTCGGATCCCATAGATCTGTGAGAAGGTTAAGGCTGAATGTATTTTCGGCATTTCGACATTTCAGGGTTTGACATTTCGGAAATCCCGATGACAAGGAGCTGAGGCACTTTGCATTGAAAACCCCGAAGTCATGAAACACGACGTGCCTTTGGAGTAGGGCTGTGGTCCCGGAGGAAGCAGCCATTTCGGCTTTTCGAAATTTCAGGGTTCGGGAGATCGAAGGACCAAGAACCGTCTGCAGTCGGAATTGCGAGATCTCGAATTCTGAAATCCCAAAAAAGTGGACCGTGGTCGGGTAAATTTCGGCATTTCTGGACCCAGGTGGTCGAGAGGCCAGAAGTCGGGAGACATGGAGTCCCAACTCACGAAATCGTGAAGCCCCAAAAACATTCGGAGGAATAGCACGAGCTAGAGCCGTTGAGCCTATTTCGACATTTCGGCATTTCGGGGTTCGAAAAGCAGAGGAGGCAAGATTTTGGAGTCACTGCATCGTGAACTTCCGGTTCGTGAAATGTCGAAAAGATCTGAGCCCATTTTGGCATTGAGCTATTTCGGGAATTCGGGGATGGAGTGACCAGTGGTTTGGGTCGTTGCATTGCAAACTCCTGGTTACCGAAATCCCAATAAAACCACAACGTCTTGGTCGCGTGGAGGTGAAGCTCGCGCCTAATTCTTGTTCGCATAGGTGGGGTTTCCAAAGGACCTGTGGATCGGATTCGTGGGGTTCCAGTGAGGGCCCGAAAGACCTATTTCAGTTCTGCGAATTCAGAGAAGAACGATCCTGTGTAGATCTTGGCCCGAGGGTCGGGGGTCTACACCACCCTCTCAGCGAGGGAGGCATTCTTTGCCACGCCATGTCTGTCACAAGAGTACTTGAACTTCATCCTAGTTTGGTAAGAACATCAACAACCTACTCAGTTGTAGGAAGGTACTACACCAGTAGTTCCTTCCTCTGCATCATGTCTTAGATGTAATGGTACTTGATCTCAATGTGGTTCGATTTGTCATGAAACATTGAATTCTCTGAGATCTTCACACAACTTTGGTTACCATAATGAATAATGGTGTAATCCAGCACATGTTCGGATAAATATGCAAGGAACTTGCGAAGCCACACTACTTCACGGACTGACATACTTAATTCAATTTACTCTGTTTTGTTGTGCTCAAAGCCACAGAAGTGTGTTTCCTGCTACACCAGAAAACCATGGAAGATGCCAAAGTGAAGCAACACCTGAAGGTGCTCTTTCTATCCACTACACTCCCTTCCCAATTAGAGTCAATATATTCCTACCATATCATATCGATACTGGAAGTATATCTCAGACCATGTCCAAATGTTCCTTGCAAGTATCTCAACACATGCTTCATAGCAATCCAATGTGTCTATCTCGACTAACTCATAAACTGGCTAAGTGTACTCACTGCATAGAAAATATTTGGTCTTTTGTTAACCAAATACATCAATGATCCGATCAGGTGTCTCTACAGAGTTGGATCAATTTCGTCAGAATCAAAAGAAAACACACTTAGTTTCTTCGTATTCGTCACCATTGGTGTAGCCATGAGCTTCAAGTTCAACATCCCAAACTTATTCAATATCTCAATTGTGTACTTCCCCTAACTCGGAAAGATCTCATCAGTTCTCTACCACACCTCTAGTCCCAAGAAGTAGTGCATCATACCAAGGTCCTTCATCTCAAACTTAGAGGCCAATGCATACTTGCATTCAACAATAAGGCTCTTTGTACCAGTGAGGAATAAATCATCAACGTAGAGGACCAAAATTAGGGACTCATAATTAAAAGTCTTGTAGTACAGGCTGGGATCGACAACACTTTTGTTGAAGCCCAAAAATCATCAGGTTTCTATCAATATTCACATACCAAGCTCGAGGTGGTTACTTAAGTACATACAAGGACTTCTTCAACCTGCACACATGAGACTCCTTCTCATGTATCACGAAATCATTTGTTTGCTCGAAGTATACTTATTCCTCAATCTCTCCATTGAGAAAGGTTGTCTTTACATCCATCTGATGTATTCTCCAACCCATGGATGTTGCAGGGGAAATAATCATCCGGATAGAAGTGTATCGAGCAACATGAGAAAATGTCTCCTCATAATATATTCCCTCTACCTAAGATAATCCTCTATCAACAAATCTCATTTTGTGCCTCTCAATGCTCCCATCAACTGTGTGTTTGATCTTGTAGATCCATTTGGAAGTCACTACATACTTCCCCTTAGGTCTCAGAACAATATACCACACATCATTCTTCATGATGGATTGATACTCCTCCATTATGAGATCTCTCTATATTGGATGACTAGTTTCCTCCTCATAATAGGAAGCCTCAAAATGAATGACATGGCTCATAGTTGCAGCATAGCATGAATATCTATGAGGTCTCTTGCTCACTCGGAAGGTACCATGAGGAGTTGCATATCCTTATGCCTCCTACAGAGTCTGACGAGCCCATGTAGGTCTCTTCCGACCTACTGCAATATCTCTGGGAACATCAATTGGAGCTACATGATCAAAAAGATCAATTGGATCAATCCCCATGTGATATCCTCTAGATCTCTTAAAGGATACATCCTCCTCAAAGGTAACATCTATGCTCACCTCAATTTGTCTCTAACCAAGGATGTAGATTTGGTATGCCTTCGAAGACTCGTTGTAACCCGCAAATGTACCCTTTCTGCTTGAAGGGTCTAGCTTGATCCTTTTCTCCTTGGATACATGAATGTATATTGGACACCCAAATATCTTGAAGTGTCCAACCTCAAGATTCACTCCAGTGAAGGCCTCCTCATGCGTCATATTCCTCAAAGTATTATGAGGACTTATGTTATGAACATACACTGCAGTCATGGATGCCTTTTCCCACATAAACATAGGTAAATGTTGATCATGCTAAGTCATCTTGGACCATACTTGATATATTGAGGTTCCCTCATGAAACCAATGTCTCAAGAAGTTGAAAAACATCAACACTCCCTCTGGAGCTGGAGGTGACTCCTCCTCTGTATCTACTCCCTCTGACACTGAAGGTAGCTCTTCCTCCTTCTTTGGAGGTAACTCAATCTCTGCTCCCTCTGGATGTAGTACCACCTCCCTCTCTGGGAGTGCCTCTGCATACACTGGAACTGTTTCCATGCTTACTTCCTCAACATCTCATGGCTCGACTCATGTACTGGGACTGCTACACATGTTCCCTATGAGTCTCGTAATGTGTTTGCCTCCTCTACTAGATCTACCATAGTTTTGATACAGTCGATCTTGACTCAATGTATCCATGATCATTGGAACTGTCTCTGTTATCTAGCATGGTCCCATCCTCGAAGGTACATTGCTCCTAGAGACTTTCTGTCTCTGAGCATCATGTCTGGAAATTTCTCTCCTTGATATCATGTTGGAAGGTATTTCCCTCCATGTCTACCTCTTGCAACCGTCATTATTGCTCTTTCTTAGAGCTATTACCTGTGACTGTCTCGGAACAAGAAACAAGAACAACAAAAAGCATCTCCTAGAGGAGATCAATTTATCTTGTGCACAACTATATACAGTGACCCTCAAAATAATATGTCTTTTACTATGACCAACACACATCCATCATATACTCGATGTCATACGGCTACCAACACACATCCATCATATACTCGATGTCATACAACTAACCATGTTGATTTTCTAGTGTTAAATTAGACAAGTACAATTTCTGGCTACGATATTACTTTAGTAAACACTAGAACATCACTAAGAAACTCGGAAAATTTCAACTTATTAGTCTCTTCCTTAGATCATTTATCCCACGTGTGAGAAAAAAAATATGTGTGTCTATTGTTGTGTATTTCAAGTGTCTTTTTATATAGTAATATTAGATTGATCCAAAAAAGACACGTCTCTTTGAAAATTAAATTAATTTTTCTTTCTTATAAATAGTTGGAGAATACCTTCTATAACTACCCAAATATTATTTTGGTTATAATCCATCACATAGTATTTGACTTTGTTAAATTGTTCCTCCATAATTCATGTGAATTCTTTGCATAAATATAGGTAGAAGTAAATATGCAGTACATTCCCCATATTTAGGTAATTATACATTTTTACTAGAAATTACTGCCCACCATAATTTATGGAATTTTTTCTATAATTTAGGTAGGAGTAAAAAGTAAATATGTTGTACATAGAGATTGTAACAACCCCATGAATTTAACACTCCCAACATTTTACTCTACTCTCATTTTCATGGGCCCTCATGTGAAGGAGTCAAGCTCAGTCTCGCTCTGATACCATGTTGTTTTTCTTCATATGAGATATGATCAATGTATTATTACAATGATGAGTGTTCCATATATAGGGAACATATGGTGACCATCCATGAAAGGATGTGTCCCTTGAATAATCAATAATTATTTATTATTATCATTTACTTAATATATATGATATTTAATAATCAATAATTATATTATTAACTATTATTCTAAGAGAATGGTTTCCCAATGTTGTCCAAACATCAACAAATTTTACATGGACAAATTGGTTTAGATGGCCTCATATAAATAGAGGACCATCTCTTTTCATTTTCATAACTCATCACTTGAGAATTACATATTTTTGGGCTAGAATTTTCACCCTCTTTAGGAAAAATCACTATCTCTATTTTTATGTCAGTATGGATGCAATACTTGTTATTTGGAGCAAGCAAGGCTAATGAATTCTCTTCGTGGTGTTTCTTTGGCTAGTTGTGCATGATATATTGGTAGTAAGGGTTTATTTGTATGCTTTCTCTTAAATTTGGTAAGTAATTTATTTTTATTTTGCATGTTTAAATTCAAGAAATACATCTTAAAACCCTAGGAGGAGTAAAAAGGCTTACACCCTCCACCAAATTTAATTCTTCTTTGTCATTGAAAGGATGTCTGCAACAAGAAGTAAGAAGGTTTACACCCTTGTTACAAGGCTTAGCTAGGGTTTATTTCTCTAGAAAGTAAGAGGGTTTACACCCCTAGAGAAACTTTAAACCCTGGTTCATCTTGGATTTTGAGCTAGACAATTTGGAAGGATTGTTGTCGGGTTTTATAAATGTTTAACTCTAAACAAATATCTCTTCTTCCTCTTTGTTTAACTTGTATTCCAAGAAAGAGTCTCCATTCACCCAATAATAAGGCACTGATCTTTGCATTGGAGATTTAATATTGTTGCATCAGTAAACATGAATTTTGAGATATTGAATTGTTCAAGTTTGGATTTAAATTTTACATGCTTTAAGCTATCTTGTGCCCTAATGGCGTCTTTATTTGATAAGTGATTGAGTTTTTGTAACAAACATTAAGCTACAGCCAATAGGGTTGCAACAAACTCACTCTTTCATACTCTTTTCCAACTTTTATATCACAATAATTTACTTGTAAGTTTTGATATTTGATCTATTGTTTAAAAGCTATTGTTTGGGTGGCTTACTTGTTGATTTTAGTGGATAGAACTTGTTGTAGAAATTTTTTTCTACATCCATAGGGTTGTTACAAAACACTATTGATAACACTCTTTAACAACCCTCTTTTGCTATCAATGTCTTGGTTTAAACATTGGATGATTATCTACTAATTGCAGACACTATTATCCAATATTATATGTTGACTTTGATGATTTAATTTGCAGTTGGTGTAACTTCTTCATTATATATATATATATCCTTACTGTTGCAATTTTGGGACAAAAAGCATAACTTGTTGTGTCCCTCTTGTTCTAGGGCTTATTTACATCATACATTATCTTGGTTTTGGTTGTCTAGCATTGGTTTTGCAAGTACTCTCCAGGAAACTTTTCCTTGACCCATACTTACCCTCCATCAAGCTCATAGAACCTTTCATTGTGACCTATAGAGGTGATTCATTCTTTTCCTTGGCTTCTCCCTTGCAATCCCCCTAGGGTCACGTGGGAAGCCTCCCTTGTGTTGGAATTGTACTTCACTAAAACGAGGGGGATATCTATTGAAGTGACAGTTAAAGGTGTCCCCAGTTGTGTCACACATTTGTTGCTTGGGTTGGGATTTTCCCAAACTACAAATTGTGCGATAAGGACACCAATAATATTACTCTTTCCAACGAGGGGCTAAAGTAACCCAACTTAAACAAGACATTTGTTTTAGTTCTTCTCCAAGTGAAAGATAAGGTATGTCAGTTTATAATTGCTTACATGAATTTGAACAAGTAGGATCGGGTACTGACAAGGTATGACAGTTGATAACTGCTCATATGAATTTCAACAAGTAGGATCGGGTACTGAAAAGGTATGAGAAAAGTAAAACTCAATGGTATTTATGGCTCCCTAATGCAATGGAATCACAAAGGAAACTAAACCATAAAAACTACCAAGGAAATCAAATGAATCACTTAATGACCTTATCTCGAGTTTCTATCAAAAGATGGGGGAAAAACACACCAAATAATTTATGTATGATGCCCAATAAAAGTTTGGGATACAAGCAAACAAAGGAGGTTTGCAAGTTCCCCAATGGAGTCATTGGAAAAGTAGCATGTTATAAGAAAAATCCATCTGTTGGGATGGATCCCACTTATCCGACAGAAGTCGATTACAACCCCTTTGATAACTAGACACAAGGTAGAGACTACCTGCACCTCAGATGATGCTATGTCTGAGGAGGCGAAAAGGGGAATAAGGATAGGTCACGGGGGCTTCACCCTGTTGACCAATATCTTATCACGTTCGTTCATAAAGGGGATTTTTTAATTGTGAAAAATGAGGTCAAAATATTGTAGGTGTGGAGGGGGATGTGGGGTCTCAAGGGTCTTATAGGTATTGGGGGGTATAAAAAAGGGTATCTAGTTAAAATAGGGGTTTCTTTTAATGGAATTATGTATTGGGAGGCGGGGTCAATAAAAGGATTTTGGGAGGTATTTATCATTGTCTAGTGAAATCAAGGGTATTATTTAATATCCGACAAACACATGCGCTATGCCATAAGTACACTGAGTGAAGACCTCGTGGGAGAGGTGAGGGAATTGAGTAAAATCCCTCTTAGGACCACCCAACCTAGGTATTGTTCTCCCTCAACTTTCAAGGTGGCCAAAAAGGCATGGGGGTGATTTATTTTATGGAAAAGAGGGTGAAAATGAGCTTGTTGATTCTTGGACCAACAAACTAATAAAAGAGAACATCAAGTTGTTTTCTCCCTTATGACCTTGGGAAAATGTTCAAAATTGGTTCTCGAGGTAAATCGAGGTTCAAAATAATTGCCTTGTGAATGACTTGTGCAAAAATACTGAAAATTGAGAGTCAAAACGTCTTTGGAAAGCTACAACCATATCATTTAAGATGGTTGTAAGTGATGAACAACAAGTTGTTTGGGCTTTGTAATTCGTGAAAACAAGCTTATAATTGCCCGAAATTACCCAAAATTGCTCGGAAAGTGGTCTCTAGACTTTTAAAAGTTGAAAATTGGGGTCTAAAAATGCAATCACAACCCGTCAGAAAGTTGCAACAACTTATGGAAAATGATATAATTGGTTGGAAACTAATATTTACCAAGGTGTTGGGTGGACTGACAAAATGTTTAAGACTTTGTATTAATTGTAATTTTTAAGTTGATTAATCACATGCAAGGTTACCACACCATTTTGAAGGTCCTCTCGATCAAGCTCACACCTACTATCTCACAATTGTTTTGCCTTGTATAAAAAGAGTGAGCTTGCATACACCACTTGGTCAAAAGGAAGAGTGCCCCATGTAGTTCAAATTTGGAGGGGTTAGCCCTTTCTCATCACTAGCGCTTTCGGGCTCTTAAAGCCGCTTGGATGGAAAAATGATACCTGCGTAAAGGAAGAGGATCGGGACCCCCCCCCCCAAGCTAGTTTTAGTTGAGGTTACCCAAGCATAGTAGTATTCTGACCCAAACTAAGTTATTCAACATCTTAACCGTGAGATTTACCAACAAGACCAAATTGAAGCAAAAGAGCTCACTCAATTGATACTAGGTAGACAAATTATGAGGGGCCCCTGATGAATATTCCCTAGCTTTGACTCCTAGTGATCTAAAAATTGAAATTGCATAAATGAAAAGACCAAGCCATCATGTGGTGAGATCATGTCTTGCTTTCACAAGTGTGTCTCTTAGTCAACAAAATTGAAATCTAGCTAAATTAAATATGATACAAGTATATATATAAATATAGATAGCTAAATAAATATAGATAAGGTTTTGTTTCGTAGGGCGGACCCTTGCAGTTTGTTTTCAAGTGTTTTACATGTTTTTGGTTCTTTGAATGGGCCCCTTTAGGGGAAACAACCTGTAAGTGATAAATAAATGCAAATAAACAATACAATAAGTATTGGTTCAACCTCCCTACTAAACTTGACGTTAACCACAATATGTATGATGGCAGGGAAACCCAACCATCACCCAATCACATGGTTATGCACCTTTTTTGCTTTCATCTTAGGTGGTGTGGTACTTCAATAAATTCAATAAGTAATAAACCAAATCACCTACTCTACTCGACCCAAAGGAATGGGGTTGAAAATCATTGTAGGTTGCATGGATTCCATGTGAAAGGGAGCTTCAACTAGTTCCTTAGTTAAGGGATGGAAACTATCTAATGCAAATTAAATAAATGACAATTTAAAAAGAAATGAAAGATGATGATTATGAAAAAAATAATGTTTTCGACCAAAGATTTTGTCTTAACATTGAAACTATATTAACAATGAAGTGTGTGAAAGATTGATAAAACCAAGTAAAGTCAAAACAAGTGAAAACAAGAGTGTGGGGGAATGATTTTATAAGGTTGTCCACTATTTTTGCTTGTTTTCTTATTGTCCCCTTTGTCTCAAACAAGTCTTAAAGTGGTTCTTGACCGCTTAGGTGAAGTAAAACGAGCAACCAGTTACTTCCTACCAGGTTGGCAATGAAATTTTTAGTATCTTTAATAACAAAAATAAAATAAAGAAAACATAAAATTGAGTATTACAAGTATAAAAACAACCAACTAAGATGGTTGTCCCAGAACGGTAAACCAACCAAAATGGTAAATTTACCTATTTAGAATAACAATAATAAAGGGCATAAAACTAAAACTAAGAAGAACAAATGAAAAAATCTAAGTAGCAAAGAAAAGAGGGCTTAAGGGTTGTCCTAAGGGACCCCTAGACCTCTTGACTACTAACTATGGTTGATATGCCTATCTCCTTCTTGAAATTTGCACAAAATTTTGCTTTAAACAAATCAAACAATAATTGTTAGTATGTGAAAACCAACAAGTTAAACCCAAGGAAATAACAAGAAATACCTAACTAAGCAATCCCTCATGTAGATAGATAGCATACAAAGTATTTCCTACTACCCCTCAACCCTCAACTAGAAAGCATCCAAATCCCAACAACCAAGGGAGAACAAGCAAGTCCAAACACCAAGAACTCTCAGAGAAAAATCAGCAAAGCTCTTGTGTTATATTCAACGAGTCTCATGTGATACAAAATCCTTCCTCTTGTTTACAAGAGAAGAGGAGGCTAGGGTTGGGTCACAAGACACTTGTCACTTTTGGAAAAGTGACAAGTGGACCAACCCTAAAGTTCTTTGTCTTTTAAAATAAAGGGAAATCAAATTGGATTTGATTTCAAATTTAATTACAATACTTTATTCATAAAGCAATACAACATTCGAGAAATAAACTTTTGTCAAAATATTTGAGGGGAAAAGACAAAATTGTGTACCACCTCATCATTTGCCTTGAGATTTGTGCCACCCCAATGGAATCTTTGATTGTTGGCCCTATTTTGCAACTGTAAATTAGTGAATTCAGAGTTTCAAAAAGGCCACCAATGTCTACCGATTTCATCGGGGGTGAAGCCCATGACTTGGGGAAAATTTGGCCTGCTTAAGAGGATGGGGGGCTCTGGGTGTTGAAAAATAAAATAATTTGGCCCTAAACACTTAGTCACAAATCATATTTCAACCTCCAATAAAATCAATAGTAATGCATTAAATATACCAACATTCTACTATACTTTATGGGCATAGATACATTGACTAAGCAATCTGAAATTTAACAATGAAAAATAAATGAACAATGAACAACATTCAAACACATTTGGCACAAGAAAATTTATGTGCAATGCCCCTAGAAAAACCCACAAGGGGAATACCAATTAAGGAGATTTTATTCTTATTGAGCTCATACAAAAAATTATGAGTTACAATAGCAAGAATATTTCAACATTAAATACGCAGTACTTATCTAAAAAAATGTGCCAATAGTCCACATAGATTTATGTGTTAAGTCTGCATTGAAAAACATGCCAAACTATTGTACGACTTGTACATCCCAGTACAGTCCATGCCTCGAAAATTGTGCCCAATCTTTGTTTTATGGTACAATACACTGTTGTGCGAATTTCTAATAGCAAAGTGCCTTGGAAATCATGCCAAACTGTGGTTGAGTTGCTACCTCGATTTCTATGCATTTATTCTTGTTGTATGAACAACATTGATTGTTGTACGAATTGTATTAAATGTTGAGCTCTTTCTCCTTGGAATGCATGCCTATCCTCTCCTAGGGATGTGTGTCAACTCCCTTTGCTAATAACTCTTTTCCTCAACTCAAAAACTCTCTTGGAATCCATGCCTCTTCACCTTCCCTCCAAGTTCTCCTAAAAAAGTGTGCCCCCCCTCTCTCAAATGTTGCCTTTATGCATTTTAATGTGTAACTGCCCTAACCCTTGGTCTTCCAAAGAAATGGACAGTTAAGATTAGATGTTTCCCTCTTGAGATCAACTGTCATGACTTAATTGTCTATTGAGTTCACTTAAGTCACTTAAGTGACCCACATACCCATAAAGCCACTTTTACCCATTAAAATAAAAAGGCTCAACTTGACTTTATAAAATCACTTTATAAAGTCACTTAAGAGAGAAATTTGCTTGGTATATTTTGCATGTTGGGTGTCGCCAACGCAAAAGCACCTTTGAGTTACAAAATCTAGCACTCCCTCTTAGCGAGGGAGGTACTTTTGGTACCTCCACCATAATCTATCTCCAGCTCCATCATCTCATCCACTATTGTAGTTGCTCCCTCTGAACTAGCAGCCTTTGCTCCCACTGCACTAGAAGCATCTGTTGCTACCTCCGTTGATCTCTGAACTGAATACATGCTCCTAGGAGTATCCACACTCTCCTGAGTGTCCATAAATGTCAACTCATACTTGTCGAGTCCTCTGAGAGTACTGGAAGAAGACTGAGTCCCTAGTATCAACTCTCTCTCCCATGCAACCTACCCACTCTCTAACACTGACTTTGAATCCAGGATTTCATTGGATCCAACCACAGGTTGTCCCAACAACCTGTACAATTTCCCATGCATGAAACCAAGCAATACAATTATGTATGGAGTAGCTCCCTCTGGATATAGAAATACATGTCCACAAAAGAACGCAACTCCAAGTCCATCATTCTCCAAAGTTGACACTGAGAGCAATTTTACTGTCATCTCTGGAATAAACAACACCTCGACCACTTTCAGAAATCCTCTTGAATCTCGTTGGAATCTAACACTTCCAACACCCTTCACTATAATCTATGAGTCGGCCCCATTGTTCACAAAGAAGTCTGAGTCTATTTCTAAAAGACCAAGGAACACTGACCTTGTTCCTTTCATATGTCAAGAAGCTCCACTGTCCACAAACCATGCTTCAATGTCCTAGAACACTGGACAACCACTGCCTAAAGGACCAGTCATCGAAGAAAATTCCCTCTCACATTTCTTTGTGATCTCAACAACCTCAACTGATGTTGATACCTCTAGTTCCTTCTTCTTCTTTGGACATTAATTAGCATAGTGGCCAGTCTTGTGACATGCAAAACATTTCACTTTGCTTGTGTCTTTCTTCTTGTCTTTGCTCTTTCCCACAAGAACAACATTTTTCTCGTTTGAACTCTCCTATGCCTTCTCCCAATCTCTACTCTAAGACCCCTCCTAGATCTCCTCCTGAGTATAATCATCCCATATTCTGCTCCAATCTGGGAGCTTCTCTCTCCCCACCACACACTTCACGAAAACCTCCCACTCTTTGGTGAAGTGTAATGTTCCCAAGTGCTTTTGCTTGGAACATTTGAAGTATTGTATTTTCTGGTTGTGGTATTTTGTCAAACAGTTTGTTGATTTATCTTCTTATTGTGTGTTAAAATTTTGTTGTTTAGTGTTTTGCAACAAATAGTTTTTCTCATGAAAGAAATAACAAGTAACAACAACATACAAGTACGAATAACACACGAAATGGCCACAAAATCATATCCGAATTTATTTATTAAAGATAGTTAACCTCCATACAATAGTAGGGCAGATATGGAATACATATATCAGAATAATAATGTGGTTGAAGTTGCCTCCAATATGCAATAGAAATCATATATGTTTGATCTCAATAGCCTTCCTAGGTTGTATGAAGAAGATCTCATAGATCAAGTTATTTCCCTTGTTGAATACCAAGCTTCTTTTGTTGAAGTTGTTCCCTCACTGGTTGTAGATTCCCAAGGAAATTCACCCTCTTCATATTGGGATCCCAAACCCCAAAGAAATGTTGTCAGCTTGTGAAATATGTGATGGCTAACACATATGAGAAGTCTCATTTCCTGTAGATGGGAAAAGAAGCCCCAACACACTAGATCTCTAACCCAGGTTGCGCCCTCCTTGAGGAAACATGCCTAGCTCTAAAATCTAATGATTCTGGAGGATATAAAACCCCCACAAGTTCCCAAAGAGTCACTCTGATGATGGTTGGGAGTCTCCAATGAAGATATGGCCCAAACCCAAGCTCCCAAGGCCAAATCGAACCCTTAACCTTCAAGAAATGCGACCAATCTTGTAGAAAACCCTCATCGGTGCGCCCCCTTGCCAAAAATGATGGCATAAGTAGATCTAAACTGAAGTAGAATGGAGAGGGAGGAATATTTCACCTCCTTGGCCAAGCTTGGACCAGGAACAGATGGACCTTTCACCTCGTTGTTGATCTCTAAGGTTTATCCCTTCAAAACCCTCAAAACCCCCAAGTACCATGGGCTTTCTAGCTAAGAAGCCAACATCAAAATATCAATCAACATAATGAGATAATAGAAGCCTCTATCTATATTTTATACCTCCTTTCACCTTTTTCCATTCAAGTGACTTATAATTCATCTTTTAATTTTTCTTCATAAATCACTTTATGAATTTAATAAACTTTTTTACTCCAAAAAGTGATTATTCACCATTATAACTTCTCCTCCCTCTGAAATTCACTTTTTATAATCCTATCATGTAGATATTTTCATCATGTTTCCAATGAGCTATTACACTAAGGTGTTTCTCCAAGAAACAAGCTCCCAATAACACCTTTAGTGTAGTTAATTAAAATATGCTCAATAATAACCCAAAATTACGAAAATCGTTGGAATGCAACAAAACCAAGGACAAACTGTGTGGAATGGATCCCGATGATGAAATGTGATGAATAATGTGAGTCGAGACCCATACAACTCCTCAAAATTTCCTGAGCTCACTATTACTCCCAATTGTCTACTCTCGTAGGCATCCCAATTTGTAAGATAAGGGGATTAAAAAATGGGGACATTACAGTCCTCCCTGCTCGAATATAGCTTGTCCTCAAGCAACAATTGAATCAAACTGTGTATGATACTAGGGTCCCATATCTACCTGTGTGATATGAAGTACTCTCCCCTCAAAACAAGGTCCCTCAAAGTGCTCACCACTCATGCCCCCAGAGTGCTCATGCTGAGTAGAACGATCATATGCAGTAGATCCTCAGTCAATTCCTGAGGTAATCGCTCTACTCGGATCTCAACTCCATCAACCACTGAACTACCAAAAACTCTAATCCCTGGATACCAAGATGTGAACTGTAGTACCTTGTAAAACATAGTCTTGTAGGTCATCCACACAAAGAGTCTCCTGAAGACCCCCAATCAATGGAGCAAGTAAATATCCTATCCATCCCTCAAGGAAACTCTCACCTAAATCAATCTACAAACTACCACCTCTGGTAGTGTCCAGATCCCCTGCTAACCAAGAAGATGATCCACTCATGTACCTAATCCTCAAGCAAGGAGACCCATCCTACCACATAGCGTCCTCATCTCCATCTGATGTCAAATTCCCCCAACAATGGAAGGAACCAGTCATGAATGCCCCTAAAACTCCCATGTGATCTGGAAGAGCACCAAACCCTGCATCATATAACTCTAATGATGCCATACCATGTATCTTGGTGCCTATTGAACTGTAAACCTCCATCCAAAGTGTACTAGTAGCTATGTTGTCATGTCCATGATCACTAAACTCAACCTCCTTGCCAACCCACATTGTTGCCTGTGGTGTCCCATACTCAGGTAATATCCCTATGATGTCAGCCCTACTATATAGCTCTAGTACACCAGGGTTGAGATATGTTATCATACTCTCCCAACTCTACCCTAAAACAAGGGTGGCTAAGAAATCATGCCCCAATTCGTGATGTTGACATACCGAGCATGCCCACATGTGCCTCATGACATCATCCTCGAGATCCTCCCAGGATAATCTCTCTCTGATCTGCTGACAAGTCCTCAAATGTCCAAGTTGTCCAACCATAGGTACATCATGTAGAGTCCTTGAGATCTTTGTCGCTGCCTGTTATGACCATACATCCTGCTAATTGACCTCATAGTCCTCATTAGAAGCATCTGTCCTACTCTACTCCCTGTCCTCATCCCGCTAAGACTATGAACCTATATCCACCTCTAGAATATCCTCTATCCCATGGTCAAGGATGCTCTACATCACGCCCAAGGCCTCATCTGACCGTCTCGGGTGAACCTCCCCTATCCTGCTGCATGTAATGAAGTATACCCTGTCAGGAGGTCTATGCCTAAAAACTCTCCATGTCCCATGCAACTGCATAACTTCCCCTATGTTGATGTATATAATGAAAGTATCAGGGAAGGCTAACATAAATACATGCATATGTATGTAGTACTGGGGAGTGTCATATGCATTGGTCCATCCCAAAGGCTTGACTAAAAACTCATCCAACGACACCCATGGTGAATAGTTTCCTAGACTCCACACTAATCTCAAACCATCGGGTACAACAGTAAGTGACTCCACATAATGATGGTCAATCACACTCCCTCTATCATCACTGATATGACTACTGCTACTAAGAAGGTGATCTCCTAGGTCCATGTACTGTTGTAAGGGATAGGATCGCTCACCACGTAAATCTCCATGCTCCATCAAGTATGTCTCCTCTCTGTACTCCAACGCATCCCCCTGGATCCCACATGTAACACCCTGTTTCCCCCAGTCTGTAAAAATAACTATACTGGCCAAGAACTGTGGCAAACTCAAAAATGTGAATGTGTGATGTGAATGGACCTTGTGGAAAAGGTCAATGAATGTAAATAATAATATAAATATATATATATATATATATATATATATATATATATATATATATATATATATATGTATTGCAGGATTGTTGAGAGGGGAAGCTGCTAAAAAAGAGACCACGATGGCTGAAGAAAGGTGGTGGAAGGCACCTGGAATGGTGGTGTTAACTTCCACTGAAACCAATACCGTATTTGGACTTCACTGGCCCAGAGAACCAAGAGCGGCTCGCTGGCCCCGAATTAAATGACTCGTCATGATTGGTAGGTAAAGGGCTCCTCGTGAGTAATGAGGGATGGGGGTGAACCGCCCATCCGTAGAGTCCTCAAACCTAACCACTGCGAGGAAAATCGTGCCACATGCAACCTCGTCGAACAGAGAAAAGGCAGGAAGTGTGGGCGATCAAGGGCAGACGTAAGGGAAAGAGGAAGAGGAACTCTGGAAAAACATAGAGTGAGTAATAGCAGAGAAGGAGGAGAGTAACCTTCGTTCTCGGTCACTGGAAAATAGAGATGCAGTCTCGCAGCATCGTGGTCTCAGCTCGGGGGTGGCTAGTGGTAAATCCGTTGGGAGTCGTTCAGACTACGATTGGGTGGAAATGAGCACCCCTCTCAGCAGTTGCAATCACATCTAGTGTTATTTATGATAAGTGTTTTACATCTTGCATCTTGAAATTTATATGCTGACATGTATGCTCACAATTTGTGCAGTTTTATGAATGGTTTGATTATAAGACTGCCTGTGTAGTGTTTTGATTTAGAAATGGTGGTTGCACGCTTATAATGGAAAGACTACGTATGGCTTATGTTTTATAAATCGCTATTTATACGCATATTGAATTAATTCAGACTTCAATTCTATTCTCGGGAAATCTATACCCTTATCTGTCTCAGGTAATACCCTGGATAGATCTCCCCATAGAGACACCCTTCTTAGAAAGCTCGCCAAGAACCTGGAAAAGGATTTGAAGGCGCAAGTCTTAGTAACCCTGTACGAGGAAGAACGATCCTCTTGAAATCCTGAAATAACAGTGAAGGAATTACCGTGTTCGCTTCGCAAGAGTCGTCAAGGAGGCATTGGACGGTCAGAATTCTCCGTGGAGAATTCGCGAAGTCCCGAGAGCCGTCAGATCTTGCAGAGGAGCAGGGGAGTTACGGTAAGCCTATTTTCAAGTTTTAAGTTCGGGAGAAATCGAACCATAGGATCTGAGTCGACAAGAACCGTTTGATCACTCGCGAAATCTCATTTCGTGGATTCGCGAGTTGAAGGGTTAAAACCCTTGCCTCAAGATTCGCGAGGGCGCGAAAGGCGAGAAGTTCCGTTGTGGGACCCGCGTTGACGACGTGTCGGAATTTCGGCATATCGACGGATAGGAGGTCGAGACTTTTGTCCCGAAAGTCCCGAAGTTGCAAGTTGTGATAAGGAGTAGCGAGGAGTTCGGGATCTCGGCACTTCGGGTGTCAGGATACAAAGGAGGTAGTGCTTCAGGAAGCGAAGTCGTGACATGCCGAAGCTGGGGACGAGGGATACATGGTAGAACCGCAAAGTGGGCCCGTGCGATAGATAGGCGGACACATGTCACCTAGTGAAAGGAGTCAACACCCATTGACCTCTCGCGTCTCGGGGATTCGTCAGATAAGGGAACGAGAGTTCAACCCTTCAACTTGCAAAGTCGCGAATAGCAAGAACGCGAGAGGGAAAGCTAACATCGCTTCTCGGGGTTTCGTGAAGGGAAGGTGCCAAGGTTGGGCGCCTAGACTTAGCGAGTGGCGAAGTCACGAGAAGGTCAGGACCGTCCATCAGAGGAGGATAGGTGGCAGAAAGCGAGGGATCTCGCAAACTCGGAGGTTCACAAGGTGAAAGCCCAGGAGTTGGGTGCTCCAAGTCACGAGTGGTGAAATCACGAGGAGCAAGGATCACCGTTGGATCCAGGTCACGGGAGGATCGTTAGATCATAGCCTCATCGTGCATATCACGCATTCAGAGGTTCGAAGGTTGAGAGGACCTCTTCTCAACATCAGAAGTCACGAAGTGCCGAAAGCCGGGCACGAAGGAACACATGGCAGAACGACAAAGTGTGGCCCGTATGATTAACAGGCGGACACGCGTCGCCGGGAGAAAGGAGTTAACACTCCGTTGAATTCTCACATCTCGAGGATTCACGGGATAAGAGCATGAGTGCTCAACCTTTCGACTTGCAAAGTGGCGAGTAGCGAGAGGAGCTAGCGTTAAGCTTAGCCGATGGTCACGCGTGGAGGGCGCTGACAAAGGAGAGCTATACCCATTTCGTGATCTCGGGTATCGCAAGATTGGAAAAGAAGAGTCGGGAGCCTCAACTCATGAACTCGCGAGTTGCGACAAGTACCTTTTGGGGTTAAGCCTTGGTCATAGCACTGTGGTCGCTCGGAGAGGGCGGAGCTCGCGCCTAGTGTTGCTCGCACAAGGGGGCTTCCAAAAGGACCTGTGGATCGATTGGAAGGAGATTCCAGCTGGGAATCCAAAGAAGTCGTTTCGGCTCATAAAAGAAACCGGTCGATCCTTAAGATCGGAAGTTTGCGCAGAGACTCTGTCAAGGTAGAGGTGGCATCTGCATCCTGTGCTAAGCCCCGTAGGGTTTCGGGGATTCTGTCCCTCGAGAAAAGGTGAAAAATCTACTACGCCGCAATGGGGGTGTGTGACACCATAGTACACCTCTACATGCCCCTGTAAACTGATGCAGGCTCCTATATCCTCCTGCATCATCATGTATATTGAGTGTACTACTAGGTCAACCTCTACATGGATGTCAACTAATCCTGGAACCCAAATGGATGTGTCCTCATATCTGCCCCTAGCTCTGGAATCCTCATGTGTATGTGTAGGACCAATTGTCTCAGAGCTCCTCATGAATGGTGGTCCCTATGACACATGAACATCTTCAAGCGTCTCATGGTCACATCTCTCCATAATCATCAGTGATCCTAGGTATCCCTCACGCTCCTCCATCAATTGGCACTCCTCTATCCAACCACCAACATCCTCTAGTGATGTAGCTGAATTATATATTTGACTCTCTACTTAGATAGACATAGTGGTGTTAGAATATATAAGATGGTGTGCTTGTTTTACCACGACGATACCCTCGTCTCCCAACCACAAGCCGAAGCCTCCCTCCGAGCACCTTAACCTTGACCTGAGAATTCCTCCAGAAGAAAACCCTAGGCTAGATAGCCAAACAAAGAGTAGCGCATCTCTCCCCAAGGATAGCGCATCACAAAAAGCTGATTAGATAGTCCAAACCCTAGCCAAGAGATATCCAAGCCAAATACTGAAACTTGTTGCTGCTGCAGCTGCAGCTGCAACCCTCCTCCAAACCTGCGCACCAGCTGCAACTGCAGTGCGCACCAACTAGGAAAAACTGCAGTCCTGAGATATGACAAATGAGAAACTGGCGCCCTGTATTTATAGTAATCCTGCCAGTTTACTGGGGCCGACTTCTCCTTCTAGGTAGGTGTCTGTTCAGTATATTATTATTAATTCTGGCCGACTTCTTCTCTTGGAGGCTAATAGCCTAATATAAATTATATTCTTGAGCCGACAAGGCTTCTAGGGTTATTAGCCAATTCATTAGGGTTTCTCTTGCTTCCCGGAGTCTTCTATTCTCGTCAGGTTCACATGTAGAGGTAAATACCTCACGCAGCTACCATAATATTAACACTCCCTCCTAGCTAGAGAGGTATTTACAGGTAATGTACTTGAGCACAAAACATACCATTTACCCGGTAGCATCAATATAGTCATCTAGACTATTTCATGACTAGATCATGAGCATCACCAT
>ML778685.1:479400-500484 GCA_009831015.1 Picea engelmannii | reverse complement strand
CTTACCAACTCATGAGTGAGTCGGTCCACCTCAGTCTCCTTCTCCTTCAGTGCCTTATGATACATCTCGCCAACCTCCAAAAGATAATCTATATCCATAAGTAACTATCGGTAGTCAGTTCTCATCATAGTCACTCTCTCCCTGAGTTTCTAGAAGTCATCAATGGCAAGCTCCCCATACAAACTATCATGTGCCATCGTGGCCCTCCAACAACACTCTGCTACCAACGTGTGTGTATCATCACTGTGTCTAATGGTTGCCATGATCATGTTCTCTCCGACCCTAAATTGTCCTGCCAAATGTCGTGACTCCTAAACACTGCCTAACTGAAGTACTACCTCATGAATCCCATTGCTAATGTCAATAGTGGAATCCCCATCAATACACTCCTCAAGAGCTAAAGCACCATAATGCCCATTGTCCATTGTGTTATTGAATTCCCCTATATGCCATTGCACATCATCACAAATTGTTGCCTCAATATGAACCGCCCTGTATCCTATATGTACAACTGTATCCTCCTATGCACTTATCATACTAATATAATCTGCACTTGGATCCCATACATATGTGTCCATACATGTGTTATGGTCATCCTGACCAAAAAGGAATGCATCCCCGTCACTGTAGCCCAATCCCGGAAGCAACTATCCCATCGATCTGTCGGTCACCCCAACTTGATATATCAATGAACTCCCCAAAAGAGGTGACTCACTCTCCCCATACTGATAGGTATGTATATAGTCATATGTCTCCAAGTCATGTCTCTCCTCCTGGGCCTACAGATCCACATGTCCCTTGTGCTCAATCACTACACAAGGGTCCTCTACCACATCTGGAATGCCACTGATATCCTCATGCACTGTGTCTAGCATAAGTGACTGAGAAGTTAAGGAATGTGTCACACTCAACTCCATGGGAGGCTCATCATCCCCCACACGACTTCTTAGAAGTTATGTCAACACCCAAAGATAGATCATCCAATATCTGAATCCCATCATGCCTAAGTGCTAACACATTTGAACCCTCACAAGCACCCTGGTCATTACTTTGTCCATGAGATGTGTGGGTGTCACTAGCCTCACGACACTGCTCAAATGAAGCAGCTAAGGCCACCTCCTCATGCACATACTCCTCATGCTCCACCAAATGGTCAAACTGAGGTGTTGTCTTTCCTATATCAGGCTCCTCAACCTGTCCCACGTATGTGTTAACCCCATAAGATAGCTCTAAGGATGGTGCGTCCCATGTTGTCCATCTGTCATCCTCATCACACGCATCTTCTTTATCTTCACTATCATGGTGCACCTCGACATAATTTACTTTCCCCTTGCCTTTGCATATGTGATCTAGATCTAATCTCCTTGTTTTCTCTTCACTTTGCAACTTATCTAAAAACTTGGGTATAACCCTTCCATAATGAAAGGCTCGTCTATTCATCTTTCTAATCACGATGCTGCAATACTCACCCAAGGTGACCAGTCTCCAAAATTTTTCACTCTGAGAGTTATACTCTCTTTCCATGGCCTCAAATTCACGCTCCATCAATATATTACAAAATCACAGGCTAGCGCAGGAAATGGCTTTGATACCGTTGTAATGTTCCCAAGTGGATTTGCTTGGAACATTTGAAGTATTGTATTTTCTGGCTGTGGTATTTTGTCAACAATTTGCTAATTTATCTTCTTGTTGTGTGCTAAGATTTTGTTGTTTAACGTTTTGCAACAAATAGTTGTTCTCAAGTAACAACAACATACAAGTAGGAATAACACATGAAATGGCCTCAAACTGAGATATGAATTTAATTATTAAAGATAGTTAACCTCCATATAATAGTAGAGCAGATCTGGAATACATATAGCAGAATAATAATGTGGTTGAAGCTTCCTCCAATATGCAATAGAAATTAGATATGTTTGATCCCAATAGCCTTCCTAGGCCGTATGAAGAATATCTCATAGATCGAGCTATTTCCTTTGCTGAATACCAAGTTTCCTTTGTTGAAGTTGCACCATCACTGGTTGTAGATTCCCAAGGAAATTCACCCTCTTCAGATTAGGATCATAAACCCCAAAGAAATGCTTCCAGCTTGTGAAAGATGTGATGGTTAACACATATGAGAAGTCTCCTTCACTGTAGATGGGAAAAGAAGCTCCAAAACACTAGATCTCTAACCTAGGTTGTGCCCTCCTTGAGGAAACTTGTCCAGTTCTGAAATCTAATGATTCTGGAGTATAGAAAACCCCCACAAGTGCCCAAAGAGTTTCCTTCACGATGGCAGGGAATCTCTAATTAATGTATGGCCCAAACCCAAGCTCCCAAGGCCAAATTGAACCCTTAACCTTTAAGCAATGCACCCAATCTTGCAGAAAACCCTCATTGGTGCGCCCCCTTGCAAAAATTGATGGCGGAAGTAAATCTGAACTGAAGTGGAATGGTGAGAGAGGAATATTTCACCTCCTTTACCAAGATTGGACCAGGAACAAAGGGATCTTTCACCTCGTTGCCGATATCTAGGGTTTATTCAGTCAAAACCCTAAAAACCCCCAAGTACCATGGGATTTCTAGCTAAGAAGCTAGACATCAAAATATCAATCAACATAATGAGAGAATAGAAGCCTCTGTCTCTCTTTTATACCTCCTTTCACCTTTTTCCATTCAAGTGACTTTTAATTCATCTTTTAATATTTCTTCATAAATCATTTTATTAATTTAATAACCCTTTTTACTCCAAAAAGTGATTATTCGCCCTTATAACTTCTCTTGCCTCTGAAAGTCACTTTCTATCATCCTATCTTGTATATATTTTTGTCCCGATTCGAACGAGCTATTACACTAAGGTGTTTCTCCAAGAAACAAGCTCCAAATAGCACCTTTGGTGTAGTTAATTAAAATATGCTCAATAATAACCCAAAATTACGAAAATTGTTGGAATGCAACGAAACCAAGGACAAACTGTGCATAATGGATCCACATGATGAAATAGGAAGAATAATGTGATTCGGGCCCCAAACAACTCCTCAAAACTGTCTGAGCTCACTATTACTCCCAATTGGCTACTTTGGCAGGCATCCCAAACCGTAACACAAGGGAATTCAAAAATGGGGACATTACATGAAGCCCTTGAGGGCTATGCATACCAACTCTGGGTTTGGAATAACTTCTTTGACAGTTGCCTGCTAATCCTTCACCCGTGCAACTATGGGGAGGTAGTAGGCCACACTTTCTTCCTTGGCCATCCTAGTACTGTGGAGCTTGTCCCTAAGAGCCATTTTTCGGTTCTCGTTCTTTGTCTCATACAAATTTTTCAGTGCATCCCACATCTCTTTGGTTGTCTACTTCTCATCCAAATGTGGAATAAGGTGGTCTCTAACTCCATCCAAGGTTATTCTTTGATCCCTTCCTTCCTTCACTTCATGGATGTCCAGAGCAATGGGATATGATGAAGGCACTAGAACGATTGTACTCACAAACATGCACAACTTGTTCTCCTTGAGAACATTTGCAATCATCACCTTCCTTTGTTGGTAGTTGGAGATTCCCTCCAACCTATCCTCATACCTAATACATGAAGTCATCCTTGTCCAATTGATAAAGACCCTTTCTTCCCCTTCTTTTTCCAAGCAAAACCCCTGTAAGTCACTGATATCCAAGTGCCAAACTCTATCCATTGAACCTCAGAGCCCAAGTTCTGATGCCATGTTGAAAAATAAAAAAATCTAGCCCCAAACACTTAGTCATAAATCAAATTTCAACCTCTAATAAAATCAACAGTAGTGCATTAAATATACCAACATTCTATTGTACTTTATGAGCAAAAATACATTGACTAAGCAGTCTAAAACTTAAGAGCGGAAAATAAATGAATAGTGAACAACATTCAAACATATTTGGCATAAGAGAATTTCTGGGCAATGCCCCTGGAAAAACCCACAAGGGGAAAACCAGTTAAAGAGATTTTCTTCTTATTGACCTCATAGGAAATTTTTTGAGTTACAACAGTAAAAATATTTCAACATTAAATACTCAATACTTATCTAGAAAAATGTGCCAACATTCCACATAGATTTATGTGCCAAGTCTGCATTGAAAAATGTGCCAAACTGTTGTACAACATGTACGACCCAGTACAGTCAACACATCAACAAACTATGCCCAATCTCTTATGTATGGTACAATACCTTGTTGTATGAATTTCTCACAACAAAATGCCTTGGAAATTGTGTCAAACAGTGTATGAGTGGCTGCCTCGAATTATGTGCACTTATTCTTGTTGTACGACTAGCATTAAGTAATGCATGACCTTCCTATAGTAGTTGTACGGATTGTATTAAATGATGAGCTCTTTCTCCTTGGAATGCATGCCTATCCTCTCCTAGGGATGCATGCCAACTCCCTTTGCTGCTAACTCTTTTCCTTAGCTCAAGAACTCTCTTGGAATTTGTGCCTCTTCACATTCCCTCCAAATTCTTTTCAAAATGTGCACCCTCCCTCTCTCAAATGTTGTTTTTATGCATTTTAATGTGTAACTACACTAACCCTTGGTCTTCCAAAGAGATGAACGATCGAGATTAGATTTTTCCCTCTTGAGATCAACGGTTGTGACTTAATCGTTCGTTGAGTTCATTTAAGTCACTTAAGTGACCCACATACCCATAAAGTCACTTTTACCCATTAAAATAAAAAGGCTCAACTTGACTTTATAAAATCACTTTATAAAGTCACTCTATAAGAACACTTTATAAAATCACATAAGAGAGAAATTTGCTTGGTCTCTTCTACATGTTGGGCATCGCCAATGTAGAAGCACCTCCGAGATACAAAATCTAACATTGGGTTTGGTTGTTGAATTTAAAGAAGTTCCCATTGTTTAGGAACTTTTCAACCCTGTTGTTATTCCCCCCTTGCTGCTTATAAGTATCCTTGAGCGTTGGGGAAGGAAGGATTTAAACTAGGCTTGATTTGGTAAAGAGAGTCTCGGGCTTGAACCTTCGAAAGGATGGTCCCTTCTACCACAAAGACAAAAACATGAATTTTTTTTCTCTTCATACTATAGTTATGTTCACTAGCTTTCCATTGCCTTTCGTTTAGTGCAAATCGAGCTTCGAATGAGTGAGATATGGCCTTGAAAAGGTCACATGAAAGCATTGGTTGGAGGGTTGATAAGGGGAAATTTTGAAATTACATCCAAATCATAGGTTCAATTTTAGAAACAAAAGCCTACTACAAGTGTGCATTCTTGTAACTGAAATGGGTCTCCCTCATATTTCAAAAAATTGGCCTTGGAGGCCTCCAATTAGGCGTCCTCCCGACACTTGTTTCCAAGTCAATTCAGAGTCCTTAACGCCCCTAATTATTTGATTGGAAATATGGGTTGAGTTTGTGGGTTTGGTCACTATATATGTGATCTTCATTATGTTACAGTTGTTTGGGTTGTTTCTGGGCAAAAGTTTGCCTCCGGATGAGGAAGACATGCAATTAAATTTGCCAATAACCGTATGGGGCAAAAATTAAATTTTCTAATATAGTTGGAAATATATAATATATATACATCCATTTTATTTATTATTAATTTTAATTTTGATTTTTATATAGAATAATAATAATATAATTTTAAGGTCACGACCAAGACAAAAACCAAATTGGTGTATGAGACTCCCTTGTTTATGGGACAAGGGACTCCCTTTGTGCAACGATTTGACTGCTAAATTCTACGGAGGTATACATACCCTACCCCTCTGTGGATTCGAACTTGTGATCTCTTAGGAGGAAACACATGTTCTTAACCATTAGACCCATATATATGTATGTATGTATTAATCCCCCTGACACCTATATATAACTATTTGAATTAATTTAAAACCTCGACCGTGAATATCGGAGGGGCAACAATGGCTCTGCCTTGATGGAGGGACAACCCCCCGCTCCTTTCCCTTGTTTTTTGCAGTGGCACAACGAGTGGGGGAAGAGCGTGGGTGGATGTTTTAGAAAGGCATCGACAAAGGTGGCATGGAGGTGGTCCGACGAGGTTCTGGAGTGCAGAGAAGGTGGGAGGCGCCACTCAGATTTGTGGTTGGGCCCGACTTTGTCCGTGCGCCAGTGGTAGATGGGGAGACACTCGCCCGTTCAATTTTTATTTTTATTTTTGGGTTTTAACTTAGGAAAAGGGGAGGGGAGGTCACAAGTTCGACCCCCTCCCCTTCCTTTTTAGCCAATTTGCATGAATTCAACATTTTTGAGTGGGGAAAGGGGAGGTCAAGGGTTCAACACGCCCCCCCCCCCCCTTCAATTTCTTGCACTTATAGGCCTGTAACAACACATAAAACTCAGAAAACAACTTTTAAAAGGGGCTTGGGGCTTGGGCCAGGTGCTCAAGAGGGGTTTGAATCCCCTCCCTCTTATAGTTTTGCTTGGGAAAATTACTATGGAAAAACAAAAAAAATGTTGTACCAACACTTAAATTCTAAACAAACAGTCTAAAAACTCAACCAACAAATTTGATAGTAAAATCCAACATCTTTGAGCACATGAAACAAGAACCAACAAAGACCATCACCCCAACAATCTAAACACTGAATCTCTGGGCAACCAAAATCAGTGGTTTGAAAAATAAGTGCACATGGTACATGTGCTCTGTACTTGATGCTAGTGTAGACCTCTGTGGATTGTTGTTCAGAAACCCCTGCTATCCACGAACCTGTGCTGGAACTAGAGC
Source organism: Picea engelmannii (assembly GCA_009831015.1). Classification (NCBI taxonomy): domain Eukaryota; kingdom Viridiplantae; phylum Streptophyta; class Pinopsida; order Pinales; family Pinaceae; genus Picea; species Picea engelmannii. Next base: position 493,769 of record ML778685.1, on the reverse strand, counting down.
TCCCTCCCTCTCCAACAAACCCGTAAAATGAGTCTGAGAGAGGAGGGGGGAGGGTTTTGTATTTTCCTTTATTTATTTATTTATTTTTCTAATTTCCAATTTTGCATGATAGGGGGTGTGTGTCATGCTCCCTTTTCCTTCATTTTGTTTTTAATTATTTATTTTCCTTGAAAATCGTGCCAAGTCAAAGATTTGACTTTGACTTTGACCTTGACCCTCATTAACTATGTTTGAAAATGATGTCAGATGAGACAGAGTCAGAATGCGGCACAGGGCACACCATTGGAAAGGTCTCGATGAGCCCATTGTGGATAGGCCAGCAGAAACATGATCCTAAGCCACCCGGGCCCTCAATTTTGGCCAAGAAATTATGCTCTATAAAACACTGATTTGTTTGTGGGGCCCACAAAATGCCCAATCTTGCGAAAGATGCGACATCGTCATATCATATCCAATTGAAGAAAATGAAACATCGATAGAAAGGTCCCGCTGAGTACTCCGATGATGTGGGAATGAAATCCATAGATAAGGTTGTTAAACACTACTTTGACTTTCTTGAAAGTCTACCATGCCAGCTGGTTAGACCCTCTTGCCTCAATTAGTCTAGAGATTTGTGACAGTTCTAACTGGGCCATACAATGTTGGAATGAGGCAAATGAGGCATGATTGGAAAGGCGTATGAGTCTTTTACTACATGGAAAGCTTGATTTTATGATTTAGAGCCTATCAACAACAAATTTTTAGACCCTCAACCTCTTTCACCAAATTGATCTTCAAAAACTGGTCGAAACTACGAAGGCTTGTTCTCAACAACCGAGGGTCGAAACCAGGCATATGATATACTATTGGAATGGTATCACACTGCTCTACACATCCTTTAGGCCTGATTTTCCTTTTGATTTATATATCATAATAAAAATTGATAAGGAAGTTACAACTATGGATTTTGGCCATTTGGGAGGTGTGACATTAGTGATCTTCATAGACTAGTCACACGAACTCAAAATCAAGCACATGATAGCCTATTGGAAAAATTATCCTAACCCTTATAGGGGGAAACCATTGTATTTTCTAACTAATGAACATGTTTCATTTGATTTCATGTGAAAGACCATGTTCATACAGGACCTGCCCAGTGACTAGCGAAACAAGCATGTTATCGCACACATTGTAGGTTGGGAAAAGCGTACCTATCTAAGGTGACAGTGGGTAGGTATTCCCATAGTTCTCGCCATATTGTGGATTGGGTCGGGATTTTCTCAACCTACAATTTGTGCGATAACATGGCCAACTTTGGAAATTTCACAAATTGAGTCGTCGGTTCATGAAATTTGAACCAAACAACCATGACATGGAGAATTATGATATGGGAGGTTTTCATAACTCAAAAATAATCCCGGGAAGGTCTCCCCTAGGGGCAAAATATCATTGTTTTGAGATAAGCCAAACAAGGTCAGAAAGAGTCTGCTTGGGTGTCATCAAGATGTTGTTAGACATACATATATTGACGACTGTTATGCAGATGTCCAATAGGTGATAATAGATGAGGGGACACTGTGAATTTGAAATCCATTTAGCCCTGCTATACCTTGGATTGATAATGGAGGCACTGACCAAACTGAATCTAACACCTTGTAACTGACTTGAACTGAGACCGGGTAACTTGGCATTGATGCCTAATACTCTTCTATTGTTTGATAAGTCACTATCTACTCAAATGAAACCTCTGAATGCAACCTACTAATACTCTTTGATGAGAAAGGGCCATATTAGCTATGATTCCTACCATTGTCTTTGACTAGGATCAAAGCTTAATAGGCTGCTAAGAGAAACCCTCGTGCCATCTTAGGAAGATATGAAAAATGAGAAACATCATGTTGAGCCCAAAGCAAATTTTTGGGTCAACAGTGGGCATGGGTCTATAGAAGGTCATGCTTGGAGTTGTGATAACTTGTAGGTGGGTATGGAGTCTTTGGAAAAGCCATGTGTAGACTAATGATTCTCTACATGTGTGGGAGGATCCTTGGGTTTGTGCACTAACCCTTGATCATGGGATTGAGAAGTACATTGTTGTTGTGAGAGCTAAGTGTAAGATGCTTGTGAGAATGGGCGTTGTTGTCTAAATAAAAATATGAGCATAGAGAGTTCTGTCTGAACACATAAGTGTGTCTGCCTCCCATATAGCTGAGATGTTTGCATAAGGGGATGTTTCCCTGGTTTATAAGGTAACCATTGATTTCAAGATTGGGCGACACAACTCGAAGGGTGATGATGCAGTGAAGGAAACATAGAGAGGTTGTTAATATAACTACTGTAGAATGCATTGTATAGGCAGTGACTCTCCAGTTGCAACAAACGAAAACTCGTGAGTTGCAAAAAAAAATGGAAACTCTCGAGTTGTAGCAAAAAGAAACCCTTGTGTTGCAGCAAAAGGAAACCCTCGAGTTGCAACAAAAGAAACACGCGAGTTGCAACAGAAGGAATGGTTGAAACTCTCTTGTGAATGGTTGAAACTCTCGAGTTCTAACAAGAAAATGAGCCGTAGACTGGTTAGTACAAACTTGTGTTCTATAGTGTTTATTTGCTTGTGCTACAAGGGAGAAGGCATGGTTGTGTGATAAAAGAGAAGGCATTGGTAGATGTGCAACCCTACGGGTTGTAGCATTTCTCTGTGTAGAGAAATTTGTGTGACGATACTACAAAGAAGAAGGTTGAGAGCAACTGTCTTCCCAATATTGTGTAGGAGAGAGCGAGTTTCTGTTGCATATGTTCTCTGACGGACATGTGGTGGATTCTCTCTACATCAATTGGAATGCCCAAAATGTCGTATGCAAAATATAGACGAAGCAAAATGTGTTTGATGTGTGGGTGAATAACTTCTTGAGTGAAAAGTTCAAATAAGAGAAACACAATTTCCAAATTATTTTCTATGAATTTATTTTCTTATGAATGGACTTGATTAATATTAAAAAAATCAAAATATCTTTTAAGTACTTTATATGTGAGATTCTTTGAAATTATAAATGTGAGATAAACAAACTTTAAACAATATTACATTCAATTTCTATTAGCAAAATAATATTAAAACTTTACACAACTTACAACTCTCCATATTTTAAATAATGTAATGTGAATCTAGTCTTCTAAATTTTTTTTTTGCTAAACCAAAATATTTTTTAGTTTGTATTTATGATTATGCTAAACATTACTATTCTTCAAACACATGGCAAATTTCAACACTGAGAACATAAACCTATTCAAAACAAGGGCAACGAGGCTGCTGCGTACTGCTTCCTATACCCCAAATTGAATAAAGATTATTAAATGTCTTAATAACTGCGCACTGTCTATAACATGTACTGCGTACTGCATACAGAAGAACTCGAATCCACCACCAGGGACATCTCGCTGAAACAGAAGGCTGGAGTGAAGCACCATTTCAAGCGCGCAGACAACGTTGTCTCGTACTGCCTCCTATACCCCATAGTCTGAGTACTACACTCTACTATTGGAAACCTTGAAATAAGTGATTGAAACCTCGAAATAAGTGAAGGCTGCAATAACACTATAAAGTTATCACCCAATGAAATGTAAGAAAACTCAGTTTTTTTACACATTAAATAATAAAATTTTGAGTTTCTTATGTTATACATTAAGTTCTTTACAAAAATTTTAAAGTCAAACCAAATTAATAGAGTAGTCAAAACTAACTCATCGCTATATATAGTGCGTGGGAAGCAGTGCAATAATACACAGATTGAATACAAGATTGAAGCGAGCGACTAAATTTGACCCATAACCTCTTAAAAACTCTTAAAGAAACCAATTACCGTATCTCCCGAGTAGGCATAGCCTCTTAAAAGTTATTCCAAAAAAATCAATTACCATATCTCCCAACAAATCATTGCCATTTACCCCTTTTCTGCTTTTCCAAAAATACATCTAGCATGTGTGACCTTTTGAAATTATTTCTACGAGCTTTCTCCAACCCACAAACTGTTCACCGAAAAAACACCCCACACGAGCATAAATTAAATATGATACAACATGAAAGAGCATGGAGTATTTATAGCCCAGAGAAGGGCATTCAATCTAAACAGAAGGCAAATTGGTCTGGGAAAAATTACAAGACAGTCCATTGTGGTGGACAGCCATGGTTTCTATACTTGTCCAGGTAAGCAATACATGTAACAATTCTTGATTGCAATTGGATATTCATCTACATAGAATTGTTTAATGGCTGGCGTTCAAACAATGGGCGTGATGAGCAGGAGCGTATTTTAGGAGCAGCCATGGGTGCTGCATTCGGAACAGGCGTGGTCTTGTACCAGCAGGCTCTCATTTACAGGTCCACTGCCCAAGCAATTGAATTTATCTCTGGAAAACCACCAGTTGTCCCTCCTTCAAAGGTAACAAATTCAACTTTTAAAAGAAAAACCAATTTCAATTATCTTTCAATTTCAAGTGGGTTTCATTATTATTTGCATTTCCATACGAGTTTAAGCGTCAATATAATTGGGGTTATGTCCTTAGAGGCAGAGGAATCATTAAGTTACTGGGTATTTGTTATATATATAGATAGATATAGATTGATTGATTGTGTTGGGAAACGTGCCCCTAAATGTTTCATTGCAAAGAGCAGACGTCCTTTGGCTGAAGTGCGAGGTCTGACGGGGAGCGCTATTATGAATATCGGGTTTTGACTCATATTTGAGGGCTTAAGTGCAAGGTTTGATGGTTATCTATTATGAATATCAGGTTTTAACTCATATCAGGGGGAGGATGCAACGCAATACTATCAGGGTATATTACCAGAATACTAACGAGGAAACTTGTTTTTTACTATATTTTTTCTTCCCATGGTCATTCCCGTTCCTGTCTTGACCCTACATCACTACATTATTAATCAATTTTCTGTGCATAATATATGTGCCAGGGAGAGGTGTTCACACATCTTATCTTCCCAAGGGCCAAAACCCTCTAGCCTTGTTTTCCATTTTCCACGCCATTTCATATTTCCTTTTTCTTGTAAATTGCAACATGTTTACTAGAAGACAGAATCAAGGTTGAGCTAGCCCAAGGGGTTATCTCAACCAGTTATTGCCAATGTGTTGGGCATTTGGTTGGTTCCCTGGTAGCAGATGCCTGGTTTGAATCACCCTGGGTTAGGTGCACTAGTTTACACTGACGGGTTTACGAGGGATTTCATCCACAAATGTGGGGAAGCAGTCCTTGGGTTTTCCCACAAGGTTTTTATTAGAAAAAAGGGTCAAATTTGAGCTATAAATCCTGATGATGTAACCAAAATAGACTTAACATTTTATCTTCAAACAATTGGATTGCCTCTTGAACATCTGATAGGAATCAATATTAGGTTCATAAATTCAGTGAACTCTCTTTCTCAGAGAGTGAAATGCAATATGACTGATCACATCAAATCCCAAAGCAGAGGATTACAAACTTCAGAGTTTCTGCTTCTGTTTGTAAAACTTGTGTTCCACCAAAATCGCCCAGGACTCGCACCCGGCCTTGTGCTTTTAAAGTCATGTCACGAGGTGGGGCAGACCACAGCATTGGGTATTTTAACACTGTCAACCTCACCAGTGAATCAATGCTCATTGATTGACTAGTGGTGGTTATTCATAATAGTGAATCTGCCAGCATTGATTCACTGGTGAGGTCAACAGAGTGAATCTCTCTCTCTCTCTCTCTACATGCACACACACAGAGAGATCAGTTAAGGTTATTAGTAATGTTGCAAACATCATATCGGCAAATATATCGCTGAGGGTCCGGAAAACAACTTATCTGCAACATCGGGGAAAATATCGGAAAATATCGACGAACTTATTTTTTATTTTTTTTAAACATCTAAAGAACCCTCCTCCTTCTAGCCCGATTATGGGCAAATTTAATAGTGAGTAACCCTTTTGTTCTCAATCCCCTGCTTTCCCTCTTCAAACTGAGCAAAAAAATAGAAGTAAATACATTTTTTTCTTGACTCAGCTGATATTTTCCATTTTCAGGTGATATATTGTGATATTTTCAAAATATCATGATATATTCAAAATTGGAAAAATTCACAATTTTTACCAATGATATTATCGCCAAGCTGAGAGTTTGCAACATATTTGGATGTTGGAGATATATTGCCGATATTTGCAGCAGTGATATATATATATATATATATATATATATATATATATATATATATATTGGAAACTCTGTTGTTATCAGGACATTGAATAGGGGGCAGCAACTTACTACTTACCTTCCTTTGTTAGAAGGTGAGGGATGTCCTTTCAATCCAATAGAATGGGGGGCAAATACTGCACCCCCACCCTAGAAATAACACATTACCGAGCATTCATGGAAAGGCAAACAAGGTGAAACCTTTGTTAAATTTGGCAGCATCAGTTCTCATTCTTCAATGAGAGGCCATATGGGCCACCCTCAGGCTAGCCAGGGAGATTTGGAGAATCAACCAGTCTTGTGAGGTATTGACAAAAGTCAAGGGGAACGTACAACCTCTGTGAGTCAAACCAAAAGTCAGGACGAATGAGATGCTATATGATCTTGTGAGTTAAGATGTAAGTCTAATGCAAAAGTTAGGGGGAACGTACAACCTCTTTGAGCATATACAGTCTAGTGCAAAAGTCAGGGGGAACGTACAACCTCTGTGAGCATAGACAGACTAGTGCAAAAGTCATGGGGAACGCACAACCTCTGTGAGCCTAGTCAAGCCTTTTGAGCCATGAGAAAAAGTCGAGGCATCTAACAAAAGTTAGGTTGAACGTAAAATTCCCATGAGCTAGAAACAAACAATCTTCCTTATATTGCAAATGATGTAAATGTATTGATCTAGTGCGTTGGAACGTGTAACACTATCCACCATGAAGAAATTCAAATTGCCATGTATAAGAGTCAAGTTGAACGAGTTGTTAAACTGAAGCTGTAAAAGGTCAAGTTGTAAAAGTCTAGTTTGTAATGTTCCCAAGCCAATTTTTTTCGCTTGGGGACAACTAACCACTGAATCAACTGTTTTGTTGTTTGTGTTTGTAGGTTGGCCACTGATATTTCGGCCTTAGGGTTTTATTCAATTATTCAGTATAGTTTAATCAAGATGTATTCGTTACCATGCAAGATCACATCAATACACAAGATATGGAACCACAAAGCACAAATCTGACCTTTATTTATGAGAAGCAAGAACCTGATACAATATAGAAGCAGATCTGGAATAACGTCAGATGGCTCCAAGATAAAGATATGAGCTGCTACGAAATGCTCCCGGAGATACAAGATAAGCCTCCCAAAGGCTGAATGCAAGATGAGAGATCCAATACAAAGAACTAGGGTTTTTCACAACCCTCTAGCTGGTGGTACGTCCTGTTGAAGAAATATGAAGACCAAGGGTTCGACCCTCCTGAAGAAGACCTCCAAATGCTACCAAACTCCACCAAGAGATAGATCAGGGCAAGGGAAACCCCCTCCTGAAGTATGAAGCCCAAATACCAAGTCTTCCTCCTCAAACTGCTGCAACCCTAAACAGGTACGACCCTCCTGAAACCCTAGATATGACCAACAATTTGGTCTGGATGAATGAGGTCTCCAAACCACCTGAAACTGCTATCCTTGTCTGGTTCTCATCTACCTTCCTCAGGTTCTCATCTACCTTCTTCAAGGTCTCAGTGATTTCGGTTTGTCCCTTACGGTTTGCCTCATAGTTCTCCTGTAAGTGGACGACCAGTGTACTTTCTGTTTGGTTTATGGATTTATGGGACTCATGTGCTAGGAAAGCCAAGCCCTGGGGCTCAACGTCATCACCTAAACCCTCCATTTTGGCCTCTGTTTCACTTGCCTGTTTCTTCCTTCGGCCCATATAAATACCACTGAACTTTCGCATGCGCTAATGCTCACAGGATCGGAGGATCAGAGCTCTGATACCACTGTAATGTTCCCAAGCCAATTTTTTTCGCTTGGGGACACTAGCTAACCACTAAATCAACTGTTTTATTGTTTGTGTTTGCAGGTTGGCCACTGATATTTCGGCCTTAGGGTTTTATTCAGTTATTCAGTATAGTTTAATCAAGATATATTCATTACCATGCAAGATCACATCAATACACAAGATATGGAACCACAAAGCACAAATCTGACCTTTTTTTATGAGAAGCAAGAACCTGATACAATATAGAAGCAGATCTGGAATAACATCAGATGGCTCCAAGATAAAGATATGAGTTGCTACAAAATGCTCCCGGAGATACAAGATAAGCTTCCTAAAGGCTGAATGCAAGATGAGAGATCCAATACAAAGAACTAGGGTTTTGCACAACCCTCTAACTGCTGGTACGTCCTATTGAAGAAATATGAAGACCAAGGGTTCGACCCTCCTGAAGAGGACCTCCAAATGCTACCAAACTCCACCAAGAGATAGATCAGGGCAAGGGAAACTCCCTCCTGAAGTATGAAGCCCAAATACCAAGTCTTCCTCCTCAAACTGCTGCAACCCTAAACAGGTACGACCCTCCTGAAACCCTAGATATGACCAACAATTCGGCCTGGATGAATGAGGTCTCCAAACCACCTGAAACTCTCTAGAATGATAGATTGGGCAGCGACAAACCCTTAGGAGAAGTTTCAAGATAAGATCTGAGGTAGAGCCTCCTAGATCTGAGAATCACTGAATCACTAAGATGGTCTCCTTCCTCCCAAGCCGTCCCAACCTGTAGATAATAACATGGCCATAGTAACTCCTCAAGAAAACCTCCAAACTGATGAGCAAGGGCTTGCAAGCAAAACCCAAATGCTAGAATCTCCAAAGGCTCTATCAAATGGCTGGATCGAACTGTTCCTCAAGCAATGGTGCGTCCTTGCTGGAAAACCCTAACTGGTACGACCCTGCTGCTCTGGAGTATTTCATCCCCCTGGTATGGCCCTGAATAGATGATGAGTGTAGAATGGTGTGGGTGGAGTATTTCATCCCCGAGACCAAACTTGGAACAAGGTGAGTGGAATCTTTCACCACTGAGTTGTTCTCTAGGGTTTGTAATCTCAAAACCCTCAAAATTGTGTGCTCAAGAGCTCAACAAGCAAATTACCAAATATCCAAGATGGAATGAAAGGTGCGCCCTAGCCTTTCTTTTATACCTCCATTCTATTTTCTTGTTGAGTTAGTTTAACCCTAGGTTCAACTCCTAACTCAACCTCCTGCGTTCTAATTCTTCATTGAGTTACTTTTTTTCCTTTTTCCCTTTTTCCCAAGTCAACTTCAAATTATAACATTAGTTTGGTTGACTTTTCCTCATGCTGTGTGAGACTATGGTCTAGTGGGGATGTCTAGACCACTAAGTCTTCCCAGACCTCTTCATCAAGAGGTGGGGGACATTACATAGTTGCATAAGTTGCATAGTTGCATACATGCATAGTTGAATAGTTGCATAAGTTGCATAGTTGCATACATGCATGTTGCATGTTGAAGTTGCATGTTGCATGCATGACAAGCTGCATGCATGCATGTCATGTGCATGCTGAGTTAATTCGCATGCATGCCCAGTCAAGGTTGAGTTACATGTTGAGTTGGCATGCCATGCATTGCCAAGTCACAAGGGTGAGTTGTAATGCTAACTGAAGTCTCAAGGCAAGTTCTAAATTCGAACTAAGTGAAGTCTAAACTCCAGCTGAAGTGTAAAGTCAAGTTATGATAAACATGCAATCAAGTTACTGTTTCGATCCCTCTCCCTCCTCCTCTCTATGCCTTTATATGCAGAGGTTGACCCTCATTCCACACAATGTTATGCAGCGTGAGGGTGAAGGAGTAGAAGGCAGCAAGTGCTTTCATACACTGCTGCTATATATATCAGTATAAGAAGGCAGCATATCAGGCCAGTGTATATCAGTCCAGAAAATGACAGCAAGCATCCTGTTTTAGTGCTGGTGTTTGACAGCAGAAAAGGACAACAAGCATCCTGTATCAGTGCTGGTGCTAGACAACAAAAAAGAACAGCAAGCATCTTGTAACAGTGTTGGTATATTTCAGCAGAGACAGGACAACAAGGTGTCGCTGTATTTACAGGTCTTACAGTCAGGTCAGAGTCGTCTTGACAAGCTCTTTAAGAGCAAAATCTCATGGTGTATTTTTTGTAAGTGATCATCCATTCTATTTGCAATAAAAGGATATTGTTTGTTGGGGTTTTTCTCCCTGTATAGGGTTTCACCAAGGTACATGTGTTGTGAATTTTCATGCTGGTAAATCTATGGTTATTGTTGTTCAGTTTTATGAATCATATTAAGCTACGTACAGTCAACATTTAAAGAATTACTTACAGATTTTAAATCAAACTCATAATTTAACAACCTAAACTTATAAGTTACACGGTGTCTACTTTTTCTGAAAGGTATTTGAGTCGGCCTTGGTATTGCGTCCCGTTGTATTGAATGATCCTGGCTGGTTACTACAGAATGTAAGGGATATCCTTTCAATCCAATAGAATGGGGGGCAAACACTACACCCCCACCCTACAAATAACACATTACCGAGCATCCATGGAAAGGCAACAAGGTGAAACCTTAACTTACAAGTTACACAATGTCTACTTTTTCTGAGAGGTATTTAAGTTGGCCTTGGTATTGCATTTCGTTGTATTGAATGATCCTTGGACTTGCACCTGGCCTTGTGCTTTTAAAGTCATGTCACAAAGGTGGGGCAGACCACAACATTGGGTATTTTAATACTGTCAACCTCACTAGTGAATCAATGCTCATTGATTCACTAGTGGTGGGTATTCATAATAGTGAATCTGCCAGTATTGATTCATTGGTGAGGTCAACGGAGTGAATCTCTTTCTCTCTGCATGCACATTGCACACACACAGATCAGATAAGGTTATTAGCGATGTTTCAAACATCATGTCGACAAATATATCGCTGAGGGTCTGGAAAACAACTTATCTACAACATTGGGGAAAATATCAGAATATATTGGCGAACTTATTTTTTAATTTTTTTAAACATCTAAAGAACCCTCCTCCCTCTAGCCCGATTATGGGAAAATTTAATAGCGAGTAATCCTTTTGTTATCAATCCCCTGCTTTCCCTCTTCAAACTGAGCAAAAAAATAAAAATAAATCCAAAATTTTCTTCACTCAGCTGATATTTTCCATTTTCAGGTGATATATTGTGATATTTCCAAAATATCGTGATATATTCAAAATTGGAAAAATTCACAATTTTTACCAGTGATATTATCGCCAAGCTGAGAGATTGTGACATATTTCGATGTTGGCGATATATTGGCGATATTTGCAACAATGAATAACTTTTAACAGAATTGCTATTGGAAACTCTGTTGTTATCATGACCTTGAATAGGGGGCAACAACTAACTACTTACCTTCCTTTGTTAGAAGGTAAGGGATATCCTTTCAATCTAATAGAATGGGGGGCAAATACTACACCCCCACCTTAGAAATAACACATTACCGAGCATCCATTGAAAGGCAGCAAGGTGAAACCTTAACTTACAAGTTACACAGTGTCTACTTTTTCTGAGAAGTATATGAGTTGGCCTTGGTATTGTGTTCCGTTGTATTGAATGATCCTGGTTGGTTACTCTATGTACATTTTATGATGCCTGCAGTGCTCGTTTCCAGAAAAAATAGAATTATGATAGGCTGAATTAGCAGTTTTCAATCCATTCAATCCTTTTCTTGATCGAGGTGATCCACAAGGTATGCTTGCTATACTGACACTTTTTATGACTTGTTTAGGAATAAAGGATCCGCAAGGTATGCTTGTTATACCGACACTTTTATGACTTGTTTAGGAATAAAGGATTCACACAGTTGAAAACTTGAATGATCTTGGCCAATTGCTTTTTGTACATATAATGCATACAACTAGTTTGAGGGAAAAAATAAATGGAAATATGAATGGTTGAATTAGCACTTCTCGATGCATCCAATCGTGTTCTTGATCCAGGACATCCACAAGATATGTTTGTTACATCAACACTTTTATGACTTGTTTTGGAATAAAGGATTCATGCAGTGGATACTGTTGAGATTTGGGTACCTTGGAAAGTGGTCCCCTTGTGTTTGTGAGCCTCTAAACACGAGAGGGAAATACTTTGTACCATGTACCATGTACTTTATGTCTAATTTCACTTTGACTTAGGAGATTTAAGTCAAAAGTGAAATTTTGTCATTTAAGCCTAAAATGACTTTTAATTCACTTTGTGGGTGAATTGAGGGACATAAAGTGAAACTACGGAAACTTAAGTAAAGTGGGTTTTGAGTTGAGATTCTTTTGAGATTCTTTTGGGTTTTGATTTGAGATTAGGGATGAGATGAGATGATCTCATCCACACATACTTTAGGTTTCCTTATGCTTCCTTAAGGAGAGCGCAAGGGCAAAGGAGAGGCTCATTATTCCTTGTTATGTTCACCAAGAGAGTTGGGAGAGGAGCATGAGGATGAGGTTGGATGCATTGAGTGAGGAAAGCTTGGGCGCCCACATTCATGGTGGTAGTTAGCAAGCTTAGTCCTTCATTTATTTGTGGAGCTAGTTCTTGCTAGGAGGAGGGCACACTTGAGGAGGAGGGCGCACAATTAGCAGGGAGGACTTGCAGAGGTCAATTTTTCTTGAGGACAATTTCAGTGGAGAGCTACAACACAGATTCAGAGTACTGTGGGAGGGTTTCTCCATCAGAGCTTCCAGTTGGTAGAGAGCTTCAGTTCAGTGGTTTTGGCAACTTGTGAGGAGGGCGCACCATCCTAGGGCGCATCTTCTTCATTTGGACTTGTGTTTCAGCTTGGTTCAAGCTGCTATTGTATCAGGTTCATCTGTTTATTGTACTTGTTGTATTCCACCTTCTTTTCTCCACATTTATACACTCAAATTCCAAACTGGTTTTCCTCATGGGGGTTTTATCCAGGGTCATGTTGATAAAAAATACCTGTGTTCATTTTCATGTATGCTAGTGTTTAGAACAACATTATTTCAGCTCTAAAAGATCTCTAGGTGTGTTATATAGCTTATGGTATGCATGTGCTGACATCTCGTGACAAAACTACATGCTAAAGCACCTATATGAACTATGTAACTGTAACAAAACAACAAAGAAGTTACTGAACAGTTTGCTGTTATAAAACAACAACAAACCCTTGTTTGACAGTTGAGACTTAGAGCAAACTTGAGGTCAAAGATAGACCTAGTTGGCAGCTTGTTAGGACCTGGAAAAATCTTCATGGTATCAGAGCTTGGTGGTTGATTTTTGCTGAGTTTTGGACAGTATCTTGGTGGACTGTTTTAGACATCTTTTGGGCAGATTTTGTGGACAACCATTGACAGAGTTTAGTGGTAGCTTGTTGGCAGAATTTTGTGGAGAGTTGTAGAGCAGTTTGTGGACATTTTCGTCGGTCTCTTTTCACATCTATGTGGTAGGAGTGAGGCTTATTTTTCACAATCTCTTTTCACACCTATATTGCTAGGAGTGAGGTCGGTGTTCGTTTGCCTCTTTTCACACCTGTGTTGACAGGAGTGAGGCAACGTTCCTTTGTAGTTGTAGCATCAGTTGGAGTGCAGTTGACAGTGATGTTAGCATCTCGGATGCGTGTGGAGGATAGGCTAGCTGGAGCTAACAACTGGTCGCCTTGGAAGGCCAGGATAGTCTTTGTCTTAGAGGACCTTGAACTATGGGATATAGTTGAGGCAGTTGTTCCTATCCCTCTTGCTACTGCTCCCGTCTTGAGTTCAGGAAGAGGAACAACAAGACAAAGAGGACGACGTGTGATGCAGTGAGGGATCACATCATTCCCCACTTGACTGGGAAAGCCTATGCATTTGAGATGTGGGCATCTCTTTGCAATCTTTACTAGAGCTCTAACCAGAACCGAAAGATTGTTCTGTATGATCGACTTAGGGGCATTCGTATGCTCCAGGATGAGTCGGTTACTTCTTTCCTTGGCCGATACACCCAGATTAGAGACGAGCTTGGAGCCATTGGAGAGGTGGTGGACCCAGATTCTATGGTGAGTGTTGTCGCCTTATACACACCTTGGGAGACGTGGAAGAAATCTTCAATCCACTCGGTGTGTCCTTGGGGGCAAGTGAGAGTTAAGGTGCTGTCACCTAATCCTCAACTCCTCCGTCTAGGCCAACGGCGCCAAAAATGTTGCCGTCCTAATACACACATGGGTTATCGTGGAAGAAACCTTCAATCCACTTGGTGTGTCCTTGGGGGCAAGTCTCGAGTCAAGGTGTTGTCACCTGATCCTCAACTCCTCCGTCTAGGCCAACTCCTAGCGAAGCCAAGGGGGGTAGTCCCTATAAAACGAATCTAAGGCCTTTAAAATCTAAGAAAGAAAA
>ML778685.1:397485-453105 GCA_009831015.1 Picea engelmannii | reverse complement strand
AGCCACCCCCGAGCTGAGACCACGATTTCCTGAGACCTGCGTCTCTCTGTCTGCCAGTGTCCAGGAGCGAAGGTTGCAATCCCCTCCTGCCTGCGATCACTCACTCTGCGTTCCAATTCCAGAGTTCCCCTCGCGTCTCCCCCGTCAATCGTTCCAGCCATACGCCTTAGCCTCTCGCGAGGTTGCGTGTGGCACGATTTCCCTCGCGTCTCATCAGGCCTGACGTCCCTACGGATGGGCGGCTCACCCTCCCATCCCTCATCAAGACATCCGCCTACCAGTCTGCGAGCCATTAATTTTCAGGGCCAGCGAGCTGCTTTTGGTTCTCCGGGCCAGTGGAGTCCAAATACGGTATTAAATTCTCAATGGAAGTTAACGCCCCTTTCCAAGGTGCCCTCCACCACCATCGTGGTCTCTTTTCCGCACATCCTCTCTCAGCAGTTTCTGCAATAAATTCAAACTGTCATTTACATTCATTGACCTCTTCCTGCAGGTCCATTTACATCACATATTCACACTTATGAGTTTTGCCATAGTCCTTGGCTAGTTCAGTTATATTTACAATCTGGGGGAAACAGGGTGTTACATCCACTTGATGGGTCCATCCTGCCAATTGAAGATCAAGAGGAGGTGCGTGGTCTCACCAATCTTGTGTTGGATGTGTCATGGATCCCTACATGTCACTTGCTACCACCAGTGGTCAGGATAGAAGGAAAAAAGGAAGTAATCCACTTGATGGGTCTATCCTGCCAACTGAAGATCGAGAGGAGGTGCGTGGTCTCACTGATCTTGTGTTAGATGTGTCATGGATCTCTGCATGTCGCTTGCTACCACCAACGATCATGATAGAAGGAAAAAATGAATTAATCCACTTGATGGGTCCATCCTGGGAGGCCTCCATAAGATTTGTTTCTTGCTTCCTAACACCTCCCTCATAAAAAATGGTAGTCATCTCTGGTCTAGATAGAGGAAGAAGATAGTGGAAGAACCTCTCGTGTCCCAGTATAGGCAATGAAACCTCATTACAATTTGATAATAAATGGGACACCTGAAGATGAGGTTCTCCACCTACTCAATCTCCTATAGGGGAGACAATTGACAAAACTTCTTTGACACAAAATGTGATGATCTGCCTCAATCCAACACTAGTGAGAGAAAACCCTAAACTGGCCAAGAGGAATCTCTCTCTCTCTCTCTCTCTCTCTCTCTCTCTCTCTCTCTCTCTATATATATATATATATATATAATTTGTGTTACACCCATCTAATGTTAATGGATATTTTTTTAATCTTTCCTTTCTATTTGATGAAAATTTGATTGACAATTTTGCATGCATGGTGTGATGGTTGTGTGTGGGGGTTGTTGCGGGGGAATGATTGTTGCAAGATGGGTGTGACCCAAGTATATTAATGAAATATATCCTCATCGTTTATTAATCCCATCTAATGTGAGTGGCAATCTTTTTTAATCTTTCCATTCTATTTGATGAAAAATTTGTTCGCCTATGGCTTACCTTAACCAATCACTAAGTCTAAATTGTCACCTATATTTGTATTATTCATTTTGGATATTAGTAATATATCCTCAAGTGATGACTATCGATTTAGTTAAGATTTCCTAGCCTAGTCATCATGCATGATTTTAGGATCTAGAGCAAATCTCTTTATGAGGTGGCATCATCCATTGTACTATAAATATGTAACATTGGTGTGAATACAAAAGAGGGTTGGCTAGTGAGCCTTTTCCGCCATGTTGTTGTTCTTGTTTATATTTTATCAATTGGTATCAGAGCTCTTACGGTCTTAAGGGCCTAGTAGCTTCTCCATGGTGAAAAGAGGATGGAAATATTAGAGCCATGGTGAAAATTGTGAAGGAAGAGCAACGATACTGAGTGCAGTTTCGTTTTCAAGGACTGTATCATGGATTGTATTGAGGACTATAACGCAGACCAGATCGTATTATATAGTCTGCCCAACATTGGGTTTGCAGATGAGAATATACCCTTGATCTGGCGATCGATCTGGTAGACAAAGAATGAAAAAAGATGCAGCACTCAATGAGCCAATGAAGAAAAGATGCAGCACTCGAATTACATGCAATCCAAGGAGAAGACATGACTGAAGTGGAAATTCGTTGATTTTGGAGTCCCTGTTGGTAAAAATTAGATATTACTGTGCATGGCCGATATTGATAGCAGAAGTGTGCTGGATTGTGGATTGTGGATTGTTGGTAAAAATTAGATATTAATATGTGGATTGCTCAGGAATAGAAGAATAAAGCCTTCCTTTGCTGGTTTTCCCTGGAGTTGGGGTTTCTAGGGTATATCTTGTGTCTTGTTGTGTTTGGCTATTTATTTTCCGTTGTGCATTGAATATATACTCAGTTGTGTAATCATAGTATAGATCTGAATTTTATTTCTACATTAAGATTTAAATTTTCTGGATTAAAATCTATTGAGCTAGATTACCTCTTTGCTGGGTATCAAAACTTTTACATGGTATCAGAGAAAACCTCTAATTGAACACACAGGTCATAGAAATTTACAGACAGTTGAAAAGGAACTTGATACAACAGATCTCTTCAGATCTAGTTCAAATCTAGCAGGTCTAGTTCAGCTCTAGTTAGATCTAAGAAGCTTTCTTCATTCTCATATTTCTGAATTTTATCACAATCTCCATGGCTACCAGCGTAAGGTATGAGGACAAGTTAGAGGGTGCTTCAAATTATCTTCAATGGAAAGTCAGGATCACAATTGTTCTCAAGGAGAATAAGTTGTGGGCACATGTTAGCACAACAATTCTGGTACTAGTCAATGATCCTATTGCCTTGGACCTCCATGAGGTGAACGAAGTTAGGGCACAAAGGATTCTATTAGATGGTGTCAAGGATTATATGATCCCACATCTAACCGAGAAGGAAGAAAAATGCTAAGGAAATGTGGGATGCGCTAACTAAGCTGTACCAAAGTGACAATCAAAACAGGGAGATGGCTCTCCGGGACAAGCGACATAGCACGAAGATGTCTAGGGGTGAGAGCGTGACATCCTATCTCACAAAGCTGGCAAAGGTTTGTGATGGGCTAGCAACTATAGGGGATACTGTTCCAGATGATGAATTGGTTCGAATAACCTTGAATGGCTTTGGCAAGCAATGGGATGTGTTTGTCAAATGCGTGGTGGGTCGTGAGAAATTGCCTACTTGGGAGAGGCTATGTGATGACTTTATACAGGAGGAGATCCGTGAGGGGTCTCAGTGTGGAGATCAGAGGAAGAAATCTGAGGATGAGGAGAATCTTGCATTGGCCACCAAGAAGGGAAAGAGCAAGAAGAGCTTTGCAGAGGGAGCCTCTTCTAAACAAGGTGGCAAGAAGAAGTTTGACCCTGGCAAGGTCAAATGCTATGCATGCCATCAGCTTGGACATTTTTCCAGTCAATGCCCCAACAAGGAGGAGGGCAAACCCAAGAAGTAGATGGATGCTACAACTGATATGGATGCATTTGCAACTAGATTTGAGGATGATTTTTCACTCTTAGAATGCCTATCCACCTCCATTGTCATTGGTACATGGTACATTGACAGTGGTGCTTCATGCCACATGACAGGGGTGCTTCATGTCACATGACAGGGGTGCATGAGTACTTCAACAACTTGAAGGAGTACAATGCCAACTTCAACATTGTACTTGGAGATAATGCGAAGTACAGGCTAGCAGGCACATGAACCGTGAGGTTTCAGAGGGAGTCTGGTAAACCCTTGTCAATTAATGATGTCTTGTTTGTTCGACTAAAAATCTAATTTCTATTTCAGCCCCAGAAGATAAGGGATATGAGGTCAATTTCCGGGATGGAAGAGTACTTATACATCCAAAGGGCTACAATGCCAGCATGGGGAAAGTGTTGGGAGTAAGAAATGACAAACTGTACAAGATGCAGTTTGAACCAACTTGTGCGTTGGTTAGTAGCAGCAGCAGTGGCCGAGATTTTGGGGAGCTTTGGCATAGGCGGATGGCTCATTTACATCATGGAGCACTCAAGCTGCTCAGGGAGGTCGTGATTGGGCTTCCAGAGTTCAGTTCTGATCAACGTGGTGTGTGCAAGGGGTGTGCTTGTCGATGATTGCAACGTCGTGTGAAATTCCCCAGGTCGTTCTCCTCTGGACTGAGTTGAGTCGATCTGTGAGAGGGCCCATGAGATGGGTGTGTCGTTCTCCTCTGGACTTAGTTGAGACGATGTGTGCCCATGTGATGGGTGTGCGCAAGACTCTAGACTGAGTTGTGATGACATGTGGTCTCTTGTCTACTCCTCTGGACTGAGTTGAGATGACTTGAGATGGTCTCCTACCTTGTATTCCTTTGGACCGAGTTGAGTCGGCTTGAGATGGTCTCTTGCCTTGTACTCCTATGGACTTAGTTGAGTCAGCTTGAGATGGCTCTCCAGATGGTATTCCTGTGGACTCAATTGAGTGATCTGTTGAGAGTGACGTCCCTGTGGATGAGCACAGGTGGACATATCCTTAGTGGCTGAGCACTAGAGGATGCGAGAGATCCCTTGCTATATTGTGAGAGAATGAGACTTTGGTAAAACCCTAATTTATGTTGTAAAGGGTACAAGTCGGCCCCACCATGTAAAGATAATTAATATTGTGAATTATTAATTATATTATTAAGTTGTACAGGTCATCCCTATTGTGCCAAGTGTCATGTCTTTTGGTTGAATTAAGTATTATATAAATAAGAGATAGATCCCCATTGTGGATCATTTCTTACACACTAACTCAACGCATGGTCTGAAGTTGGAGGTCTGAAATTATGAGGACTGCAATTCACAGTTCTCTAGGAGCTAGGTTTCTTAGTCATAGCAACACCCTATTGTGTGCTAGGTTTGGTGGTGGATCTTCTCTTAGCAGTATAGGAAAGGATTGTTGGGTTTTTCCCTTGGTTGCGAAGGGTTTTCCCAGGATAAACTCTTGTGTTCTTGTGCAGGGTTATTCTTCTTGTGATCTTGGTTTACTGCAGCTATATTATTATTATGTTGCTGCAGTAGTTATGGCTGTAGCTTATGCTAAACATAAATAAAACTAAAAATGCATGAGCTAATCATCAAAACTGAACATGGTATCAGAGCAGTTTCCTGAAGAAGACCATTGCACAAGAAAGGCCGTGGAAGGTTGAGGCTGCTAGCACCCCTGCCGCTGATGTAAAGAGAAGGACTGGTCCTTTACCTTAATTCTGTGGTGAGGTTAAAGGCTGGCCGCAGACATATTAGCCTGGGCCGAGCACTATTTAAAGTGGTTACCATCATGGAGAGGCCCCTCTAGGCTGCCGCAGAAGGTGCCTAACAACAATCCTTAACACAGACTAAAGGCGAGTTTAAATCCTGTTCTAAACTGCAGATCTAAAACTAAATTACAGTCCGGGTTCTTGAGGGAGATCTGATGCAACCCTGAGGTATTTTGAAGGCAGTTAAGGGCGTAAATTTCAGAACATTAAAGTAATTTCTAAAGCTGATTTGAGGCCTAATTCTGAGGCAAGATTGGTCAAAGGGCGGATCTGAGGCTTGGCCTGTAGCAGAGACTAAGGCTGATCTGAGGGAGGCATTAAGGCCGAGTTTCATGCCTGTATTGAGTACTGATTTTGATGAGCAATCTCAGCGAAAATCTCAAGTTGTCAGCAAGAATTTTCAGTGGTATCTTGGTGTGAATTCAGGTCTGTTTTGGAACAGTCCTATGGTGAGTTTTGGAGCAGTCTTAGAGCAAATTCTCGAGCAAGTATTCTGAGGTATAAAGGTCGATTTATAAGTCTGTCCCAGGAAGAGTTCTGAATTATATTTTGAAGCAAATACAATAACAGTTTTGTGACAAAGTCTGGGCCTATTCTAAGACTGTTTTTGAAAGAGTGATAAGGCAGATTTCTAGAAGTAACCTTGGCGAGTTCCAAACCAGGGTTGAGGTCCCTTTTTTGAAGCAATTTTCAGGCATATTTCAAGTGAAGAATTGAGGACCAAAGCTTGAGATTTACCTTGGGTACAAATCTCAGTGTTGCTACAGGAAGTATTCTAGCAAACTTCTAATTTTGAGTTTGAAGAAGTTTTGAAGTAAATTTCTGAAAACTTGTTTCAAGATTGATCCTTGAGGTGATTTTTTGAGTGTGAGCTATATGGAAGCTCTAGTGGACATCAAAGAGACTAGACTTGCAGCCCTTGTCATTAGGAGACTAGACTTGCAGCTAGTGATGTGAAAGGGTTCAAGCCCTTGTCACTATGAGACTAAGCTTGCAGCTAGTGATGTGCAAGGGAAGCAACATTAGCCACCTCAGAAGAAGTCAAGGAACACAAGCAAGAACGACGAGGAGTTCTTCTCTATCTCAGTCTTCTTGGGAAGACCAAAAGCAAGATTGAGCATGATTGCAGACTACAGTAAAGTTTCGTACTACTTTCCTTAATTGAATTCATCATTACTCTGTAGTAGTTTGCTTTTGATAATGAAGGGTATTATCCCTGGTGTGGGAGCCCTCATGACTTGGACCATTATCCCTACAGGAGGCCATGTTGGTTGTTATCCCTACGGGAGACCAGTTTTCTTATTTCATTATTGAAGGGCTATTATCCCTGGTATGGGAGCCCATTTGTGTTGATTGGTTATTATCCTAGTACAGGAGGCCATTTTGATTGTTATCCCTACGGGAGGTCATCTTGGTTATTATTCTAGTACGGGAGGCCAACATAATACTGTAGAGACAGTAGAGGACCTAAGAAGACATGGGATGTCTCCAGGTTAGCAACATAGGAAAAGGAAGATGTTCATCCTTCCGACTTCAGAGGGAGTCACTTGACTCAGAGGGAGTCAAACTATTTGAGAAGAAGGAAGAGACAATACCTTTTCCCCCTTCAACAACTCAAAGGGAGACAAATACTGATCCAGTTGATCCTGTAGCTCCAACTGATGATTCTCAGAGACATTGGCAGTAGGTCGGGAGAAGCCTACATGAGCTCGATGGACTCTGCTAGAGGCAGAGGGACATGCAACTCCTCGTGATACATTCTTAGAGAGCAAGAGACCATAGAGATTTTCGAGCTATGAGCCACATCATTGATGCTGAACCTTTCTGTCATGGAGAAGCAAAAGGTCAGTAGGTCTGGCAAGATGCCATGACAGAAGAACATGAGTCCATTATGAAGAATGATGTGTGGGATATTGTTCCGAAACCGGAAGGGAAGTTTGTGGTGACTTCCAAGTGGATCTATAAGATCAAACATGCAACTGATGGAAGTGTCGAGAAGTACAAAGCGAGATTTGTGGCTAGAAGAATTCTCTCGGGTGGAGGGAATAGATTATGAAGAGACATTTCCTCATGTTTCCCAAATACACTTCATCTGTACGATTATTGATCTTGCTACATCCATGGGTTGGAGATTACATCTGATGGGTGTAAAGACAACCTTTCTCAATGGTGAGATTGAGGAAGAAGCTTACATCAAGCAACCAGATGGATTTGTGACACAAGGGAAGGAGTCTCATGTATGCAAGTTGAAGAAAGCCCTATATGGACTAATGTAGGCACCTCGTGCTTGGTATGAGATACTTAATGAGTTTGGGCTTCAACAAGAGTGTTACTGATCCAAACCTATACTATAGTATTGTTGGTGACGAGTGCCTGATTTCGGTCCCATATGTGATGACTTATTCCTCATCGATTCAGAAAGTCTTATTGATGAATGCAAGCGTGCATTGGCTTATGAATTTGAGTAAAGGACCTTGGTATGATGCACTACTTCTTGGACTGGAAGTGTGGCAGAGGACTTTCCTGAGTCAAGGAAAATATATAGTGGAGATATTTGGCACGATGGACTACAAATCCATGCCTACACCAATGGTGATGAACTTGAAAAAGATGAATGAGGCTTTGACTGATTCAGGCGAGATTGATCCACATCCTTACCGACAACTGATTGGATCATTGATGTATCTGGTTAACACCAGACCTGATATATGTTATGCAGTGAGTGTACTCAGTCAGTTTATGAGTTAGCCGAGACAGACACACTGGATAGCAGCGAAGCATGTGTTGAGATATCTACGAGGCACAGTTGGTTATGGCCCGATATATGCCTCCGGTGTAGACATGAGATTGCAGGGATATGCCGATGCAGTTGGGCAGGAGCCCAGTGGACCGGAAGATCACATTCGGTTGTTGTTTTACTTTGGGATCTGCCATGGTTTCTTGATGCAGCAGGAAACAGAGCTCTGTGGCCCTGAGTACCGCAGAAGCAGAGTATATTGCATTGTGTGTTGCAGTCTGCGAAGCAGTGTGGCTTTGCAAGCTCCTTGTAGATTTATTTGGTCATGAGATGGATTCTACCATTATCCATTGCGATAACCAGAGTTGTGTGAAGCTCTTTGAGAATCCTGTGTTTAACGATAAATCGAAACACATTGAGATATGGTGCAGAGAAAAGCAGTACATGTGCAGTACCCTTCTACACACGAGCATGTTGCAGATGTCTTCACCAAACTGCTTGCCAGGACGAAGTTAGAGTACTTCCGTGAGAGACTTGGCTTGGTGGAGAATGCCTCCCTAGCTGAGAGGGAGTGTTGATGATTGCAACGTCGTGTGACATTCTCTAGGTTCTCCTCTGGACTGAGTTGAGTCGATCTGTGAGAGGGCCCATGAGATGGGTGCGTCGTTCTCATCTGAATTGAGTTGAGACGATGTGTGCCCATGTGTTGGGTGTGCCCATGTGATGGGTGTGTGTCAGACTCTGGACTGAGTTGTGATGACGTGTGGTCTCTTGTCTACTCTTTTGGACTGAGTTGAGATGACTTGAGATGGTCTCCTGCCTTGTATTCCTTTGGATCGAGTTGAGTCATCTTGAGATGGTCTCCTTCCTTGTACTCCTATGGACTTAGTTGAGTCGGCTTGAGATGGCTCTCCAGATGGTACTCCTGTGGACTCAGTTGAGTGATCTGTTGAGAGTGACGTCCCTGTGGATGAGCACAGGCGGACGTGTCCCAAGTGATTGAGCACTAGAGGATGTGG
Source organism: Picea engelmannii (assembly GCA_009831015.1). Taxonomy (NCBI): domain Eukaryota; kingdom Viridiplantae; phylum Streptophyta; class Pinopsida; order Pinales; family Pinaceae; genus Picea; species Picea engelmannii. The sequence continues at coordinate 444,071 of ML778685.1, read as the reverse complement.
GAGATCCCTTGCTATATTGTGAGAGAGTGAGACTTTGGTAAAACCCTAATTTATGTTGTAAAGGGTACAAGTCGGCCCCACCATGTAAAGATAATTAATATTGTGAATTATTAATTATATTATTAAGTTGTACAAGTCGGCCCTATTGTGCCAAGTGTCATGTCTTTTGGTTGAGTTAAGTATTGTATAAATAAGAGATAGATCCGCATTGTGGATCATCTCTTACACACTAACTCAACGCATGGTCTGAAGTTGGAGGTCTGAAATTATAAGGACTGCAATTCGTAGTTCTCTAGGAGTTAGGTTTCTCAGTCATAACAATACCCTATTGTGTGCTAGGTTTGGTGGTGGATGGTGGATCTTCTCTTGGCAGTATAGCAAAAGATTGTTGGGTTTTTCCCTTGGTTGAGAAGGGTTTTCCCAGGATAAACTCTTGTGTTCTTGTGCATGCTTATCCTTATTGTGATCTTGGTTCACTGCAGCTATTATTATTATGTCGCTGTAGTGGTTATGGCTGTAGCTTATGCTAAACATAAATAAAACTAAAAGTGCATAAGCTAATCATCAAAACTTAACATTGCTTTGGGCAAGTACACCAAGACAATCTTTCCTAACAGTGACAGCAGGTCCAAAGGGATTTTGGACTTGATCCATTCAGATGTCTGTGGGCCCATGCCAACAATGTCTATTGGAGGGTTTAGCTACTATGTCTCCTTTATTGACAACTATTCCATGACAACCTCAATCTATTTTATGAAGACCAAGTATGAGGTCTTCAACCGGTTCCAAGAGTTCAAAGCTCTTGTGGGGAACCAAACAAACATAAAGATCAAGGTGCTCAGATCAAACAATGGAGGCGAGTATACCTCGAGTGCCTTCAAGGAGTTCTGTGTAGATTCCGAGATTAAGAGGGAGCTGACCGTGCCATATAACCCGCAACAGAATGGAGTCTTAGAGAGGAAGAACAAATCAATAGTTGGGGCAACAAAGGCTATGCTGCATGATAAGGACTTGCCCATGTTTCTATGGGCTAAGGCGTGCAACACTGCAGTCTATCTGCAGAAAAGGAGTCTGCATAAGGTTTTGGGGAGGATGACTCCTGAGGAGGCCTTCACGGGAAAGAAACCAGAGATTGGTCACATATGCATCTTTGGTTTCCTGGTCTACTGCCATGTTCCGACAAAGAGGAGGACCAAGCTCGAGCCTACTGCAGAGAAAGGAATCCTTGTTGGTTACAGCGAGACCTCCAATGTCTATAGGGTCTACATTCATGCAATAAGGAAGACAATGGTTAGGAGGGACATGAGCTTTGAGGAGGACAGGGCTTTCATGAAGTCCTGCGATCAGATGCCATCAGACGAGTAGAGTTGGGAGCAAAGTGCTTCTAAGGAGGAGGCTAGACAACCATTGCAGACTATAGGTCCCCAAACCATTGTACAAGTTCAACAACAACAACAAAGTGAAAAGGGTGTGCAGGGAGAGCAACAACATGAGGAGCAGGATGCTCTATTTACTCAGGTTGAGTCCTCTAGCAGGAGGAGGCCTAAGTGGGCTGAGTGCACATTGAGAGAGGCTCAGGAGTAGGTAGAGGCTCCCCAGACATCAGTCAGGATGAGCATGGTGCCACAAATATTTTCCAGATACTTGGCTCTTATGAGCGAGTTGATAGAGGTCGAGCCTTCTAGTTTTTAGGAGGCATCTGAGCAGCAGGTGTGGAGAGATGCCATGATGGAGGAGTACTCTTTCATCATGAAGAATGATGTGTGGGAGGTTGTGCCTCGACCAGAGGAGGAATCAATGGTTGGCTCTAGATGGATCTATAAGATCAAACACGCTGCAGATGACAATGTGGATAAGTTCAAAGCCCACTTTGTGGCTAAGGGATTCTTATAGAAGGAAGGCATTGACTTCAGTGAGACATTTGCACCCGTGGCGAGATATTCTTCTATTAGGGTCGTGATATCCATAGCAGTTGTGTTGGGTTGGCAGATCCACCAGATGGATGTCAAGACAATGTTTCTAAATGGAGTGATAGAGGAGTAGATATACATAGAGCAGCCAGAGGGGTTTGCAGGTTGAAGAGAACACTATATGGGCTCAAGCAGGGACCACGTGCATGGTACAACAGGATCAATAGCTACTTGCTTGGGATGGGCTTCACCAAGAGTGAGGCTAACTCTAACCTTTACTACGTCTTGGTTAAGGATGAGTCGCTCATTCTTGTGCTATATATGGATGACTTATTCATGACAGGGTTAGAGAAGCTCATAGTTGATTGCAAGAGGGATCTTGCTACTGATTTTGAGATGAAAGACTTGGGGCTGATGCGTTATTTTCTTGGTTTAGAAATGTGGCAGAAGGATGGGCAAATTCTCCTTAGATAAGGGAAATATGATGTGGAGATCCTGAAGCGGTTTGGCATGCAAGATTACAGGCCTATGGCAACACCCATGGTTACTAACTGGAAGAAGATAGATGCTTCCAAGTCAGAGGGAGTGGATCCCACTCTTTACAGGCAACTCATTGGCTCTTTGATGTATCTGGTTAACACTAGGCCAGATTTGTGTTTTGCATTCATCACACTCAGTGAATTCATGGTTGGGCCTGTTGACCAACTATTCAACTAGGGGGTCAACTCCATGTACCATGAAGATATGCATCATCAGATGCAAGCAAGTCAGAGACTGTTTGGTTCTACAGGGCAATTTTTGCTCCAACACACATTTTTGTAAACAGAATTTCCGCACCCCTTCATGGGTTAATAATGTAATAGGTCTGCATGGATCATAGTTAGGTCAGTTACCTTAGGATTTCTTCATTAGGAGAGTTCCTTTCACCGAGTGTTTTTTATCCTCAGGATATTAATTTGGCTTAACCAACCTTATTAATTTCCCTTGAGTTTTTCAATCCCACTATTAATAAATCCTCCAAAGTGGTGAAAGGCGTTCTAATGAAGTCACCCTCTAGTAGCTAGTGTTTGGGAATGATGTGAATGACCATGTAAGACAACTCAAAAAGTTTTGCGGAATTCCATCGAGTCTAGATAGGGTTTTTTTAATTAATTAAAATTAATTAAAATTTCCTAAGGCTGGAAATTTAAATAATTAATTAATTAATTTTTGATAATTAATGTAAAAACTAGGTCCTTGAGCTTTTGATAGGGGTATTTGTGCTCAAAAGAAATGGAATGAGACCCTCTACACCCTTGGACCAAATTTCAACTCAGTCAGACAAGTTTTGCTAGGGTTTTGTCCACTTAGGAGTCTTAGTCAGATAAAAGCAATTTTAATTGCTAACCCAAGACATGGGAAAAATGTCGGTTTTGTAATAATTGAGCAATTGAGGTAAATTTAAGGTGAATAATGTTGAGAGAGACACCCCCTAACCTACCTAACCCCTTCCCAACCTTTAATACACCCCCTTTACCCACTTATCATTTAAATCTTCCTTGGGATTTGTGCCCCCCTTGGGGAATGCGTCCCCCTCCCACGTGTGAGTTAGTAACTCTCTTGTAACTAAGTTATGGGCCCCTCCTCATGAGGTGCGCCCCTCCTAGAGTTTCCATTTCCCACTTGAGAGTGTGTCTAACACACTCCTCCACACGCCTCCACTTACCTCACGCCCTCATTGGAAGTTGCACCCTTTCCCTTTGGAAAAAGTGGCAACTAGCTTTAAGGCTAGTGCGTGGGCCTCTCTCTTGGCCAATGCGCCTCACTTAGATGGCCAACTCACCCTCCATCTCATCCTCCCTTCTAAACTCACTCATACCCTAAAAGCCATGCGCTTTCCTTGACTAGAGTTCTCTTGGCTTGGATCTTGACATTTGTCAAAGATCTAAGAGGGGTCTCTTTGGCCTCTCATGCTATAAAAGAAACCCTTCCCTCACTCATTCCTGACCATTCTTTTGAGTATTGTTATGCTACCAATTTCTTACCATCTCTCTCTCTCATTGTCACTTTGCTTCACCCATTTGTTCTTAAAGAGCTTGGAGCAACTTTGTTGCTACAACCTCTTCCATTGATAATAAAGGAATAGCTTTGGAGGAATCGTGGATTTCAAGACTTTTCTGGATGCTCCATTTGTTCATGAGGTGATATTGCTCTTTGCTTTGAATATTATTGTGTTATTGGGTAGTTTGCTTGAGTAAAACTTTGTTTGTTTAGCTAGGTTTAACAAACTTATAGTTGCTGGCCTATATGTCTTGTATTTATTGATGATGCTAACTTTGTTGTGTTATTAGTCAATACAATCCATTATCTACTTTGTCTCACATTTTATTTGAAGCTTGCAGGTCATCTCAAAGAGCGTTGTTGGGATAGATCCGAGCAAGGATCTACCCTCATCACTCACTAAAACTTCACAAGCTTTTCTGATTATCTTTATGTTCTACTCATATTCTGATTTTGGTTGCTAACTCATTAGATAGGTCATTTAAAATCAATTATATTTCTGGTTTTTATATGTAGGAAATTTCTGTTGCAAAACATAAATTTTCTTAACTTTTGTTGAGTGTGTTGCAGCAAAATCAGCAAGCAATAGCTTGCTGATTTTTGCAGGTTCTCGCCAGGTTAAGGGTGCATGCTGCCCGTTTTCAGTCACAACACCTCTCCAAGGACCTCCTTTCAAAGTGGTAACTCTATCCCCTCTTTCTTTTCTATCCAAAAGCATTGTAAGCAAGCCCAAAGGAGGGTACCCAAGTGGCTTGCATTCTCTTCATTTCAGTTTTTGCTTTCCAAGCTTTAGTTTAGTTTCTTTTCTATTTTTCTTTCATATCATAGCTAGCTTAGTTGTGGTATCTTACATGCATGTTGAAAGCTAAAATTATCTAGAGTAGATCTCACACAACCAATGCTAGCTTAGAGCCCGTGGAGGCATAGTTAGAATCTTTTGCTTTTGTCGTTGTTTCTTTGCATGCAAGCTTTTATTTCTCAAGTATTTATTTTTCACACATGCATGCAAACATGGGCATCTTAATGGTTTAAAAATAATCGTTTTCATTCCGCAAGTTATCTCAAGTTCTTTAAGTTTCACATGCAATAATTTCACATTTAAGAGCTTCAATCTTCATAACTTGCAATTTTAGTTTTTGACCCATTTGGCACTTTTGAGCAAGCTTTAAGCACTCAAACACTTTATAACACTTAGCTCATAGGTTTAATAATTTATTAGACTTAATAGGGCACTTTTACCAACCATTTTCACCATTTAAAACAGGGTCGGAGGAAGCAACAAAAAGGTGCTAGGCCGGGGACGGTCTCGTGGCGCGCTACGTCCTTTTCCGGGAGTAATCTTATCTTAGGATTGACTTGTGGAGCTAGGGTGGGCCTCGTTGCCTTACTTCTTGAGCACCCAACAGTTACTTGGTAATTGGGGGAGTAAAGTATTGTGTTGACACTTAGATAGGATTGAAACAATCTCACTTAACCACTTAATTCAATCCTTAATCTACAACTTTGGGGCAATCTACATTTACACTTGCAAGCACTATATCTTACTATTACTTTTACATGCAAGTCATTTTCATAAGTTGTGGGACAATTATCTAAGTGGTTACATCTTTGATTTGGAACACTTTTACTTTTCAAGCATCTTTATATTTATATTGTTGTTCCTATATTGTGGTGTGATCCCTCAAGAAGTTGCGCATCCACCCGGAGGCACTCTCTTGACTAGGTCTTGAGTGATTCTTTATTTGCCATTGATAAGCAGTCCAATAGAGTAAGATCTATTGTGAGCATGCTTGGCTTGATGTGTTGATGGTTGTATCACTTTGACTATCTTTATTTCCCTCACATGCAAACAACTTGTTAGTATTTGTACATCTTTTATTTACTGTATTTGTTTTAATTTAGCCTTGTCATAATCTTAGATATTCTTTATTGTATCTTTGTATCTATCTTGTACTTAATCGTGTTGTAATTTTTGTAACTTTGTAAATCTATTGTAATCAACCTCCCCTTAACTTAGTTGACCCCTTGCCCAATCTTAGGCACTAGTCTTAGTTGTCCTAAGAAAAGGTTTGACTGTCCATACTTAATTGTTGCATCCTGCATTACTGCTTAACATCAGAGGCTAGATTTCCCCTGACCATTTAACCAATTAAAATCAACTCCTAGAACTTAAACGTTAATCTCATCTAGTAACTAGGGTCTACCCCCCTTGGCTTCCCTAGGAGTTAGCCTAGACGGAAGAGGTTCAAGTCAAAGTGACAGTGTGGACTTTGAACCTAGGCATTGTGCCTCCGAGGACACACTAAGTGAGTAGGACTTAGCTCACGTCTGCAAGTGTGTATAAGGACAACAACATCTTTGGCACTGTTGTCGGGGATAAGTCATTTATCCTTGGTCAAAATGACTTAACTTATTTTTTTAGAACTAAATAATAAAAACTTTAGTCCCTAAAATTCTTTGAACTTGCATTGGTTGATTTCGTGTGATTCTTTTCCAAGTGGCGACTCCATTGAAAAAATCTGTCAGGTATATTACTAGGAGCGTTGCAAGGATTGATTTATTATTTTCCTGAACCCGAAAAGGTTTATAGGAGGAAGATAAATCATCTTGCTCTTAGGAGGCTATTTGAAAGTCTTGGAGAAGAAGCACTCACTGATATCCAATTCTTGTTCCAAACCAATAATCAACAAACTGTTTATAATCCCACTAATATTCCTAACGCAACCATGAGTGTGTTTTTGAGGCCTTTGAATTTTGCAGCAATCCAAGGTGCCCCTCATCAAGTACCTGAAAAGGCCATTGATAAGTTACCTACCTTTTAGGGAAACAATGCCATTAGTGCCAAGTCTCACATCTTGAATTTCCAGATGTGTGTTGAGAGATATTGTCGGGGTCATAATGAAGAAGATGTGAAAATGACCCTATTTGTGTATTCACTAGAAGGTGATGTTGTTGAATGGTTTGCTGATTTTGATCCAGCAAAGTTCAACACCCTTGATTCAATATTGGATGAATTTAGGAAGAGATGGGGTGATTAGAAGGAACATAGGTTTCAGTTAGCTGCCCTCACTTCTAGTCACAAAAAGGAGAATGAAACTATGGAAGAGTTCAACACTAAATTTAATAGTTTAGTGAAGAGTCTGCATGATGATATAAAACCCTCAGATGTTGCAGCCTTGATATATTATATGGAGGCTTTTGAGGGGGAGATGAGGTATGCTTTGAGGGATAAGGATCCTCAGAATTTGAAGGCAGCACAAACCACAACTATCAAAATTGATAAGAATATGCAAGATGCTAGGAAGTCTAATATTCCTGGTTTCACAAGAGGTTCTTCTTCTTCAAAAGCTCTATTTGTCTTGAGTTGTTGCTGCAGTTAGCTACTAGGGTTTATCTGTTGGTTCTGGAGTAGGCTTGCCATAATTATTCTAAGTAAAGGTTAGTGTGCTCGAGGGTGGCATAAGTGAATACCTATGATTGGGTGACAATGATGTGACATTGTGTATGGTTAAAAGAGGATACCAAAATTTCAACATGGTATCAGAACAGGTTTCCTTCGTAACAATCTAAACCACTGGAAGGAAGATCACTAAGAAGGTTGCCTAAGTAGGATGCATCTCTTCCCTGGATTAGATATGCAAATTTCTGAAGTTGAGAAATTAGGTTTTCCTCATAAACCCCTAGGTCTACAGTGTCGGTTCCTTCATGCCAGTTGCTTTGTGCCAATTGCAGCACCAATTGCAGCGCTAGCACCAATCGCAACTAATTTATGAAGTTGAGAAATTAGGGTTTCCTCATAAAACCCTAGGTCTGCAGTGCCAGTTGTAATTGCAGTGCTAGTTCCTTCGTGTTAGTTCCTTCGTGTTAGTTCCTTCATGCCAGTTGCAGCACCAGTTGTAGCACTAGTTACAGTGCTAGTTGCAGTGCCAGTTGCAGTGCTATCACTAGTTGTAGTAAAAGTTTTTGTGAAGTGTTGGGAGTAATTATTGGTTGTCCTAGTGCGCCTTACCCTAGCACATCTCCAGCTACTTTTAGATTACAAGTTGGAGCACCTTTGAAGTTATAAGGTTCGTCATTGCTTGCCATTGTTGTTGGATGGTGCCACTACCTGTCAATGCTGTCGGAGGTATGTACTTATATATATTTAAACTATGTCACTATTTTGAGTGTGATTGCAGGTGAAGGGATCTCTTACAATTGTAGATCCAGAGGGATCTCAAACCCAACACATTCAAAGGAACAATGCACTCCAGGTTTGATTGTTTTCATGTGCATCTAGCTGTTATGGCATTATTGTAATCTTATGAACATCTAGTTGTCTTTTGATCTATTGAAGTTATAGTAACCTTTGTTCAAAGTTAAAGTTATAAGTTGACTCTAGTCAAAGTATTAGATTGATTAAGGTTGAGATTTTAGAGTTTATTTGCATTATATTCTCTAACTCAAATTTCTGTCAAGAAAGCATATTGTCTTAAGTACAGGGGACAAGTTGAAGAAAATACTTGTCATCTTGAGTGAAGGAAACTTGAAAGAAAATCAACAACACTCTTTCTTGAAGATAAGACTCCAGGTTCCAGGTTTGATTGATTAAATTAATAAGTTTCCAATTTTCACATATCAAGTTTGAAAATTGCTACATTACTAGTTGTGACAACAATCCTTGAAAGGTTCTATTACTGCTAGATACAATGAATACTTGGCAGCATGTGAGTACTATTGATATAAATGCTTATTGTACTTGGTCGCAAGATGAACTAACATCTCCTTTAGGAGATACTTTTTGTTTTGCTTCCAGGCAGGTCACCTTGGTAATATTATGATGATTACCATGAGATTGCCTTTTTATTCTTCTTGACATAGATATGTTCTTATGAAAATGCTATTATACTTTTTTTCTTGTTTTCTTGTTCCGGGCAGGTTGCCATGGAGGAATGATTGATCACAACACTAGAAAAGTATTGTTCCTATTTCTTATTATTGTATTTTTATTTTGGTCCTTGTTCCAGGCAGGTCACAAGTAATAGCTCTAAGAAGGAGCTACTGTGATTATTGTTCTTGTTTTCATTCTCATTATTATAAGAGTATTATTCTTGTCTACTGTTTTTCCCTTTGTTTTCCTTGTTCCGGGCAGGTCACTGGTGATAACTCTGAGTGAAGCTATAATGACGGTTGCAGGAGACAACATATTGGATGGTCTCTAGTTTGAGACATGGAGCAGACTATCCAGATAAGAAGTTGTGTACACGACCGTATACATCCATGTAGCAAAGAAGAAGAAGAAGAAGGGTACTTTTGTGAGATACATAGTATCTCATATGGAGATTGATTGTAAGGAGCAAAAGGCTCCAAAGATGACCGAACAAATCCCTCTAGTGTAGTTGATCACTCTTCAGATCATCAGGAAGAGTTAGTAGAGTCAGAAGGGCCTACGCATAATCGTTGCAGTAACTAAGAAGAGACCAACGTGGTCCCATGAAACTTTGTAGGATGTAACATTGATGAGCCATATCATGAGGAGCAGATGGCTCCGAAGATTATACAAACTTAGAGGTAGTCAAGCTTTAGAGGGAGAATGGAGACTCGGAGACTTTTAGATTCAGATGGAAGAGAGAGATGTCTTCCAGAACTGATAGATAGATGCCATGCGTTGAGAAGGCTAGATCAAAGCTTCAAAGGCATAGAGGAGATATGAGATCTTATGGGAAGATTCCCTTGCTTCAGTAGACTTTGTTACAGTGACCGAGGAGGAAGCTAGTCAGAAGGACTGGGATATATATCTTTTCCTTGGTTCCGAGACTGGAAGGGAAGTCAATGGTGACTCCCAAGTTTATCTACAAGATCAAATATGTTGCAAATAAATAGCCTAGAGATGTACACACCTAATTTGTGTCCAAAAGATTCTTCCAGCAAGAGGGAGAAGACTATGACGAGACACTTGCTCCAGTATATTGCTACTGACTAACAGGTAGCAGATATGTTGACCAAGCCTTTGTCAGGGACAAGCTTGGAGTGGTCCAAATGTTTTTCTTGAGTAGTGAGAATTGATGTATTCTCCAGTAGCGGGAAGTGATGTGATCCCCAGTAGTGGGAGCTACCCCAACGCAGGTTGGTATGCTACTCCAACGTAGGCTGGTATGTTACCCCAACGCAGGTTGGTATGTTACTCCAACGCAGGTTGGTATGTTACCCTAGTGCAGGTTGGTATGCTACTCCAACATTGGTTGGTATGTTACCCCAATGCAGGTTGGTATGCTACTCTAACGCAGGCTGGTATGTTACCCCAGTGCAGGTTGGTATGCTATTCCAATGCAGGCTGGTATGTTACCCCAACGCAGGTTAGTATGCTACTCCAACAAAGGATGGTACACTACTCCAGTGGAAGTGTAGAACTTTTTATGATGTATGGATTCGTGAAATTCAACAAAACAATGGCCGAGGTGTGCAAAAGCGCATAAACAGTGATGATGATCATGCCAAGAAGAATACCTTCCTTGTTAAGATGGAGTGTTAAATTTTTGAGTTAGATTCTGTTTGAACCGACAAGTTACTAGTTTTGTATGAACTAGATGCCGACCTATAGTGTTGGAAATGATTCCCAGTTAGAGTGTCGATCAGTAGCATTGGAGGTTGCTACCTGGAGGGCCAACCAGTGGTGTTGGAGGTGTTTGCCACCTAGATGGATAATGTGCGGCTATAATGGTGATACTTGATCTGTTTGATCATATGATAGCTTGTATGGCTATGGTGATGCTACCTATAGACTGGTCTACAAGACCATGTGAGTCTTGCCCATGCCATGTGAGATGGATGGATGTGTTTGAGACCACTACATGAAGAACATCTTAGTTAATACCTCCCTAGCTAAAAGGGAGTGTTGATATTTTGGTAGCTGCAGGAGGTATTAACCTCCACGTGTAACCTATGAATTAGAATAGAATATTCCAGAAGCAAGTGAACCATTAAACAGATGTGTGGAAACCCTAGAAGACAAGTTGGCGTAGTAGAATAAATAATATTAGAATATTCTCTTCCAAAAATATAAGTCGGCTCCACAGGAAAAAGATAAACAAAAAATATAATTACCAGAAAGTCAGGTCAACCCAGCGAGAAAAATCATTGGACAGATTAATATAAATAGAGGACGTTTTAGCTCATTTAGATACCCAGTCAACGCGTAGCTCTTATGGAGAGCTGCAATTGCAGCTGCAACTGCAGCTACAAGGAGGAATAAGGGCGTATGGCCATCTCTTGGTCTTGGTCTCTCTCTAGCGCTATCAAGTGATTCTCTTGGTGAAACTCTTGGTGACATTCTTGCTAAGTATGGCGCAAGGTTGAGAGAGTAGTGCAACTGCAACTGCTGCAGTTGTGTATGGCACTTATTCTGTGGATATGGAGACTCTCCCTCTTGTGCACTACCATTGGAGGAGCACTCTACTTGTCTTTAGTTGTTCGTGTAGTTAGCAGCTAGGGTTTATCTGTTGGTTCTGGAGTAGGCTTATAGGAATTATTCTAAGTAAAGGTTAGTGTGCTCGGGGGTGGCATAAGTGAATGCCTATTTTTGGGTGACAATGATGTGTCTATGGTTAAACGAGCATACCAAAATTTCAACATAAAGCTCGTGGGTTATTCTGATGCAGATTGGTCAGGCAACGTTGTAGACAGGAAGAGCACGACAGGTTGTGTTTTCAGCTTATGTTCAGGGGCTATTCCGGGGTTTAGTTGAAAGTAGAAGTTAGTTTTTTTGAGTTCTGCAAAGGCCGAGTATATGGCAACCAACTTAGCATCATGTGAGGCCATTTGGCTTCAGAAGCTACTCATGGGGCTATTTGATCAGGAGTTGGAGACTACAGTAATCCACTGTGACAATCAGAGTTGCATCAAGCTCTCTGAGAATCCAATGTTTCACGATAGATCCAAACATATCGAGATTCGTTATCAGTTCATTAAGGACTGCGTGTAGAAGGGAAGCGTGAGGCTACAGTTTGTGCCAACCAGTGAGCAGATAATAGACATACTCACAAAGCCTTTGGTGAATAACATATTTGTTTTCTTCGGAGACAAGTTGAGGGTTGTGCATAACACCTTCCTCGCTAAGAGGGAGTGTTAAAAATTGAAGCGGAGAGAAGGTGTCTACTTATGTTCTTGTGTCCTAGAGAATAAGGGGGACATTAAACACCCAAGTTTTGTTCTAATTTGTCATTGACTTTATTGGCCTATTTTTTCTAAGGTTTCCTTGGAAAATAATTTAAGTTGTTAGTTAAATGTTATGATCCCAATGAAGAGATAAGATCAAATGTGGATCATTGATCTCTTTAGAAGGATCTAGAGAAAGGTCAATTCAAGAATACAAAGTGAGGGTGAGGGCACAAGCTATTGTATTCTTTTGTGATCTGTTATCACCCTGTAATTTCCCAGGCTGAGGAGGAAATCGGCAGGGGTAACCACAAAACTGCTTTGAGTCAAGGATCTAGCCCTCCAAGACTCAGAGAGGGATCTCTCTGTCAAGTTTAGATTTGTTTGGGATAGGATATTAGGCTAGTTGTGCAAAACATGGGTTTGTTTATGGATTTTTGAATTGGTTTGGTTGAGACATAAAAAAGGACCATTGGGCAAAATGGAGTCAAAGATTAAAGACGATTGAATGAATAAATAACAAAAACATATATAACCAAGCAATACAGTCATATCAATGGATTCTTATAATTTGTGAGGTGGAGAGAGGAAAAGATCAGGGGTCATTTCAAATGCAGAGCAGAGTTTATTTGAATTTTGCATTCAATCTTCAGAAGAAAACATAAACATTGTCTTTAAGCCAGATCAGGGTGTTCATGACAAATCCTGAGCATACTCTTCTTATAAGCAATGAGAACAGAAAAACAATATGAAAAACAAGGGAATAACAATTTACATCGGAGAAAACTTCACCACAAAAAATGACATAAGAATCTGGAAAATTAATCTTTGTATTCATTCATTACAGTCAATTAAAGCCTGTGAGCATTTTTACATTTTTTTGGTCATCCCAAGTCCAACCCCTCTTTTCTTAAAAGTCATAGGCTTTATAGCCTTTACATAACAGTTCAAGATCCTATAAAAATGGATCTGAAATACTTAAAATAGAATAAAATCAAAACTAGTATGATATGTAAAATCTAGTCCTGATTTAAGGGTCAAACCCTTATCAACTAGATCTTTAACAATAGTCGACAGCGTTCAACACTATCTGATATCTTCAATAACTTTCCAAGTGATGACAAGGCATTTCGAAATCCTGTTTTGACAAATAGGTAATTTTTTACCAAAAATTTAACAACCACTTAACCTTCTTGCCTTAACATCTCTGCCTCAAAAACTGGAAATGGATGATGATCTGTATCCTTTTAATCTTTATCTTTCATTTGGAACCCCTTCTAGACGATCTGGAAACAAAAATCTTTGCTCTGAGCAAAAAGATGAGCATTCTGCCAGTTTCTGCGTTTTCGGTGGCTTACAAGTATAAAACAGAGTAGGATTAGCTGCTGAAAGCAGAGCTTTCGGTAGCTAACAATGCCTTGAGGAAAACGAATAAGCTGCAGAAAATCCTGAGTTTTCCACAATCGTTCAAAACTGCAAAAATGGATTTTCTTCGATCTACCTACTCTTTAGGATCTTTATTTAGGTTCTCAACAACTTCTGCTAGAGCTTTTAAATCAGGATGTGCTCTTGGCTTAGGATTTTTAAGCCTTAGTTTGATCCTTAAGCCTCTAACCATTTTAAGCAACTTACGATTCTCCTTGAGCAATTTCTTATTCCTCTTCTGTTCCTTTACATGCATTTTAGCTAACCTTTCAAAACAATCTCTTACCTCATCTGATGTGTTGCTTATAGTCTGGTTTTGGGATTTAATGACCCTCTCAAGCAACTTCATCTCTGATATTTCTTCTTTAAGCTTTTCAATCTTTGATGTCGACTTCTTTGCTTTGCTTGTTGATGCTTCAGGAATCCCCAGGTCTGGAACCTCTGGTGAAAAAGGTGCTTCTTCAAGAGTAGCTTGCTCAAGAACCTCTCCTTCTACTGACTCTAAATCCTCCTCTGAATCTGTATAAGGAAGATTCGGGACATTTTTGTCAGGGGCACTAGCTTGCCCTTCTGTAGCTTGACTGAAATCAAGTTTCTTTTTAGCTCTCTTGGACTTAGAAGAAGAAGCTGGCTCCTTTATTTGTACTGGGGAGATAGCTCTTCTTTTCCTTTTACTGCTCATGGGTGTAGAAGATTTCTTGGATGAGATCTTCTTCTTGTCCTTGGGTTGGGGTTCTGGTTCAAATTCTCCCCAGAAAAGAAGATGCTCCCAAGTCTTATTACTCCCCTGCAATTCTTGAAGCACTATGAGTTTGATAAGACTGTGATGGGAAAATCTACCCTGCACCTTGCTAGGTTTGGCCTGGACCTGGTGTGTCATTTTTGTCAAGCTTCTATGAAGGTAGAAGGGCAGATTCAAAGGGCATCTACCTGTAAAATGGTTCATAAGCTTGAAATGGTAGAACATTACTCTACCATATCTGCCTTCACATGTGATGTATACCTGAATTGCTTTAAGCAAATGTTGCCACTTTTCTTCCAAGTGATACATTTGTGTTCAGGCTTGAGATAAGACCTGAATTCAATGTCTTTAGTAGTGGTTGACTTGAATCATCTTTCACCAGTCCTAGGCATCTCTGTTGCTGCTACAACAATGGCTTCATTAACTTGTACCTCAATTGTTCCAACTCTGGCCTTGGCTCCATCAAAGGTCAATGCAAATGCCTCAGCCACACCTTGATGAAATCCTTGGAGTTTTTCACAAAACCTGTAGCAGCCTGCATCCTTAAACATCTGACAAATCTCTGGATGAGATTCCAGATAGGAAATATCATTGAGCTCTTTCCTAAGCAGAGCTCCTCCCTTCTTCATCTGCAAAACAATGTCAACACTTGCAATACAATGTAATCGGGCTTGGGGAGACAAAAAGCGCTGATGGAGGATGAATTGAAGTTCGGGCAGAGGAAAAATGCGTGATATGGGGGAAAAGATTTGAACAAAAACCCTTGATAAAGAATGAAACTCAAATCACAGTGATGATTGTATCATTCGACCAGGACAAAAAACCACGTGATAGATCAGGTAAAGACGAATGATGTGGGCTTATGATGATCTTAGTTGGCAGCAGAGAATTCAGATCTTGCTAGATTAGGGTTTAAAGATCTCACCGAATAATCATAATTAGACATACATCACTTGCCAGATCGTATCATGATCCAATTTCAGTCAATTTCGACAGCACTTGAGATGATGATGGCGTATGTACTACCGACGATTCAAGAGTCCAATGGGACAGGCCGACCGTTGAAATTTTTTTTCACTTTCGGTAGCTTAGAGAACCTTGCACATGCCGTTTTAGGTACCGAAAGTGACAAATTTCGGCAGCTTAGAATGCTTTGAAAAATGGCCCTTAGTTGCCGAAAGTGAAATTTGGGAGTTTTTCTAAATAAAAGTACAGACTCATCACTTTTTTGAAAAGATAAGTCTAAAACTCATCTTAAAGACATTTAACTCAAGAATAACAAAAATCTTTCATCTAATGATCCATCCTATCACCTAATGACCATAACTTGGGAAAATTTATTTCAAGAGACAACAAGACCAGCAAGCCAGGAACTCCATCATGAGATTCACCAATCATATATGAATCATCAGGTCTCCTATCATTATAGGACACTAACATGATCATCTTTGAAGGGTGATTGAAAGAGAAAGGAGGGGGCGTAAGTGTTTACCCAAGAAGCTGATTTTTTCTCAGATTTGTGAGATCAGTGCAGTGACTTAGAACGGGCACGTTTGCAGATCAGAGAGCTACTTTTGCTGGGCCGATTCACTTGGGCATAAGCAAGCCGTGAGGGTTGGAGTTGCGTCGTACATGGGCTAAGAGAGGATCGTATAGGGCCGATTCTGATAGCATAAGTGTGTTGGATTGTAGCCGGCAATACAAAGGTCAGGAGAGGTGCTTTGAGAAGGTTTCTCAGGGTTGAAACATTCCATATCTGTTGTAAGATAAATTTATGAGTTGTATCTTGTATTATTGCTATTGGTATTTGCTTAGGAATAGAAGAATAAAGCCCTCCTTCGCTTAGGAATTGAAGAAATATGGTGGCTCTCATATATGTAGGATATAACCTTTCCAATGCTGAAGATGTGTGCCAATCTCAATGAATAGTCCTCCTCTGTCTCCTTGCAAACTCTGTCACAAACCCTCAATTGATTTCTTTGAAAATCGATCTCCTCAATGCTAAAGTGTGCCCCTCAAGCCAAGTCGATATTCCCTTATACTTCATTAAGTGAAACCCTAATCTCAAAATTATTGATGGTTGAGATAAACTCTCTCCCTCATGATGAGATCAATGGTCAAGATTAAAAGACCACAACTTAAATTGTTTTTCACTTTAACCTTAGAAAAGGTGCTCAATAAAGTCAATTGAAGAATATAACACATCAACAGTTTAATTAATCACTTGACTAATGTTTCGTTGTCCCCCACCATGCTAGGACGCTACAATGTGTTGTGGAAGACCTTCCTTGATACATTCTCAACACTCCCTCTTAGTGAAGAAGGGATTCTGCCTCAACCCCATATGAACCTTGAACTTCATGAACTTCTTTCTGCTCAGTGCCTTGGTAAATATATCCGCCATCTGCTCATCAGTCTGTACGTAATCAAGTCTCACAGGTCCTCTCTGCACACAATCTCGATTGAAGTGATACCTGATATCAATGTGCTAGCTACGATCATGAAACACAGGATTCTCGGAGAGCCTGATGCAACTCTGATTATCACAATGAATCACTGTAGTCTCTAGCTCCTGCCTGAACAGTCCCAAGAGCAACTTCCTCAACCACAGTGCCTCACATGTTGCCAAGCTAGCAACCATGTACTCTGCCTCATCAGAGCTCAATGCCATTGAACGTTGCTTCTTGCTGAACCATGAGATAATGCTCGATCCAATGCTGAAACAACAACTTGAAGTACTCTTTTTGTCCTCTGCACATCTTGCCCAATCAACATCTGTAAAGCCTGCCAATCTCACTCCACCACTGTGCTCATATAACAACCCGTACTCCATTGTACCTCTGAGGTAACGAAGCACATGCTTCGCAACAATCCAATGTACTCTTCGAGGGTCCACCATGAACTCACTCAAAGAGTTTACTGCAAAGTTGATATCTGGCCAAGTGTTGACCATATACATGAGCGATCCAATCAACTGACAATAGACAATGGGGTCTATTGTCTTTGAATTTGATGCATCAATCTTCCTCCAGTTTGTGACTAGAGGCGTGGACATGGGCCTACAATCTGTCATCCTGAACCTACTCAAGATCTTCACTGTATACTTCCCCTGTCCCAAGAAGAAGCACCCATCCTGCTGCCATACCTCCAGACCAAGGAAGTAATGCATCAATCCAAGGTCTTTCATTTCAAACTCAGCTACAAGATTTTTCTTGTAGTCTGCTATCAACTGCTCGTCCCCTGTCAGAAACAGGTCATCTACATACAATACCAGTATGAGAGGTGCCTCCCCTGTAAGAGAATACAAGTTCGGGTTCGCCTCACTCCATTGGAAACCCATCTCCCTCAAGTAGCTATCTATCCTCGAGTACCATACCCGAGGTGCCTGCTTGAACCCATACAAGGCTCTCTTCAGTCTACACACATGCGTCTCTGTGTTGTCTACCTCAAATCCCTCTAGTTGCTCAACATATACCTCTTCCTCAACAACTCTGTTAAGGAAAGCGGTCTTCACGCTCATCTAGTGATTGCGCCAGCCCTTCTCTGTCGCCAATGATATGACTGCTCGGATCGAGGAATACTTGGCCACTGAGGAGAAAGTCTCCTCATAGTTAACTCCTTCTCACTGTGAAAACCCCTTGGCCACGAAGCAGGATTTGTACTTGTCCGCGCTTCTGTCTGTTGCATGCTTGACCTTGTAAATCCACTTGGATCCAACCACCTTCTTCCCTTCTGGCCAGGGCACCACCTTCCATACAACATTTTTCATGATGGATGCATACTCCTCCATCATGGCCTCCTTCCACACTCCATGTTGTGCAGCCTGCTCATAAGTGGAAGGCTCTGCATCAATAAGTTGTGTCATCAAGGCCATGTACCCAAGTCTCTTTGGTGGTTTACTTTGTTTGAAGTCTCTCTCTGGAAGCCCTGCCAGTCTAGAATCATTGACTATGGACGTATGCCACTTAGGTCGTGGCCTAGTATCCTAGTCCTATGGAACTGCATCATACTGCTCCTCCTCATCATCATCCCACTCCTGATGATCCTGTCTAACAGTCTCTCTCTAAGCACCTATACCTGATTCTATACCATGTGTCTGTTGTTGTGACCCTGTACTCTGGCCCTGTGCCTCCTCTGTCCTTACCCTTGAGTCGTGTCCCTGTTGGTCTTTTGAATGTGCTGGCAAATCTCTTGACCTCCTCAATGTACGCTCTTCCTTGAACTGTACATCCCTACACACAATGATCTTTCTGCGTGCTCGCACAAAGATCCTGTAGCCCTTGGAAGCCTCGCTATAACCAACCAAAATCGCCTTTTCTGCTGTGGGGTCCAGCTTCGTCCTCTTCTCCGAAGGGACGTGATAGTAACATACGCTGCCCCAGATGCGAAAATGACTCACATCCAGCCTGGTACCTGTAAATACCTCCTCAGGTGTCAAACTTCCCCAAAACTGTGTGGGGACTCCTGTTCTGAATATAAACAACAGTGCGACTAGCCTCTGCCCACAAAAACAAGGGCAAACCCCGATCATGTATCATCTCCTGTGCTGCTTCGACTATGGTCCTGTTCTTCTTCTCGGCCACTCCATTTTGTTGAGGATTGTAAGGAACAATGAGTTTCTTCTTGATCCCCGTTGTTGTGCAACAATCCACAAACTCCTTGGAGGTGTACTCACCCTTGTTGTCAAATCTCAAAACCCGAATCTTCCTACTAGTCTGGTTCTCAACCAAAGCTCTGAACTCCTGAAATTTGTCGAAGACTTCATCCTTAGTCTTCAGGAAGTAGATCCAGGTCTTCTTGGAGTAGTCATCAATGAATAGAACAAAGTATTTGAAGCCACTCACTGACTCCACTCTCATCGGACCACATACGTCAGAATGTATCAAGTCCAATACTCCCTTGGACCTATGCTCGCTCGGTGGAAATGGTCTTCGAGCATACTTGCCCATTGCAGAACCCTTGCAAGGGCATGTCTCTCTGCTATGAACTTAGGCAATCCAATGACAGCCTGACTAAAGTGCCCCAACACACCAAAATGTAAGTGCGCCATCCTCTTATGCCACAACTCACCCATGTATGTGGTTGTACTGACCAATTCTCTCCCTGGCTGAAACTGTAGCTTGTACACCTTCTCTTCTCGAACCCCAATCATCCTGTCCATTTTCTCGCTTGACCCTGCTGGCCTGATGAACACCCTTCCCTTACAGAAAGTGACCTCATACCCTTTATCCTCCAAAGTAGAGACCGAGATGAGGTTCTTTGTCAACCCTAGAACATATAGTACATTAGCAATCAAAAGTGGTTTACCCAACTCCCTTTGAAACGAAACTGTGCCACCCCTTTGCGCCTTGCATCTTCGAGCTCTATAACCAGATTCACACCTCCTTCCTGTAGCCTAGTGAAAAACTCCTTGCACCCTGTCATATGACAAGATGCTTTGCTGTCAACAAACCACATGTCTGAGACTGTTGCGCTAGACATACAAGCTACGAAGCAAAAATCCTCTTCAAAGCTCTTGGAAAACTCATCTATTGCTGCAGAAGCTGCCATCTATGGCACATTCTTCTTCTTCTTCTCAGGACACTATGAGGCAAAGTATCCCATCTTGTGACACTGGAAACATTGACTTTAGAAAATTCAATGTTCCTCTTTCCGCCTTTCTTTTTATTCTTCTCCTTGCCCTTGCTTGCAAGAGCCAACCCTTCTTCATCCTCAATGTGAGGTGAAGATGATGATCCTGACGAACCAAGTTTGATCTCTTCCTGCACAAAATCATCCCATAGGCGTTGCCATTAAGGTAACTTCTCTCGAGCTACTACTCCAGGGACAAAGACATCCCTTGACTTCAAAAAGCCATCCAATGCAATACGCACCAACTCAGAGTCATCAGTCTTTTCACCAACTGCTGCAAGTTCATCTCTGATCTTAGTTATTCTGGTAAGATAAGGAATCACACCCTCACCTTTGGCCATCTTGGTCCCACGCAGCTGCTTGCACATAGCCATCACCCAATTTTCATTTTTTTTGGTATAGGTCACTTGGGGCCTTCCACATGTCTTTTGCGGTAGTCCTTCCTAAAAGATGCGGGACCACATGATCCTTTATCCCATCAAGAATCAAGCTCTTTGCTTTTGCTTCACCCTTTTTCTAGATGGCTAGTTGAGCTGCATCTATAGGAGCAGTTGTAGTCTCTGGTGTATGTTCAAGGACCTCATTGACCTCCAACACCATAGTCATCTTCTCTTTCCAGGTGGGGTAATTTTGAGCCCCCTGAAGCCTATCCTCAACCCTCATACTCATGGCCATTTTTGAAAAAGTGTGGATGTTCAAACCCTCACGGCTTAAACTCTTATGTTGCCTTACTCTAGTGCGAAAACCCTAGCGCTACAAAATCTATATGGTTGCCTTGATCTGTGCCTTAGATCCTCACGATCCACTAGATCTCAATAGATCCACCTGTGATATTGCTTCTTTAACAGTTCTGCTCTAATACCATGTGAAATTTCTCTAAACTTGGTTCAGTAAACCAATTAATTTTTCTGTTAACTGATTATGCCAGGGTTTCTTCTACAAATAAACAATGCACAACGGAAAATAAAAATCGGGAACTTAACAGTAAAAGATAACAACAATCACATCACATGTTTACAAGTATTTTTGGACAATCGTCCCTGGAAAAATCCCAGAGGGAAAACCAATGCAACAGATTTGGAGATTTTTATTATTCAGCCGGAAAATATAGAGATCTCTTACAATAAAATTGGCCCAGTCAAAACACCAAGGAAAACCTCAACGTATCACGTCCTCAACAGATGTACGATCCTTCTGCAAATCCCCCTAAACCAAATCGTGCCAGAAGACACCCCTGCGTGAGCCTCTACGTAATCATACGACTGCCTACGTGGCTATTGCATCACCTAGTACGATGACTCTCAGATTTGTAGGATATGACCTCTACAATTTTGAAGATGTGTGCCAATCTCAGTGTAGTCCTCCTCTATCTCCCTGCAAACCCTCCCACAAACCCTCAATCGATTTCTCTAAAAATCTATCTCCTCAATGCTAAAGTGCGCCTCGCTAGCCAAGTCGATCTTCCCTTATACTTCATTAATCAAGTGAAACCCTAATCTCAAAATGATTGATGGTTGAGATTAACTCTCTCCCTCATGATGAGATCAATGGTCAAGATTAAAAGACTACAACTTAAATTATTTTTCACTTTAACCTTAGAAAAAGGTGCTCAATAAAGTCAATTGAAGAATATAACACATCAACAGTTTAATTAATCACTTGACTAATGTTTCATTGTCCCCCACCATGCTAGGAAGCTGCAATGTGTGGAAGACCTTCCTTGCTACATTCTCAATAGGATCTAGAAGTAGTTACCCCTGAGGAGGCAACACATCCCATAGAGAAATTGCCTGATCTATTATAAAGCTCCTTTATATGGGTATAATCATTGTCCCATATCATCAACTAATGATATTAAACATAGTTTGTCTTGTAAATATTCCATGATCGACTAGTTATGGGCTTGACTAGACTTTGGGAACATATTAGAAAGAGATAACCAGTGATACATGGGGACACATTACTGAGCAAGGCTATTGGAAGTGGAGAGCGGAAGCGAAAAACACAATTTTCAAAAAGATTTCGGTAGCGAAATGCTTTTTATATAATACATATTTTAATATATTTCGATGCATATATATAAAAAAACATGCAAAATGTCAAATCAACTGCAAAAAACATGAAAACATAGATTTAAGATCATCTAACTACTAGATTAGTGACGATCATTAAAGCATCAACCATTTAGTACACATATAACATCAATCATATAAATTTGTCATCAACAAATTGTAACAGACAACATCAACCACAAAATGAAATAGATTCTAGAGCATCATTTCATTACCAAAGAGTTGTAAGATTTAGTCAATAGTTCAAACTTCAAAGGTAAACTGTCATATAATGTTCATTGTTTACAAAATAAGCCATAATAAAGACAAAGTACTAAGTTCTAGAGGCTACTTCTAAATAGGAAAAAGAAAAAGAGATCTAATATACAATACTATGCACTAAGCTTTCCTCTTGCCACATAAACTTTGAGTTTCTTTTATCATGATTTGTGAAGAAGAAGAGTAGGAGTAGGTGTTGAGAAATGTAGCTCGAGTAGGAGCTTCTTGCATAAGTTAGGTGTGAATGTGTGAGTAGTTCAAGATGACTTCTTAGTGACCACTTAGGAAAAGTGGGAAATAAAACCATCTTGTAATTTCACTTAAGTAGATAAAAGTGAAAGCCAAAATTCTGATGTTCTCCTAGTCTTGGAAATCTAAATGAAATATTCTAGAGTATTAGTGAGTTAGAATTGTTCTAATCTTAGCCATACACCTCATTGTTGAGATAAGGTGGTTGCTAGGATTAAGGAGATTAGTTGCTAAGATTTGGGAAATTAGTTATCTCTCTCAAAGCATAAATAGGACAATATGAGAGAAGTTGGAACACACATGGAAACACTTGAGAGAGGCAGAGACGAAGAGAAGAAGGAGATTGCATCTAAGAGGAGAAAGTGCAAATCCGCTGTAGTAAACAACAAGATGGAATCCATACAACAACAACGTCGTACAACAGTGGTTGTTGCCTTCTTTCTTCAGTAGAGCCATACTTCTATTTCAATAGGTTATACTTCTTTGTTCTGTAGTGTTTTTTTTATCGTACAATTGTTAGCTTACAACAGATTGTGGAGGTACCTTGTAAGCTTTGATCATTGGAATGACAAGCTGATTTGAAGGGGAAAATCACTGTGTATGTGTGTTATTCATTTATTGCTTCCCTTGTTCATTTTCCATCTATATGTGTGATTGTTGCATGTTTTGAAATATTTGTTTTTGTGATTAAATAAGTTTAGATATGATTTATTTAATTGAAAGAAACATAGGACAACAATTATCTAGGGCTTTTGGAAAATTCACATGGTATCAGGGTTGGTCTTTGATTGAGATCCTTGAGGGTTTACAACAGTAGATCAATTGTTGGAAACAAGACCAACAGTTAGAGGGTTTCATTATTGTTGCTTGAAGGACTAAGCACTCTTGCAGGGCAGTTTTTTTGTTTTATTTTCAGATCTGGGAAGTTTGTGCATTTGATCTCAGAGATGGCAGCAACTAACCTCAGATTTGAGGACATATTGGATTGTGCCTCCAACCTTTTGCCCTGGAAATTCAGGGTAATGTTTCTATTGGAAGAAAATGATCTTTGGGATATCGTCATGGATGTTGTACCTTCACCTACAGATCCATAACAATTGGCAGCCCACAAGAAAAATGAAGTGAAGGCCAAGCGAATGATCTTGGATGCCACAAAGGATCATTTGATCCCTCATGTGTCCGAGAAGAAGACAATGAAGGAGATGTTCATTGCCTTGGTTAGCCTCTACTAGAGTGAGAACATTAATAGGAAAATGATATTGCAGAACAAACTCAGATCCATAGAGATGACCAAATCAAACACCATTACTAGTTACCTCATGAAGGTCATGCAAATCCACGATCAACTTGCAGCAGTCGAGGAGAAGATTGCAAATGCAGAGCTAGTGAACATGGCACTAAATGGATTCCCAACTTGATGGGAACCATTTGTCAAGGGTATTTGTGCTCGTGAGAACCTTCCTAAATTTGAGAGGCTTTAGGATGACTACATCTAGGAGGAGACTCAGATGGAGTCAAAGGTCGACAAGAAGTGTGGTGACGACAACCTAACCCTAATTGGTGAAACCTAGAAGGGTAGAGGTAAAGGACTCAGTAAGGGTAAGGGAAAGAGTGAGTAGCAAAATTAAGTGCTTCATATGTCATAAGCACGACCATTATGCATCACAATGTTCAGAGAAGAAGAAGGGTAAATGGAAGCAACAACAGAATCAGGTAGCAGCCTTGACTGAACCTCAAATGAGTGAGTTTGTCTCCAAGTTCGAGAAGGATTTCTCGATGGTATTTTTCCTTTCTGAGGAACGCTTGGTATGTGGACAGTGGAACATCTAGGCATATGACATCAGCCTGGGAATTATTTTCAAGTCTAACAGAGCAAGACTCGAAAGTTCAGGTTGAACTCGGTGACAATGCCAAGTACCGAGTAACAAGAGTTGGTACTATTCCCGTCTAGCTCTAGTCAGGTAACTCTTTAGACTTTGATGATGTGTTGTTTGTTCCAGGTCTCAAAAAGAATTTGCTTTCAGTTTCGGTTATGGAAGATAAGGGCTTTGCAATAGAGTTCAAAAACAAATAGGTCCTTATCAGATTGGAGTCTAGCCCAGAATCAACCTAGGTGATCGAGGTTAGGGAAGGTAACTTGTACAGGTTATAGGATGAACATGTTTGAGCCCTAGTTCATAACATAGATAAGTTGAAGAATAATGGCACAAGAGGATGGGGCACCTACATTACAAAGCACGTCCTATTCTAAGGGAGATAGTCACAAGTCTTCCAGAGTTCAACGTTGAGCAACAGGGAGTATGCAGAGGGTGTGCGCTTGGAAAGCATGCCAAAGCAGCTTTCCCAAGCAACAAGCACAAGTCTAAGTGATTCTAGACCTAGTGCATTCGGATGTATGTGGATCAATGTTAGTAGCATCAATCACATGGAGCATGCACTATGTTTCCTTCATTGATGACTTCTCTTGCAAGACATGGATCTACTTCTTGAAGACAAAAGATGAAGTCTTTAGCAGGTTTCAAGAGTTCAAAGCTCTTATTGAGAACTCGACAAGAAAGAACTCAAGGTTTTGAGATCAAATAATGGGGGTGAGTATACCTCCAACGAGTTCAAGGATTTCTACAAGGAGGAAGGAATCAAGATGGAGTTGACTGTTTTGTACAATCCACAACAGAATGGGGTTGCAAAGCAAAATAATCGATCCATCATAGGGGTTGCTAAGGCCATGATTCAAGACTGGGACTTGCTGATGTTTCTTTGGGCAGAATCATGTTACACAACAATCTACATCCATAATAGGTGTCCTCATAAGATCTTGGAGGACAAGACACTAGAGGAAGCATTCACTGGTGTCAAGCCAGGGGTGAGTCATTTTCACATCTTCAGTTGTCTAGTGTACATCCATGTATCTGTAGAGAAGAGGACTAAGTTGGAGCCCTCCAATAGGAAGGGTTTATTTGTGGGTTATAGTGAGACTTCAAAGGCTTACAAGGTTTATATTCCAGAGAAAAGGAAGACAATGGTGAGAAGGGATGTGAAATTTGAGGACTTCGCATCCAGGAAGTCACATGAGCCCATTCTAGTGACAGAGAACAAGGCACAGGAGGCTTCGAAGGTTGAGCCAAGGTCACCACAGTTACCCAGTTTAGGACAACAACCTTCGAGTGAGGAGAAGGAGACAGTAGCCCCTTCCAGTTCTATCAAGAGACCTCGATGGTTCACTCAAACATTGAGGGATGTGTTCACTCAAACATTGAGGGATGATCAAGAGTATGTTGAGGCTCCGAGGAGCACATATAGGGAAGGCAGGCCTCCGAATAAGTTTCTAAACTACATTACATTGGTGAGCAACATCATAGATTCAAGGCCTTCCAGTTTTCAAGAGGCAATAGACCAACAAATTTGACAGGATGCCATGGTGGAGTACACCTCCATCATGAAGAATGATGTTTGGGACATAGTGCCAAGATCAGAGGGGAAGTCAATAGTAATTTCTAGATGGCTCTACAAAATCAAGCACGTTGAAGATGGCAGTATCTAGAAGTTCAAGGCGAGGGTTGTGGCGAGAGGGTTCTCCCAAAAAGAGGGAGTGGACTATGAGGAGACATTTTCTCTAGTCACTAGGTACACTTCCATTAGGGCAATTATATCTTTATCTTCATTTATGGGATGGAGGATACATCAGATGGATGTGAAGACAACTTTCCTTAATGGGATCATTGAGGAAGAAGTGTATGTAGAGCAACCTCGGGGCTTTGAGGTAAATGGGAAGGAGTCCTATGTTTGCAAGCTTAAGAAAGCCTTGTGTGGACTCAAGCATGCATCGAGAAAATGGTATTATGGAATCGATGGATATTTGTCAAGTATGAGATTAACCAAAAGTGAAGTAGATCTAAACTTGTATTATATATTTGTTGGGATCGATCTGCTAATTTTGGTGCTATATGTAGATGACATGTTTCTTACAGGTGTAGAGAAGCTCATTGCAGGGATATTCCTTGGGCAGGGTAAGTATGCAATTGAGATCCTGAAGAGATTTCAGATGGAGGACTGCAAACCTATGGCCACACCAATGATCACCAATCTGAAGAAGGTGACAACTTCAGATTTAGAGTTGGTGGATCCCACGTTGTACATGCAACTAATAGGTTCCTAAATGTATTTGGTTAACATCAAACCAGATATATGTTTTGCAGTGAACACCTTGAGTCAATTCATGGTGGAGCCGAGGTAGGAGCATTAGGTAGTAGCAAAACATGTGCTCAGATATTTGAGGGGGACAATGGAGTATGGTCTGAGATATCTTAGAGATGGTGAAGTGAATTTGCAGGGGTATACAGACTCAAGCTGGCAGGCAGTGCAGGAGAGAGGAAGAGCACCTTAGGGTGTTGCTTTAGCTTGGGCTCAACGATGATATTCTCGTTCAGTAGGAAGTAGACCTTCGTGGCACTTAGCTCAACAGAGGCAGAGTACATGGCAACTAGTACAATGAGTTGTTAGGCCATTGGGCTTCACAAGTTGCTTGTAGGTTTATTTGATCGGGAGTTGGATCCCATGTTGATTTATTGTGATAATCAAAGTTGTATCAAACACTCTGAGAATCCAATGTTTCATGACAGGCCCAAGCACATGGAGATCAGATATCACTTCATTCGAGACAGGATTCAGAAGGGAGCAGTGAAGCTCCAGTATATTCCCACTGATCAGCAAGTAGTTGATATTCTAACCAAACCCTTAGCAAAAGGGAAGTTTGAAGCATTCAGAGACAAACTTGGATTGGTGTAGAATTCCTTCCTCGCTAAGAGGGAGTGTTGAGAAATGTAGCTCGAGAAGGAGCTTCTTGCATAGGTTAGGTGTGAACGTGTGAGAAGTAGTTCGAGACGACTTCTTAGTGACCACTTAGGAAAAGTGGGAAATAATACCATCTTGTAATTTCACTTAAATAAATAAAAGTGAAAGTCAAATTTCCCATGTTCTCCTAGTCTTAGAAATCTAAATGAAATATTTTAGACTATTAGCGAGTTAGATTTGTTCTAATCTTAGTCGTACTCCTCGTTGTTGAGATAAGGTGGTTGCTAGGATTAAGGAGATTAGTTGCTGAGATTTGGGAAATTAGTTGCTAGGATTGAGGAGATTAGTTCTCTCTCTCAAAGCATAAATAAAACAAGATGCGAGAAGTTGGAACACACATGGGAACACTTGAGAGAGGCGGAAACCAAGAGGAGGAGAGTGCATCTGAGAGGAGAAAGTGCAGATCCGCTATAGTAAACAGCAAGAGGGAACCCATACAATAACAACATCGTATAGTCGTACAACAGTAGTTGTTGCCTTCTTTCTTCAATAGAGCCATACTTCTATTTCAGCGAGTTATACTTCTCTGTTCTGTAGTGTTTTGTTTATCGTACAGACTGTGGAGGTACCTTGTAAGCTTTGATCATTGGAATGATAAGTTGTTTTGAAGGGGAAAATCATTGTGCATGTGTGTTATTTATTTATTGCTTCCGCTATTCGTTTTCCAACTATGTGTGATTGTTG
This sequence comes from Picea engelmannii, assembly GCA_009831015.1. Lineage (NCBI taxonomy): Eukaryota > Viridiplantae > Streptophyta > Pinopsida > Pinales > Pinaceae > Picea > Picea engelmannii. The sequence continues at coordinate 416,076 of ML778685.1, read as the reverse complement.
CATGTTCAAAAATATTCATTTATGTGATTAAATAAGTTCAGATCTGATTTATTTAATTAAGAAAAACGTAAGACAATAGTCATCTAGGGATTTTGGAAAATTCACAGTAGGTGGAAGTGTTCGTGGAACACAACCAACAACAACATGGCCCCCATGTATTGCTAGATGCTATGAAGATAAAGGCAAAATTGTTGCATCTGGAAACCTGCTAGTGTATGGGAGTGACATGTTTGCTTCAGGAATATGATCACCATCATGATCACCTAAAAGTTCAGCTTCCAATCTCTCTAAAACCATGGTTCCATCCTCCAAATTAGTCTCCTCTGGATTGTTGACCCAAGTCACATCTCTTTTACAATTATCATTCTTCGTTGCATCACAATAATGGGACAACAACCTCAAGTTGTAATGCACATAAACCAAGCTTTCTGCACGGTCTACATTCAAATTGTTTCTCTTTACATTACAGATGAAGCTATAGGTGCTCCAACACCTCTCTGCAGAAGAGGTGTTAAACCACCTGAGAAAGCACCTTCACTGCCAGTTTATGTAGATATTTGGTAGATGAGCCATACATGTTCTACCATTCAATAGAACTCAACCTATCTTGATCTTTGGTTGCATGCAAGTTACCAAAGACTCCATGCTCATTGATGTACTTGCTCAATTCACTTCGTACTTGAGTGTACTTGCTCAATTCACTTCATACTTGAGCACACTCCTCTTCCTCAGCTACCAACTTGTCTAATGCAGGGCATATACCCATTTTGCACCTCTGAATCTGTGTGTGGTTTCTTCCTAACCCCACCCCTAGGTGTTGGTTGGGCCAACGAAGATGGAGAATAATGTTTTGGTGTAAGGACATATGCTAGGATATGGAGTGGAACATCTAGATTATCCCACCTTTTGATGACATATTTATGGATATGATCATACAAGATCGCATCCCTCAGCGCAATAATGTCTTTGATTTGGCCTAGCATGTTGTCCATTTGCTTATACACCTCCCCAATCACTGACTGATCTGTATCTGTAAACTGAATCATACTGTAAATGGGTTTGGTGAATTGCATAATATACCTAACATGTTGCCAAAACTGACCATCGAGAACTGTGTCCTCCACTTCCTGAAATTCATGTTTGTCAGATGCAGATGTAGTCTCGTCTTTCAGATCCTGCCATGAATCACTTGAGACCGTACTAGCCAATGCCTCTCTTACCTTCAAAAGGTGCTTGAGGTGAGGTAATAGCTAGCAAATCTAGTCTTTGCAATCTTTAGTAACTCCAACTTGGAGTGATTGTGGAAAATGAAGAGGGCCATGGTATGATTGGTAATAAATTTTATCATTGTCTTCCTTTGTATAAAGCACCAATCCATCTATAATCATGGTCCTTCATTTTAATGATATCTTGCATCAAAAGGTTCATTGTGTGAACCAAACACCTTGACCAAAATATATTGGGGAACCTGTTACACCCTCCCACCTAGGGGTAATTAGAAGAGATCATGTCTCATGGCCCACAATGAAGATAGTGATCTCGACAATGATGATGATCAACATGTTCACAGAGAGCAGCCTGACATCCCCCTCAGATGCCTCTTCTTCTCAGCATAGCTCATCACACTCAATCGACAAGGCTCATTGGGAGATGGTGTTTCGACACATTATGAGGTACATTAGTCCTTGTTTCATATAAAGTGTCATATTTAATACATTGGGAATTTGAGTAATGATCATATGTTGAAGTTGGATAATGAATCATGAGCTCATAAGTTATGTTTTTTCCTTGTTTTACCTTGGTGGCCATCCTAGGCATCCTAATCTCATGTTGTCACCCCCAAGGAAAAGGGGTACTACTGGTGGTTTCGCGAAAGGGGTAGCGTACCATTTCCGATCATACTTACCACTTTTTCACCCACGATCTCTCCATTCTTCACCTTTTGTGTAATGTGGTTACATGTACACCAAAAGGGCATGTACCTCATTCTCTTATGAGAAGGGGCTAAAGGCCCTAAGGTAGATTGCAGCTGGCCAGTAATAAATAAAGAAATGGGATAATGAGGACATTTAAAAGCCATAGTCCATACTTGAGCTCTACTGCCTCATTAATGGCAATCTCCCCTAGTCCTAATGCGAATAAATGCATTATCAATTAAAAAGGACTTGAATATATCTCGAATGAAAAGAAAAGGAAGTGTTATGCTTGAAACCTTTTTTAAGGGGACTTGCAAATCAAATAAAATAAAGGAAAAGGCAAATAAAGGGATTTGGAATGCAAAACACATTGAGGAAAGGGTAACTCAATCGCCAAGCGCACCCTCTACAAAGACACTCATGGAGATGAGACCATACATTGTCTTGCATGTTAATGACCCCATGACCACCTCACATTCATTACATATCTGTAATTGGTTCTTCCAGGAAATATCTCTCTACTTGGGTACCGACACACCTAATAGGTTTTTTTGATGGTCCTCCCATACCTAAACTAGCCAAATTGCATAAAGTCTTGAACTTGTGTGAAGTTTGAAGTGGATACCCAATGAGAGTTGTTCATTTGGTTGTTGTGTTAATAGATGGCTTACTTTACATGATTATAAGGACTATTGCCCCTTGTGATTGTTGCTTTCATTTGATTTCATGGTTTTGACTAACTTGGGTGCACCTGACATGGTTTTGGAGGACATTCCTGTGATTTCACCCGGGATGTTGTGCATTTTATGTAGGACATAGCATGTGTGATGCAGAGCGTTGAGCCACCTAATGACTTGGCCCTCTTCGACATAGGCTCTCACACCTCCTGGACCTTGGACGATGAACAAATGAGCTTTTACTTTGCATATATAGTCATGTTGGCACACAGATGGGCAAGAAGCCCACACCCCGGGCATTGTACTCTAGAAGTTATTAGGCATTGGATGGAAGACGTTGCATTAACACAAGATTGCACACCATGCAGAGATGAGGTGCACCTTCATTCCACCACAGACGTTGGCCTTTTCACATTGGATGTTGAGCATATGGATGATGACATCATGGATTGGGGCTTGCTTGCCATTAGGGCACCACTTTGATGAGTTAGGGTTTTTATGACAAGACATGACCTTTGATGAGGAGAGGTCATTTTCCACCATACCTGGCACCTTGATGACAAGACGTGGCCTTTGGAGGCCTCTTACACCTTCTTGGACCATGACATCACCCATGTGTGTAGCTTTGGAGGGATTATTATGGTGTTTTAGCATGATTTGTCATTGTTAGAGGGTACTTGAGGGGTCGACCCTACTTGTATCTTGGATTATTGTTGTTTAGATCATTATGTGCACATATTCACTATGGTTGCCTCATATAAAGAGGCTAGCGCTCATTTTGAATCAAACACAACACATCACTTGTGACATATCACTTCTATTGCTCTCGTATCTATTCTTTTGCTATGGAGAACTAGTGCGCACTTTTTGAAGGAGAACTTTGTGGATGCTTTGTATTATTTTGGTGGATGAGCTTGTGCTAGGGTTTCTTCATGCATTTCGACTCGGTTGAAGTAAGTTTCTTTTGTCAAGTTGAGGTGTTTGTTCATGGTATATTGTAATGAATGCTATATTGTAAGTTTGTTGCATGCTACCTTGTTCTTGCTTGAAACGCTAGGAGGGATTATGCCTTTAAAGTTTACCCCCCTGTCAAGTTGAGGTGTTTGTTCATGGTATATTGTAATGAATGCTATATTGTAAGTTTGTTGCATGCTACCTTGTTCTTGCTTGAAACGCTAGGAGGGATTATGTCTTTAAAGTTTACCCCCCTCCCCTTTTCATTCATCTCGTTTGTTGAAGCATCTAAGACCTAGTTCTAGGGATTAAAAGTCTTTATCCACCTAGGGTTTTGTCTTGGCTAGCTCAAGATCGAGGGTTTATAAGGCCATAAACCTTAGACTTTGACCCAGTTCAATTTTATCTCCAAGTTAGACGTCCTAAAAGGAGACAACACCAGGGGTTTATAATGCCATAAACTCTAGGGATTGTCTTTTGAATTTGATCCTAGGCCTATGAGGCTTTAGCCCTAGGGTTTCAAATTCTCATCTCTTCTTGGTTATCTAATTCATGGTGTTGCTTGACTCCATTTCCCAAGGAAAAAATGACACTAGTCTAGTGTTTGCAAGTGATACAACTCTCTTAAAATCCTCTCTCACTCAAAACGCTTTGGTAGATTAGGTTTCACATGTTGTTGTCATGCTTATGAATCCATCATCTAACAATCTAAGTAAATTTATTGCTGCTGTTATAAATGTTTGCTACAGCCATTAGGGCTTAGTTGGATTGTTGAATACTTACTTAATATTGTGGTTTAAGAAGGTTAAAATCATTGTGCAACACTTGAACTTTATTACACTTGTTGAGGACTATATTTTAAGATTAAATTTACATTTTTAAAGGGCTGATTTCTTGCTGCTGTTATAAAACATTCTTTGCTGGTATAATCATTGTTTACTGCTGCAATTTTACTATAACAGCTCTCTTACTTGATAGGCAAGTGTTCTGGAAGTGATCATTCATTCGTTAGACTTGGTAATTATCTTTGTATGCATTGGCAAACATATCTCACACACATCAACCAATTACCTTGTCCAAGCTCTTCCTAACCTTTCACACTTCCCTAAGAAATAGTCTATCCTTTTGAAGTGACCAAGATAGGGGTCCATAGGCTTGGCTAATCTTGCTATAGGATCCCTTGAGGTCACGAGGGAAGCCTCCCTTTTGTTGGACGTTCATCCATCACTAAAACGTGGGAAATACTTGTCTAGGTGACAATGACAAATATTTCCAATTGTTACACAAATTTGGTGACTTGTGGAAGGCTTTGCACAAGTACAAATTATGTGATAACAATACCTATCCTCAATGATTTCTCTTGCTGCCTTACAATTAGCAACATTATCACTGATGACTTGAATGACATTGTAGGGCCCAATCCCTTGAATGGTTTTAATCAAGGCTTTTGCAATATTAATACCGGTCTTGTAGCGATCTGAGTAGTCATGGGCTAAAAGGAAGACTGCACCAGTAGCAGACATGTTGGAGATATTACACACACCTATGATATTTTTTCCTTATTTTCCTATGTTTATTAGTCATTATTGAGGGTCTCCTATTTTTTAGGAACCTCTCCTACATTCTAGGAGAATATTCTCTTCAGTTTAGAGCCAATTACACTTAGTTAGACTAGTGGAAGTCACTCATGCATGGCAACCTCGGTTTTATCACCAGCAGTTGCATGTGCTTCTCTCACTTCCACACATGTGACTCAGTTAACTAAAGACTGCATGACTAGTTAACTAGGACTAGGTGGCAGTTAACTTCGATAACTGTCTGTGTGTGTCCAGATCTCTCTAAACCACCACTATGGCGCATTGGTTTCTCATCTAGTGGGCATTAGTTGAGCTATGCAGAGTATATGATGTGTAAATTATCATTCATTCATTTGGTTAATACATTTTCTCATTCTTTTCTCTCGTCTTCTCTCTTTTGCAAGTTGTGTTCGTTCTTCTGCTAGCTAGATCTCATGTAGGTACTCACCACATTCTACATGGTATTAGAGTCCACAGGCGCTAGGAAGAAGGGGCACCAACATTTTTTATTTGCAGGTACTGAAGATAGAAGAACACAAGAAGAATGGAATCTCCATTGTCTATCATGCTAACACCATACAACTACTTTGAATGGAACAAAAAGATGGAGATTTTGCTCCGAGGTAGAGGATTGTACAGGTTAACTATGGCTACGGAAACAAAACCCACATTAGCCATTGATAAAGCCAAATACCTCAATAGAATGGATGAGGCTTACGGAGCCCTCTGCATGCACATATCCCCTGAGTTGTTGTTTCATGTATCTTCTTGCAAAATGCCAAACGAGATCTGGACCACCATGGAAGGAATCTTTGGTAAACAAGATGAGATGAGAGGCCACATGCTCGAGGTGGAATTACTTGCATTAGATTCGAAAAGCTTTGAGAACATCCAAGATTTCTTCACAAGGTACAAGGATTTGTTGTTGCAACTCGAGGCTTGCGGGGTTGATAAATCAAAGGAGGAAAAGCGAATGGTTCTCACCATTTTGTCAAAACTTGGTCCAGATCATTCAATTTTTGTTTCTACTTTTCACACTCAGTGGTTGATTGCTGGAGCATCCTGGACTATGCCCTCTTTGGAGACCTTCATTGAGGCCCTAATTTAGGAACGAGACAAACTCATCAAGATGGGTGTAATAAAAAAACTCCAAAGCGCATGCACTTGCTACACATGATGGCAGCGGTTCTCAACACCAGAAATCCAAAAAGAAAGGCAAAGAAAAGGCGCATGCTGAACAAAAGAAGGAAGGGTACTCCAAACCCTTCAACGACTCCTCAGGATCCAAAAGTGGAAAAGGGAAGAAAGGACAAAAGTGTACCTACTGCAATCGAGGATTCCATTTAGAATCCACATGCATGAAGAAGCAAGTAAACCTTATGACACAGAATTCTTCAAAAGAACAACCTTGGGGATCAAATTCCCGAGGGTGCCAAGAAGAAGCCAGAAGATCATGTTCCCAAAGGTAATCATCATGCATTAGTTGTTGTTCACTCTTCACCTGATGCCTAGATTGTGGATTCAGGCGCATCCCACCATATGGTTGCTACGCAAGATATCTTATCTTCTTTGACTGCATGCAATGGTCCTCCTATCTTCATGGGAGATGATTCTCCAATCGAGGTTGTCAGAAAAGGGAGAGTAGAACTAGATCATGGAAGTTTTGAGAACATTCTCCATATTCCTCAACTTTTCATGAATCTGCTATCGGTGTATCAGATTACACACCCGGGCTCAGGCAAAAAGGTGGAGTTCACACCAGACTCTGTGTCCATATTCGACATACAAGACAAGTCCAGGATTGTTGTTGGGGAGGTAAATCATCAATCTCGGTTATACACTTTTTCTAAGTTTATTGAACCTGATTCCTTTGTACTACTTTCACATGGCACGAGAGGTTTGGTCACCTGAACTTCAGGTACATGCAGCAACTTAGCAAGAAAGGGATGGTCACCGGATTACCTGATATCCACTTTTCCAAAGGGGTTTGTGAAGGATATGTCCTTGGCAAGCACCCTCAAGAGAAGTTCGAGAAGGGGAAGGCTCACAGGGCTTCCTCTCCATTAGATTTGATTCACAATGATCTCATGGATCCATTCTCGCATCCATCCATCAACAAGGCAAGGTACGTGCTCACATTTTGTATGATTACTCACGTTATACTTGGGTATTTTTTCTCAGTCAAAAGTCCGAGGTCTTTGAGCATCTCAAAGAGTTCAAAGCACTTGTTGAGACTCAATCAAAGAGAAAGATCAAAGCAAAGCCCTTTGTACAGATAATGGGGGGGAGTATGTAAACAAAGATGTTCAGAATCTTTGTCTTGAGGCTAGGATACAGTTGCAGCACACAATACCATATACTTTGCAGCAGAGCGAGGTTGTTGGGCGGAAAAACAGATCTCTCAAAGATATGGCCTCTTACGTGTTGCATGCAAGATCACTTCCTCCCAAGCTTTGGGCTGAGACACTTAACTGTGCCAATCACATTCAAAACAGATCCCCTCATAGATTTGTTAAGGACAGGACTCCTTTCGAGGCTTGGAGCGGCAACAAACCGGAAGTCCTCCACTTCCATATCTTCGACTCACGTGCATGAGCCTAGATTCCCTCTGAAAATAGGAAAGCACTCGATCCTTAGAGTACTGCATGTATGTTTGTTGGATACCCAGAGGATGTGAAGGGATATAGACTCATTGATCCCTCTACAGACCAGCTCATCATTGAGCATAGTGTTCAGTTTGAGGAAAGTCTCTCGCATGCTCCACATGAGCCCCATGTAGGTACTTTTGTCCTTCCACCAGTTTGAGATGATGAGTTCGCACATTTAGACTCTACTTTAGATCTGAGTTCTGATACAGAGTCATAGGATTCAAAACATGTAGATGCATAGTCAGTACAGGCAGATGAGGAGCCACAGTAGAAGCCCAAGTGGGCATAGACTACTCTTCAGGATGTAGGAGATCTTGTTGGGGATCCAGTGGATCTCAGAAGTACTCGATCTCAGTTCAAGGAGCCCCCTCTTGTACTCACAGCCACTGAGCCCATGTTGCCTATGCATTGTTATGTTGCTCAATCTTCAGACCCGCAAACCTATGGAGAGGCTGCAAGGAATCCTTTTTGGGAATCAACCATGTAGAATGAGTACAACTCCCTCCTTGAGAACTAGACTTGGGATCTGGTTCCGCTTCCTTCGAGAAGGGAGCTTGTCAGATGTAGATGGGTCTACGGGACCAAGAGCGCAACGGATGGACAGGTTAGCAGATACAATGCAAGATTGGTTGCCTAAGATTTTCAACAGGTTCATAGCATAGAATACGATGAGACATTCGCTCTAGTAGCGAAGATGGACTCCATTCGTTTGGCCCTTGCTATTGCGGCAACTAGAGGATGGAAAGTCCATCAGATGGATGTGAAGAATGTATTTCTTCACGGAGATCTCTCAGAGGAGATTTACATGGAGCGCCACTTGGCTTCATACATGATTCATCTTTGGTTTGCAGGCTCAAGAAGTCTCTCTATGGCCTCAAGCAGGCGCCGATAGCATAGTACGCCAAGATGGACTCCTACCTGTTGTCCCATAATTTTGTGAGACACAAATCTAATCCAAATTGTCTACATGCTTAGGACTATTGATTCACTTTTGATTCTAGCTCTTTATGTGGGTGATCTTTTGATCACTGGTTGCTCGACTTCATCGATTGTTGCGGTGAAGAGGATTTTGCATGACAGGTTTTTTATGATGGACATGGGTCCACTCCATTATGTCCTTGCTCTTGAGATTAGTCAAGATGCTTCAGGCATCAAGATATCTCTAGCCAAGTATGCTCGGGTTCTCATGGAGAGATTTCAAATGACAAACTGCAAGTCTACCCCTACCCCCTTCTTATCTGGGCTGAGACTTGAGGATGGCATGGACACTCCATTGGTTAACAACACTCTGTTCAAACAACTAGTGGGGAGTTTGTTGTATCTCTCCCATTCTCGGCCATACCTATCATATGCAGTGGGAGTAGTCTCCAGGTACATGCAGGAGCTGCATGAGTTACACTAGAAGGCTGCAAAACGTATCCCTTGGTACATTCAGGGCACCATCAGTTATGGGATCCACTATGCAGCAAGTTGCAAGTTGGATCTCATAGGCTTCACAAATTTTGACTGGGCAGGCAACAACACTAATCACAAGTTCACATCCGGATACACTCTCAGTTTGGGTTCAAGGCCTATCTGTTGGTTGAGCAAGAAGCAATCTGCTATTGCTCTATCTTCAGCCAAGGTCGAGTACAAAGGAGTAGTTAACACTACCATCCAGGCATTGTGGCTACAGAACTTCCTTACAGAGTTGGGCATCCAGTTCCACAGACCAACTGTCATTTGGTGTGACAACCAGAGTACTCTCAAGTTTTGTAGAGACCCAGTGCAACGACAGTGAACAAAGCATATCGAGATCCATATGAACTATACATCAAAGATCTAGTCCACGAGAGGATCATCGACTTGCAGTTTTGTCTTTCCTCTGAACAGACTGTTGACATCTTCACCAAGACTTTCTCTGAGCAGAAATTTCACTCTCTGTGCGATGAGTGAAGGACACAGTTGCCTAGCAATTGTCTTTCTCTTCTTTTGATACATTGTACTTTGAGCGGGGTGTTTTCCCATGAGGTTTTCCTCTTTCCTCACTTTATTTCTTCAATGTTCATTAGTTGCATTGTTCATGGGTACCTAACATGGCTCTTGTTGTCGAGACCCATTCTTCATTACCCCATAGTGGTGTTTAGGGGGTTGTTGGAGATATTACACACACCTAGGATATTTTTTCCTTATTTTCCTATGTTTATTAGTTATTATTGAGGGTCTCCTATTTTTTAGGAATATCTCCTACATTATAGGAGAATATTCTCTTCAGTTTAGAGCCAGTTACACTTAGTTAGACTAGTGGAAGTCACTCATGCATGGAAAACTCAATTTTATCACCAACAATTGCATGTGCTTCTCTCACTTCCACACATGTGACTCAGTGAACTGAAGATTGCATGACTAGTTAAATAGGACTAGGTGGCAGTTAACTCCAGTAACTACCTGTGTGTGTCCAGGTCTCTCTAGACCACCACTATGGCGCATTGGCTTCTCTTACAGTGCGCATTAGTTGAGCTATTCTTTTCTCTCCAATTTTTTCTCTCGTCTTCTCTATTTTACAAGCTGTGTTCGTTCTTCTGCTAGCTAGATCTCTCGTGCAGGTACTCACCACATTCTACAAGACACACCAAGAACATATATCAATGGCTTGCCTTTAACATTTGTCCAACCATCAAATAGAATCGATACCCCATAATGGTTCCAAGCATTTGTAATTTTTCCTGGAGCACCATAGATTTTGGCTCTTTCCCTATCAAGTCCCAAGGTTCTAGTTTTATCATAATCAGGGTTTCTGAATCCTTTAGGGGCACCATTGATGGCTTGTACCATTTCATGCCAATAGGGTGAGCAAAGAATATTGAATGGTACACCACGTGCATAGAGAAGGGAGAGTGTTTTTTCTTAAGGGAGCGCGCTCTTGAAAAATGCTCTCAGAAGGGAGCATTCAGGAAGGGCACTTCTTGAACGCTCCCTTTGGGAGCGCGCTTCAGGAGTGAAGCATTGTGGGGGGGGGCACTCCCCCGCAACGTAGTTCCTAAGGGTAGGGTGCATGTTCCCCGTGCTTGTTGGACATGGGTACATTGTTGGGGACATTCCTCATGTACCCTTTTGTGGGGGAGCAAGAAACTCACAAGGAGACGTTCCTCGAAAAAGGGGACTCTTGGACATGCTCCTTGAAAAATCCTACGACATATCCTTAAAATAGGCCAAAATGATAAATAATAAAAAAACCCTAATTCATCTGCCCCCTAAACCCTATTTGCAACTTAGAAAAGCACATAAACACTAGCCCACATTCATTTTTCATTTTGATTTCATTGTGAGAACACTGGAGAGTGAACTGTGAGAGTTGAACTGTGAACATTGAATTATGAGAGCTAAACTGTGACCCTGAGCCTTACTACTGTACTGCATGCATTTTGTGGACATCAAGCATAATATTATGGTATGTAATATGTATCATTCTATTTTATATTAAATTATAATTTATGTATCATTTATTATGTATGCCCATTATTGTGGATGTATGTTATGTTTTTTTTCCAGGTTACACTGCTCGGGGAAAACCCCCAAATGCTTCCCCTCAAGGTAAACCCTAGAATTTTCAAGGCACAAGGCCGGTCAACAATATGGCTATAACAATATACTCATTTTGAGCTCAACATGTCACTTTCGGGAATTGAACCTGAGTGGGGAGGATAACAATCATTCCTCCCAACCTCCCAAGCTAAACCCAATTGAGAATAGTGGATGTATGTCATATATCAATGCATCATTCTGTTATGTATTTGATTTGTGATTGATTTAATGATTATTGATTAATATTATGTATTATTTATGTTTCAGTTTTTATATATTTAAATTTTTAATTTTTAATATTTGGGGCAGGGCCTCCTATGTTGGGGAGACCCATGTCCCCTAAGACATTCCCTAAAATTTGTAGAGTGTCTCTACCTGTCTCTTGGACATGTTCCCACATCCCCCCATCCTGGAAATGTGGTGGAACATTGAAAGTAACTCTGAAAAATCCTTATGAAAGGAGACGAGTTGTTTGAACAAGTCAATAGTATTTGAAAGGCTATTTCAAGTTTGGATTCTCTCATTTTAGCTGCATCTGATTGTCTATCTTCGGGTTGACAGACTAAATATCTCAGGTAAACGGATTTTATGAATTGATAACTTGATCTTATCATAGATCATTGACTATATAAACATTTATATATAATATGTTAGTTGGATTTAGACAGACAGACTAATAATAATAATAATCTAATTTATGATCATAGCCTAACCAGATGCCAAATTAGCCATGCTCAGCAAATTCAAAGCAACATTATTTGCAAAAGGTTTAGCTGTGTTTGTTTTGAGACAGCTTGATTCCTTATCCTGAAACGAAAAATGGTTCTGAATTTCACAAACTGCCTGCTATGCAGGTTCCGGAGCCACTATTTAATAAAAGGACTCGTGCAGAGCTTGGTCATGCTTGGAATGTTGGCGTTGACAAAAGTTTGGGTGCTTTGATTGCATCTCTAAGCTCTCGAGGATGGTAGTGACAATTTCTTTTCTGAGAATATTTCAGAACAAATGATTTCATGGCTTTTTATTTATGTAAAGGCGGTCAGTATCATGGAAAACATCATTGAAGTCAATATTTTAGAATGTTGTCTTAATAAATTGGCCCACTCTCCATATTTTGGCTTTACATGTTTCGGTATATTTTGAACTTGTCACTCCTGCAGATATTACCACGAGATCAATTTATGATCTAAGGTCAAACATTTGTCATTCTAAATCGCGTCATTAGAACAATGATTTATGCCTTACGGCAGCTTTTCTGTAGCAGATATGCTGGGGCAGAATAAATCAAATCATTTTTGTTGTGACGGTTTAAACAAAACCCAAAAGATTATTTTGAGTGGGTCGGTAGCTACTTCTTGGGAAAAATGCTTATTTGAAAGGTTAACAGATTACTGTGCAGAAGCACAATTTCGTAGTCACGCTGCTCTTTCAAATTAATTTTCTTTATTGACCAGTGGGAAATGGTCCTAATATTTGTCTCACTGTAATTGGTACTGGTCTAATGTGGACACAGATATCTGACCTCAATAATGGAGTCCTAGCAAAAGACTATCCAAGAACGTTTGTTTCACAAAAAAATGCTGGTTAATATTTTCGATAAATTCGAATTTCTTCATATCAATTTTATGACCATTTTCTCAGGATTTCCTTTCTTGGCTAATGCTCTACATGTTTGTTAAAAATTGTATACCATTCTGTAAGCTGCTTGAAGGTATTATGATAAAAGTAAAATAGCTTATCAAGTTTTAGCATTGGAAGGATAAAACTGAAAAGCAGTTTGTTCCATAAGTATGTTCATTAACGAACAGTAGCATGTGAAATACCATGTCAATGAAGGAAGCATGTCAAAGTGTTAGCATGGTGTGCAACAAATTGAACCCTAACCAGTAGTGTTCAAAGTGCCATGGCAATAAGGAAAACACTTTGTAAATTTTGGAAAAACGTAATAAAAGTTTTAAAACTTTATAAGCCTAAATAGTATTGATACCATTGCAATGAGGGAAACATGTTAAAATTTTAGCCTAGGATGTACTTATAATTGAAAACCAACTTATTCTGCAAGGTTTCTCAACGGATTTTGACATGTGAAATACCGTGGCAGTAAGGTAAATATAAAGTGTTAGCTAAGGTGTTATCATGGAGTGCAAAAAATTAAAATCTAAATTGTTCCAAGAGCAGTGTTCCTTAAGCGTCTTGGCTCAGCACCTCGAGGTACCTCTGGAGTGTTATGACAGGAAGTCAAAGACGTAATGGCAGTCTGGTTCCAATAAGTCAAGAGAGATGCAAACTAAGTGGTGAAACTAATGGTCAACTTGGCAATCAAAGAGGGATTTCTTGGCCAGGTCAATAATAGATTCCCCCCCTCAGACCTTAAAGAGGTAGGGGATTGGACGCTTAGGCTTAAGTTCCTGGTTATCAATGTCTGTGAGGAGAGAGCTGAGTGATGGGCTTGTCTCATCATTTTACTCACCCCTTAATCATGCCTTAGTGAAAGGTTAAACAGTGTATCAAGAGGGGATTTTTTTGGAGGCGCAACGTATCAAAGTTTAAATGGTTTGGATGTGTGATTTAAAAGCAAAGCAGGATATAGATTGGGTATCATTTTAAAGGGTGTCAAAACATTCCGAGGATGCAAGAATTAATATCTTCCCATGCATTGGTTAGCACAGAGGTGGACTAGTCTTATCGATGGACCTTATAAATCATGGCTTGCAGAGTAGAAATGTAGCGTCAAAATTGGAACCAAGACTGCAAGTGTATGGAGGGCGGGAGCTGGGATTATTATTACTCTATTTCTTGGAGGTGGATTTTCTGACCCTATGGCAGTGTTGAAGGAAAAGAAGTTGGGAATGTTGGAGAAAGGAGTAGAGATGTTTGGGTAATTTGTCCACCCTAGCCTTGGAGGCACTGAAAAGGCATGGCTTCACTGGCAAGCCAAGTTGAAGCATGGAAGAAGAGTTCTTCTAAAGCAGTTTTGCACGAGGAATGGGGTCGATGAATCCAAGGCCTCGAGCATTCTCACCCAGGTTGAAGTGTTGTGGCTACTATAATGAGGCAAGAGGGTCATCAATCTCTTGTTGGATGGGGATTTCGTTTAAAAGAAAAACAAAATGAAGAGAGCTTGGAAAAACTGGTAGAGGAGATTGGAGTATACGAGGATTATGCCAAGGGCTCTAGACATTGTTGTTATAGAGTGTCCAAAGGGCGTCTAGGAGATGGCCAATAGGCTAGATGGTAAATTGAACTTGTAGGATGAAATAGGTTACCAGCCAATTTGCATAAGAGGAAAAGGATGTTGACCCACCTACCAGTAGGTCAGTTGCATAACCATAGCTCTCTTGGTTCTAAGTATCTATTGAAATCCATCTTTTGTTATGTATTATGCCCATCTTGGGCCCAAGTAATATAAAATATGCTCTCTGCAGAAAAACGATTTGTGTTCCTTAACGAACTTCAAATGTTCATCACAACAAGGATGAGACATTGATATAGCAATACATTCTAGAAGTGTAAATTGCATTAACACATTCAATGTAATCTAAAATAACATTAACAAGTGTAGTTGATGCACAATACTTGGTGAGGCTTCATATATGGACATTAGTGTAAAGCCATCTAAACTCAGTGTAATATGCACCTCAAGCTCACTGCTCGAGGATGCATATCTTGTGTTCACATAAATAGTCAATGTATCAAATATTGGAAATTAAGATATACAACCTCAAGTTTCATAACTTCACATAAATAGTCAATGTATCAAATATTGGAAATTAAGATATACAACCTCAAGTTTCATAACTTCAAGGTGCATATTAGGCCCAAGTTTATATGGGTCTAGTTAGTGTCTATATTCAATGGAGGGTGAATCCAAGAAAATGGGTAGCATTTTTATGACACAAGGTGTGTGTGGAGGTTTGTTGTGAAGGATTTTTTATCAAACTATGAGTTAACTATATTTTTAGCTCCATGCCTTTTGAAGATGAAGAAACTCAGACGAACCCTACATCTTTGTGGTTGCAAAGTTTACTATATTTTTGGCCAAAAATATAGTAAACTTTGCAACCAAAAAAAGATGTAGAGTTTGTCTGAGTTTCTTCATCTTCAAAAGGCACGGAGCTTGTGAAATTTTACATATTTGTTATCAGCCTTGATACCATTGGGTTCAATGTTAAATCTACTTTCAATCTATATAATGTTTTCCAATTTCATTATGATTTTCTAATTTTAATTTATTTTCTTGTAAATCCAATATATATTTCACTTTAATCCTATTACAAATCAATGAAATGAAAATTTAACAGCTCAAAAAATATACAATCAAAGAATTTGTGAAAATCCATTCAATGTCTCATAATATATACAATTGAAAAAATAATAAAAATTTAATAGCTCAAAAAATATACAATCAAAGAATTTGTGAAAATCCATTCAATATCTCAAAATATATACAATTGAAAAAACCGTAAAATTCTTGATGCACAAGTTGTTGGTGTTCTCTTCAAAAGGTATTTGCTTTTAGATTTTTAATATTTAGTTGAAATGGAAGGAAAAATTGAAGTCCATACATGAGCATAGATTTTTCACAATGTCTTTTAATTGGTGCAAATAAAAATATGTTTTTTTAATAAAAGACATAAAAGTAGGAAAGCAATAGTACAACATATGTAGATTTGTATTCCCAAAATAAAAATTTTAATTTTGAACACATTGGCATCCACAAACATCGCTCATTATCCATCTTGCATTTTTTTTTAAAGACCATCATAAAATTGCCAAATGATTCTATTAAATGTTCATAAAATAATTTATAAAAGTAATGAATATGGCACTAACAAAATTCCTGACAAGTCTTGTTTTTATTGCAAATTGAAATTCCAAATATAGATACAAGTTATGATTGTCAATGCCCAAAGGGGTTGTACCCATTGGTGAAGAGTGGGGTGTTTTACATAGATGAGCAAGGTTCTTTCTTGTCAAGGTTTTCTCTGGAGCCATGGGTTGACCTTGAGGTAGTGATCTAATGTATGGTTTCACCCAAAGAGATTACATTAGATGATATCATGACCCATGCCCACAATAGTGAATTAAAACCCACCCCCATGTCCTTCAATTTCTAGAGTCCGGTGGGTTAATTCAATCAATTGGACCATCTGTTGAAGACATGTTATCAATGGGGAGGTTGTAAGTTCCAATCCAATAGAGTCCCTTGGGATTACCAACTACGCTTGTGGTTGGTGGTTGATATCATCCTCCATTGAGATATTTTGAGGAAGAAAGAGTATCTTGTAGAGTTTCCCTTTGGGAAAAAAAGTTATGATCATCGAAAGGTAAACAATCAGTGAAAACAACACATTCTCATGCCAAAAAACAAACAAAACAATAACCCATATTCATGGATTCACCTTGTATCCAATGCACAATCTAGATTTAAATGCACTAGCATGTATCCATATAAACGTGGATCTAATATGCACCTCGAACTTTGCTAATGTGAGAATGCATATCTTATGTTCACACTAATGGATGATGTCTCAGATATTGAAACTTGAGATATGTAAAATTTGAGATGCATATCAAACCCAAGTTTTGATGGGTTTGGCTTGATTAACCTATATTCATTATCTATTCAAGAATTGGTAAGTCAAATGTTTTAACTTAGTTCTCATGTTCACACTAATGGATGATGTCTCAAATATTGGAACTTGAGATATGTAAAATTTGAGATGCATATCAAACCCAAGTTTAGATGGGTTTGGCTTGTTTAACCTATATTCATGATCTATTCAAGAATTGGTAAGTCAAATGTTTTAACTTAGTTTTCCCTTATTTTCTACTTTGAGTGATCTAACTAATTCATAGTAGAAATGGCCAATGAATCAAATATTGGAACTTTAGATATGCAACCTCAAGGCACATATCAAAGGTTTACATGGGTCTATGCTAGTTTAACATGTTTATCCTTGTTTTCTACTTTGAGGGATCTAACTAGTTCATAGTAGAAATGGCCAATGAATCAAATATTGGAACTTTGGATATGCAACTTCAAGGTACGTAGCTAAGGTTTACATGGGTCTATGCTAGTTTGATGTGTATCCACAATTTTATTTAAAAATTGCCAAGTTAAATGTTTGAAATTAGTTTTGCAATATTTCCTCCTTTGCAACGTCTAACTTGCTAGAAGTATAAATCTTTTTATAGTTTTCCATTGAAGTAATAATTTGTCTTGCATCTTTGTTTGCTTATTTCATTGGACTATTGTTGTTTTTCTCTATGTTGCGCCCTAGGTCTTTTTCATTTCATTCTATATGTATGTATTTATGAATTTGAATAACAATCTCCTAAAAAACATGAATTCAAACTACTATTCCAGCAACCAAATAGATATGGACCAATAACTGGAGAACTATAACAAACTACTAAAGGCTTTGTTATCCCCGATATCTAGGGATAACTAGGAGATCATGTCTCGAGGCCCACATGGTCCTAGACATGGAATACCGAGAGCAGGAGTGACTTGAGCATGGCCCTGGAGGGCCCATCTTTCTTCTTCTCAGCCAGACTTGTCCTGTCAGCAGTAGCAACCTCCATCACCACCGGCCTGGACTTGCATCGGAGAGGGTTCTTGCTCCATGAGGTAATTGGTCCAAGGTATCATGGTATGTGTCATATTTGATCATTATAACCTTCTTATATATGCATTAGGTTCCTTTCATTTCAGATGACTACTTGGATCTTACACTAATCCACTTGACCACTGTTGAGGTAATTGATGGGGTAACTTAGCAAGCTGGTATTCATGGGTTTTGGTTGGCCACCAAAGGGGATTTGCAGAGCCATCATCCGCTCCCACCATCTTATCACTTTTTCATCTTATACCCCGCTCATCCATCCCATTCCCCTAGTCTGGCCATTAGGATGACCTTCCAGGGTACATTTTGTCTTGTGGGAAGAAGGGGCTAAAGGCCCAGGGGGTAAAAGCAGCTGATAAAAGATAAAAGCCATAGGAAATAAAACCTAGAGATGCTTCGCCCAGGGGATCCCCGAGAAGGCAATAAAAAGCCTCTCGAAAAGAAACTAAGGGACCCTAAGAAAAATGATAAAATTAATAAAGACAAGACCTAACCAAGAGGATGGGAGGTCTCATCACGAGCCGGCCCATTATGTTCATAAGTATTTAGCAGTATGACATTGCCACCATCTGGTCACCAAACCAGGGCAGTGACCTTTGGTTGCATGGCCAAAGGAAAGGGGGTCT
>ML778685.1:367371-379401 GCA_009831015.1 Picea engelmannii | reverse complement strand
TCCTTACTACAACACTAAGTGCTTTTGGAATTGAGCATATATAGTGCGCAGCTATCTTTGAAACAAAAGACTTCCCTGGGTTGATAATTTATGTTTCACTTGGTTGTTTGAATTTAATTAAGCAATTATAGTGACCAACAGTGGGCCCACATGAGCAATGAGTGAGAATATGTATGTATGGAGGTTAATAGAGTCAATTTATATAAATGCGCTTGTGATTTCAATATATGGATGTACTAGGAGTTGCTCTCATAATGTACAAGGGGTTATTATGTAACTTGTCATTATCATCATTTTGGGAGTTGTGTTCCATCCATGTAGTTGGTACCCATTGTGTGTATGCAAAATTTTCATATTATTTTAAGTATTAGGGTCATAACACCAATGAATTTCATGTGGCGTAGACATGAATCAGTGAAGTAGACTAACTCAATATGCTATGTTTGTAGGTTATGAGCAAGTAATTTAAATTAACCACCCCCATCTATAGAAAGTGTCATTCACCTCCTTTGTATGATCATCATCGCCAAACTTTTGATTTTGTTCTAATAGAGTTGAGATTGGTTTACATTCATGTGTGTTGAACTTTTTGAAAGTTCACTTGCATATTTACTTTGAAATTTTTCCTTCTTCCCCATTACCTCTACCTAAACAATCATGCACTTGTTTAAGATCCTTCATTCCAAACTCTTGTGACAAATTATTTTTTATAATAATAATAATCTAATTTTAAGGTCACGGCCAAGCCAGGCACCAAATTAGTGTATGAGACCCCCTTGTTTGTGGGACAAGGGACCCCCTCCGCGTAGTGATTTAACTACTAAAGTCTACGGAGGTATACATACCCTACCCCCCTCTGGATTTGAACTTGTGACCTCTTATGAGGAAACACATGTTCTTAACCATTAGGCCCATCAATCAAATTTTCAGCATTCCTTGCTAAGGCTATATCATCAACATTCGATGAGATTAAAGTAATGATTCCAAGATCATCCTTGTTTATGTACAAGTTAGGATCTTCCTTACTCATCATAAAGCCTCTAGTGAATCATTTACAAAACCTTCAAGTTGGTCAAGTTACACTTATTCATTTAATTTCACATATAGAAAAGTTGGCTTAACATCCCTTTGATACAAGTCCCAACTATTTGTTGTAGATAGAGAAATCAAGAGCCTAATTGTGTTACTCTTTGTTACAAGGGAAAATTTGTCTTCATAGGCCAATCCCTCTTTTTGTGAGTAGCCCTTAGCAACTAATCTTTCTTTGTATTTATTTGTGCTAACATGTGAGTTGAACTTCGTTTTATAGATCCATTAGTTTCCCATAGGTACATTGTTTTCATAGAGTTATGTAAGTTCCCTAGTGTCATTCTTTATCATTAAGTCATATTCTTCCTTCATAACACACATCCATTCATCATATTCCTTGGCTTCTTCAAAGTTTCAAGAATTATGTTGAAGTCTACTCTCCCCTACAATGAGCTTCAGTATATTTATGCATTCCCCTTATTGTTCCTCAATCATGGTCCTAAACTTTGAAATATTGAAAACTTCACCACCATTGGATTTTAATAAATAACCCATGTGAATCTAATTAATTATCAACAAAGATTAGAAACTAAAATGCTCCTCCTAGTGACATTGATTGTGTAAGCCCACTTATATCATTGTGATCTAATTCAAGAATATCCATATTATGCCCTTCTATACTTTTAGGAGATTTATTATTGAGTTATTTACCTAGTGCACAACCATCACATTCAATGCATTTATAATTCAAAGATGGAACTCCTTTCACTATGTTTTTTGTGTTTTTTCTTTGAAGCATAATTAGATCTCCAATATTTAATGACCATACTTAGTATGACATACTTCTTCTATGGACATACTTACAAATAACAATGTTGGATGAATTTCATAGTGACATGAAGTTTTTATAAGCCTCCTCTAACTCCTATCAGTTTGTAGTGGTCTTTCATGTCCACACACCAATGTGAACTCACGAATTCAACCTTAAGACCTTGATATGCAATTGCTAAAAACACAAAGTAGACTTCATTTATGCCTTCGTATAGATATTACATCATTGTTTTCATATGATATATCATCACATAGATAACTTTATTACCATTAGATTTATCATTAAAGGGTTTAAACAAATTTAAGTAACAAGCAATTTGAAGAGATTCTATTTCTTTTTTATATCATTGCCTACTTTGCTACTGATGATGATGATTTGTCTTTACATTTAGCTTTTCTTCCTTGTTTTTGCTCCATTCTTTCCTCCATAAAAAAAAGTTTCCTTTTAGCTATTAAAGTTAAATATGAATTTGTTTTATTCAATAACACATGATTTGTCCTTAATTATTTTATTCTCCTCTTTCTTGTTTTAGTTCCATGGCTTTCCTCCATAGAAAGGCTTCCCTCTAGCCATTAAAGTTAAATCTTGATTTGTGTTATTCCATCTACCATCTAGATTCCCTCTTCTCTCTTCTTCTTACAAAGGGATATTTCCTCAAAGGAGGGTTACAAGACTAGTAATATATACATGGTAATCATCTATCATTCCATGGAAATTAACCAAAACCAAGTCAACATTTGTGAACTTTTCTCACATATCACATAATTTATCAATTAATTTCGTTACTCTAGAAAAATAATGATTCATGTATTCATGTGCTTCAATTTTAAGTGAAAGAAACTTACTCTTCAAGAACAAATTTCTATTTGTGTTTACAATTTCATACAAACTTTTCAAAATATTCCATGTTTCAATGGGATGTGTTACAACCCCTTGTGTAGGGATGTATGTGTCCTTAACAACTATTCTCAACAATACATTGGCATCAATCTCTCTTTTCTCCCAATCTTGCATTGCTAGAGGGCTGGTGGTTTAGCCTTAGACCTATTTACAATTTTCCAAATATTATAAACCTTCCATTAATCCTTGTATTTTAAATTTTCAATTCATGTAATTTGCACCATCTAATTTGTTAGCTTCACGGAGATATGGATCACTTTAATTCATCATGATATAATGTGATAACGTTTCTTCAACTCTCTATCCAATCAATGATCAATGTAATTTGGCAAAGAAATGAACTCTCTATCCAATCAATTATCAATGTAATTTGGCAAAGAAATGATTACCTACATCATGTACCCCTCTTTGCATTTACTGCACTTTAAAATCTACCTTTTGCTCACAATGGATGTCTTTGTGTTGCTATAATATATGTTATTTCCGAGCTCTATATTTTTTCATCTCTTTCTCCAAGATCCTTTTACTCACAATGGGTGCCTTTGTGTTGCTATATTGCATGTTATTTCTTAGCTCTATGGTTTTTCTCAACTCTTTCACTGCCAATGTTTTGCTCATTATTGCCTTCTCAAGGTTTGGAATTGCTTTGCTCTATTCCGCACCCCCAATTCTCTTTCATTTCATTTTGTATGTATTTGTACATGTACAACAAATTTGATAAAGGGCATATATGGTCCTACATTCAAATAACAAATTCCTAAAAGATAGGGGATTCAAACTATTGTTTTAACAACCAAACAAATTTGGACCTACAAGTAGAACCAAGTAGAACCACTAGGGATTTATTAATTCCAAGAATGAACCCTCAATAAATTCCAACTACTTTTGATTCCAACAAAGTGGTCCTAACCATACGAAAATACTTCCATCAAATATAGTACATATTTTTTTCTATAATAAATGTTCAAGCCTCACCATAAAATATTGAATCTCTTGTATAAATTAATAGGTATTGTCATTTGGTGGTTAATTGGTTTGTAGCCACGTAGGATTAGTCTAATATTTAGCACTTCAAAGGCCATGTTATTAGTCTGTACACAATTGAGTATGAAGCAAGGGCAATAAGGATATACATAGTTATTTAGGCCCTTTCATAAGACTCACAACTCCACTCATGACACTTACAAGTCCTAATAGTGATGATGCCCTTCAACCAAAAGGGTAGATTTTGGCCATATATTGTACATATTTTTTTGTTACAAATGAATGTTAGGGCATCTAACCATAAAATTTTGAATCTATTGTATATATTAGCATGTTGATAATTAGAAAATTGTCCATGTGGTAGTTAATTGGCTTCAAAACACAACATTCAGTAAAAAATTGAGTACGTATAGGCATTTTGTATGTAGTTATTCTAGTCGTTGCTCTAGCGACAGTTTCAGATACTCCACCCATTTCGTAAAGTACTTGACGTAGTCTGATGACGGATACCCAATATTCAAGAGATCATTTCCTAGAACCCATACTTGTTTTTGCAGATCTCATTGTAATAGGTTCGTCGATAAATATACATACCCATATTTTTCCACCACGACAAGCATAATGAGTAATCGTTCTTCATCCGACTTTTATTTGCCCTCTATTATTTGGCACTTCAAAAACCATGTTATTAGCCTATGGGTGGCTAAGTATGAAGCAAGGAAATATAAGGACAAACAACTAAAGATGAAGCAAGGAAAAAAAATCATTGAAAGCTTTCGATCAATATGAGCAAGCAATCACTGCTCTATTTTGAAATTAACATTGGAACAAAGATTACTTATCGTGCTATGGAAGCTCCCTTTGAATAAGAAGCCACAAGTGAAGGGTATTTATACCACCAAAGTTGCCCAAATTTTACACTTGGCCCCACCCATTTTCACAAGTACAAATACACAATCACTAACATGAGAATATCATTGGGAGACTTGAACCTCGATGGGGGCAATAACAATGCCCTACATTCACCAACCCAGTTAAGCACCCATTGACAATAAAAAAAGATTTTATTAGGCCCCTTGATAAATCCTAATAGCAACAACACCCATTAGCAAAAAGGTTAAATTTTAATGTATAGACATGTTTTCCCTACAAGTGAATGTTAAGGCCTCTAATTGTAAATTCCATCTCTTATACATATATTGGTTAGAAAAATGCACTATCATATGGTTGTTAATTTACTTTGAGCCATATAACATTGGTGTAATATTTAGCCAAAGACATAACTCCCCTCTATCATTCTAATCAATTCAAAATTTCCTTCCTTTAATTAAAAATAATACATATTGTAATAAAACTGCGTATCAGATATAGTAAAAAAATTTAAATCCAAACATCTTATTGCAAAAATTGCTTCTCAACCAAGAATTTAAAACTATATGCCAATTTGAACACATTGAACCTATTTAAATACAAATGGTCATTAATCTAAAACATTAAGTTACACATCCAATAATTATTAAACTTGTCAAACACTCATTTGTACATAGGTTACAACCCTTACACGTCCAATAATTATTAAACTTGTCAAACACTCATTTGTACATGTCAGAATATAAGTGGATGTGCTCATTTCACCATTGACAATACACTTGTCACCCAACCATAGGCCGAAGCCACCCTCCGAGCACCTTAACCTTGACAGAGAATCACTCTGGAAGCAAACCCTAGGCTAGATAGCCAAACAAAGGGTAGCACACCTTTCCCCAAGGATAGCGCACCAATAAGAGTTGGTCAGATAGTCCAAACCCTAGCCAAGAGATAGTCCAAGCGTAACTACTAGTTGCAGCAGTTGCAATGGCAACTCTCCTCCAAACCTGCGCAGAAACTAGGCAACTGCAGTGCACACAAGTGTTGCTCTACAATACTGAAATTGCCTGCCAGAATGAAGATTGGCCTCTTGTATTTATAGTAATTCTGGCTAACTGTCAGGGCCGACTTCTCATTCTGGGTACTTGTCTGTTCAGTATATTATTATTTCTTCTGGCCAACTTCTTCTCTTGGAGGCTAATAACCTAATATAAATTATCTTCTTGAGCCGACAAGTCTTCTAGGGTTATTAGCCAACTCATTAGGGTTTCTCTTGCTTCCCGGAGTATTCTATTCTCGTCAGGTTTACACGTGGTGGGAAATACCTCCCGCAACTACCATAATATCAACACTCCCTCCTAGCTAGGGAGGTATTACATGTAATGGTCTTGAGCACAAAACATACCATTCACCCGGTAGCATCAACATAGTCGTCTAGACTATCTCATGACTAGATCATGAGCATCATCATCACCATCAATGTCATCAGCTGCATCATCTCTCGAAACCATACTTCATCTGAGTAATCAGACATGATGTTGGATAAGTCACTCACACCACGGAGTGATACAAGAACCATTCTTCTAATTTGGACATATGTCCTAGAAGAGTAGATGTTCTGAACCATTTTTCGTCTAGGAAATCTCTGTCCTTTAATCATCCATCTGGATGATAATCATTTACCAAACTGTTGATAGTCTTCAAAGCAATCAGAACAAAAATAAAACACAACTGTGTCTATCCATAGTAGTACATAACTACAATCCATTGGTATACTACCACACCATGTAGCAAACAAGTACTTGATCAAACATTGGAACATATCCATCACAGTAGTATACATCTATTGTCATACAATCTTCATAACAATCATCTGATATCAACCTGCACAGAAACAATGTTATGATATAAATTGAATCATCTGGGCCAATCTTTCACTCACATCTGTGAGATCTGAAAGAATATTTGCCCTTAGAGTAGAACATCAATGATGGGTTATTTGCCTTATTCTTCTCAAACAAGGAAGAATGATTGTTCTGATTTCTAATCCTGGACCATTCCTCGCCCTGGGCCATTCCTCCGACACTAAACAAAGTGTAACATGGAGAGAATGAATCTTCCCTAAGGAATGCATGTCCATGATTGATGAGCCTGGACCATTCCCCACCCTGGGCCATTCCTCCAGCACTAAACAAAGTGCAACCTGGAGAGAATGAATACACCCTAAGGAATGACTGTCCGAACCATTTCCTATGTTAACCACAAGAGGAAAAGATTATCATGTATCAACCTCCAAAACAGATCATTCCTCATGTTAACCACAATGAGAAATCTTTGTCCGACAAGGCGGGCCAGTCTTCTTGAGTAACCCTCAAGAAGAGAGATTGCCCTAGACCACTCCCCATGTTAACCAAAATGGGAAGTTGTTTTCTATGATACATCAGCAATCTGGACCATTTCTCATGTTAACCACAATGGGAAATCGTTGTCCGTCAGAAATCTCAATCCACTTTTCGAACTGGAAAGGAAACTGCTCATCCTGGACCATTTTTCAAACTGAAAAATGACTGTCCATAAATCAATACATATCAGTGCTCCCTCCCAACCTAGGAGTCATCTCTTCCTTTTTCAATAAGAAAGCCGTCTCCATGAGCTCCAGCTTGAGTACACAAACTCTTTCATCTTGGATGGAAACTTTACCAAAATGTATGTTTATCTGCTCATCTGTGGAGATATGTATCGGAGAACCACTTTCTCCTTTCTGGACTTCATCATGGATAATGTAATGCTTGATTTCAAGTGTACTTTAGTCTGGAACACTGGTTTTCTCTTAAGGCTTCATGTAGCTCTGATCAATAGAGTATATCATTGTTGGAAAACTAGAACATATCTATTTGGCACTTATTTTGTCATCGTGAGATCTGATCTACTGAGTCATCATCTTGATACAATATCTTTGTTTAAAGAAAATCTCCACCACACTTCTGTTGTGCACTGGAGGTTCTCCACCGAGCTATCTTTTTCCATCTGCATACAAGGGTCTCTCTTTGGTATGCCTCAAAGTCTTGAGGTTGCTCTTCATACGCTCTTTGTTCAATTAGTCTTTGCATTTATCTGATGTATAACTCCAACTCATGGATGTTGCAGATGATATAATGACTCATGTAGAGATATGTCTGGTTTACTGGAACAAGTAATCATCATAGTCTTCTCCCTCCATCTGGGAGAACCTCTAGTTCTAGATCTCGCAATGCTTTCATTAATAAGTCTTCCATACACTGTTTTTCATCACGACTTTTAATTCCTCTGCTTGATTGTTTTTATTGAGTTCATATCAGGCTGGCAATCTTGTGATTCTTGATGCAATGACTGGTTGTTCTGGCTTCTCTTTCTTTCTTGGAATCTTCATGTTCTTTCTTGTGTTTTCATTTAGTTCTTGGGTCCATGGAGTTTCTTATAGATTCCATGCCCTAAAGATTTCACTTCTTCCTTTCATTATAGGATCACGGATGTGGATCGACAACTAGGGATACTTTAAGGCTTCTCTTCGAAGAAGTCTTCTTCTAGGATCGAACTGAACACGTACTGTCTTTCATGGTTGCTACCATGGATATATACTTCATCATCTTCAATGGATCATTGGATTAGCTCCCTCCTAATCCTTGCTTCATGCATGCTCTTGGTAATGTATAATCAGCTCCCTCCATCTAGGAGAGTCCATGCTTCCGTCTGCATCCTTGTTCTCTTCTACAAAGTGTTATAAGTCTTTCTCCAATTTCCTCTTGGTCGCTGACTTATTTCTGTCTTGCTTCTTCTAAGTCTCTTGTAATGGCTTCCACATGATTTGCTTTATGTATTTCATCATGACTTGTATAATGATAGCAGTCATTATCTTGTTGTTCTTCCATAGGTATAGTTCTTCTTGGAACATCTTATCTTCTAAGAGATAGATATACAAGATATGTATAGAGATTATGCAAACAAGATATGTACAAGAACTAAGAAGAGTATTATTACCTTCAAAAGAAAAAGTCTCTTTCATCATGCTTGGTCTTCTTTGTAGGTTCATTTTCTTCGACAATTGATGCTTCGTGTTTCTCCTTCCTTTTCTTTAGCTTGGGACAATGATTCTTGTAGTGACCATACTTTCGACAGTTGAAGCATTGTATTTATGAAGTATCTTTCTCTTGATTTGTCTTCCTCCTTGAACCAAACTTCCTTTTGTTCCTGAAATTCTTGAATCTTGCTGTGAAGTCTTGATCATCATACTTATTTTGGGGTTTCTCTTTTGCATTGATCATTGATTCTTCTTGAGCACAGCAAGTCCAAAGTTCTTCAAATGTCGGATACTCCTTCCTTGTGTTCATGCTTGCGACAAATGCATCCCAAGTCTTGGGAAGACCATTGAGTACTATGTTTACCAATTCCTTCTCTGATATGATGTCTTCAATAGCTTGTAGTTGATCTCTTAACTGAGAGATTCTCACAAAGTATGA
Source organism: Picea engelmannii (assembly GCA_009831015.1). Lineage (NCBI taxonomy): Eukaryota > Viridiplantae > Streptophyta > Pinopsida > Pinales > Pinaceae > Picea > Picea engelmannii. The sequence continues at coordinate 370,293 of ML778685.1, read as the reverse complement.
TGTTATGTTGTCATCATCATTCATCTTCATGTCACGGAGCTCATTCTTCAGACTCATTATTTGTCCAATGTTTCTGACTGAGAAGAATTTTGTTAAAGCATTGTACATCTTCTTTGATGAGTCAAGATGGGAGATGTAGGGTATCAAGTGGTACTTTATAGAGTCCACTATGATACTCATGGCATTGATGTCACCGTCTTTGAACTTCTCCATAACTGCAACATTCTGCGGTTCCTTCTCTTTTCCTTCTTCAAACTCTAGTTCCACGATCTTTCCTTTCACAATATCCAACACTTTATTCTTGGAAAGGATGAGGTCAATCCTTGTCTTCCACGCTCTGAAGTTAGAGGCTCCATCTAACTTGTTCTCTGACTTTATAGAATAAGTCATGGCTACTTTGACTTGGTCAAACCCTAGTTTTGACCAAAAACTCAAACTTGACATCTTGGCTTGCTGAGAGTACTAGGAGATGCGCTAGGCTAAAGCGCACTGATCTACTCGGAGATTAGGTCAATCCCTTCACTTAAGGTGTCTGTTATCCCCGATTTCTAGGGATAACCAGGAGATCATGTCTTGAGGCCCACAAGTCCTAGACATGGAGTACCGAGAGCAGGATTAACCTGAGCATGGCCCTAGAGGGCCCATGTTTCTTCTTCTTCATCGGAATTGTCATGTCAGCAGCAACATCCATCACCTTCGGCTTGGACTTGTATCGAAGAATACTCTTGCTCCATGAGGTAGTTGGTCCAGCTATCATGGTATGTGTCATATTTGATCATTATAACCTTCAGATATATGCATCAAATTCCTTTTATTTTTTACGACTGCTTGGATCTTACACTAACCCACTTGACCATGGTTGGGGGGATTGACAGGGTACCCTAGCAAGCTTGTACCCATAGGTTTTGGTTTTCCACCAGGGGGGATTTTGAAGGGCCATCGTCCACTCCCATCATATCATCACTCTTACATCTTATCTCTCACTCATCTGCCCCATTCCCTTAGTCCATACATTAGGATGATCTGTTTGTGGGGTTGCACCTTATCTCGTGGGAAGAAGGGGCTAAAGGCCCAGAAGGTAAAAACAGTTGGTAGAAGATAAAAGCCATAAAAAAATGAAACCTAGAGATGCCTCGCCCAGGGATCCCCGAGAAGGCAATAAAAAGCCTCTCAGCAAGAAATAAGAGGGACCCAAAGAAAAATGACAAAACAAGACCTAGCTAAGAGGATGGGGGGTCTCATCACGAGCCAGCCCATTATGTTCATGGGTACCTAGCAGTATGACATTGCCATTATCTGGTTACTACGCCAGGGCAGTGACCTTTGGTTGCATGGCCAAGGAAAGGGGGTCTCATCATGAGCCAGCCTTATCATCTCTGTGAAAGTACTTGTGGGTAACATTGTCAGCTCTGGTCACCACGCCAAGGCAGTGTCCTCTAGTTAGACCTTGAAATAAAAAGAAAGAAAAAACAATAAAGAAAAGAAAGAATAAAGGCAATAAAGGGCTTGGAAAGAATTGCATTAATGACAGGTATAGCTCACCTTCTATAAAGGCACCCACGGATAATATCACCCCTGTCTTTCACTCTACCTATATGTTTGAACATCCTTTGACCACACCACCTCGTGTTACATGGCTTGGATGATATCCTCTGGAAACTTTCATTTTCTTATGGATGTTGGCTCAATAGATCATTTTGTCTTTTTCTTCGACTTTGTATAGTAGGTCATTGTAATGTCTTTGAGCTATTGGATGATATGTTAGGGGTTTTATGCATGCATTTGATCAAATTAATGATGAAATATGATTGACATTGCTATGATCCCTATGACTAATGAGCCCATGAAGGGCGAAGTTTTTGATGTCCAAGATCATGCCCGACGGACAGGTATCAGTTGGACCGGTACACATGGGGAGATGATTAGTTCAAACCTCCATGGTGTTGAAGAGCCCATCAGATGGTTACTGGGACCCCATCAGGGGCAGACATAGAACAGTGATTGGTCGAGCCTTTGCACAAGAGAAGAAGGAGGACGTTTTCATCCAGGACGCCTTGGTTGAGCCCAGCCCAAGGGGTTGACCCACTACAGGTGGAACATGCCCCTTTTGATGCCCCAGGATGTCATCTAGGAGCCATGATGTCACCTCTAATGTATGGCATCTTGACAGAGCATTTTGGCACGTGTGGCAGAGTTTGGAGGCCAACGTTTGTCATCTTGTGTTGCATTTTGCCCTAAAAAGGGCCAATGTCTCCCTCAGAGGGGCTTGACGTCCTGTTTATTGCTCTTTTAGGGTTTCATTTAACAATTTAATGTAAAACAATATGATTTTTTGTTTGTAGCCTTGTCGGTTATTTTTAATGACCTAAAATTAATTAAAAGGTCATGATACACTATATATTGAGGATGTTTTCCCCTCATTTGAACATAACACAACTCACTCACACTCGTGAGGTCTGATTTTTGCGCCCTCCTAGGGTGTTTTTGTCTTTCTAAGTGAGGCGCACTTGTTATTGGAAGGATTTTTTGGCATCTTTTGGCATTTCTCTCCAAGGAAGGTTTATAACTAGGGTTTGCACGTGCTTTCTTCATGATATGTAAGTGATTTTCTTGCAAAACTTCTTAATTGAATGGTTGTAGGTTTAATTTCTTGCATTTGCTTATTAAATTGTTGATTTGAAACCCTAGGTAACAAGCACACAAGTAGGTCCTTGTTTCATATCCCCTTAGAGAGAAATATTTCGGCCATTGAAGAAAAAAGATTGAGCCTAGCCTTTGGTACACTCATCTTGCTTCTTCCCTTTAACTAGCATTGAATTTTATAGGTTGAAAAGGGGGTGACGTCCTAGGCCTAGGTTATCTACACCTAGGGCCATCATCTTCTAGGGTTTGAAAGCCTTGTCTTTACAACACTTTCTCTCA
>ML778685.1:321999-366652 GCA_009831015.1 Picea engelmannii | reverse complement strand
GCAGCAAATGTTGAATATAGGCAATTAGATGATGATTTAAAGCATTTATTGAGTAAAGTGTTGGTTGGATACATTGTTGGCTTGATCATCTTGATAGTTATTAATGAATTGATGCTTTTGCCATAGCTAATTGATGAAACGTTAACTTCATTGGTATCTATTGTTTTACATTGCTTATTAATTAATAGCAGATAGTCATTGAAGTACTAACCCATTGAGTTACAGCCTGCATATATACTGTATTATTGTTGTCTTGTTCCGGGTAGGTGTTTTCATTTGGGCATGCACTTCTTTATTAGCTGATTAACCGGACTGTCTGAACTTGGTGGTAACCTGTGAGGGGGAAACTTTAATCTTGACTTTATACCTTTGCCTCTTCAAAACCCCAGGTTACCGGGGACGTCTCCCCTGGGTTAACCTCCCTAAATAGAAAGAACCTCCCCATTGAGGTGACATTGGGTGGGGAAGGTTCTTGTTACGTCAGTTTGGCCTCAATTCTCTAGCCTTTTGACCTAGCTATAAATTGTGCAATAACATTTTGGCGTCGTTGCCGGGGAACACTGAGTCAATTCTCCTCAGAGGACAAACCTTTTCGGTAAGCCTTGCCTCAGAGCCTTATCTTACAAGCTTACCTGACAACTCCACTAAAGTGTTTTCCCTTTTCTTTGATGATTTCAAGCAAATCATCTGGCGACTCCACAAGTAGCTAATGACGACCCGTAGTGGGCGTCAGTATATACTTTCATCTACTACTATGACCTCCACAAATCCTGTCACCCCTGTAAGTTCTCCCAAATGGTCTCATAAAGAACTCTTTGGTCCTTTAATCTTACCTAACACCCAAGGGGGGTTACATGATCTACCTAAGAAGGTCGAGTCCTGGATACCTAAGTTTTCAGGGGAAGATGGATCCTATGGCAACTCTCATTGGACCGACTTCTGTGATGCTTTCCAATTTCACCAATCCGAACAAGAACACCCCGATGTCTTTTTAAGGCTCTTTGTGAGCTCACTCACCGGAAGTGCCAGAAGATGAATTAACAAACTCCCGAAAGAAAGCATCAAAAACCCTGAAGATATTGAACAAGCCTTCAAGAAAGATTGGTGTGAAAAAGAAAGCATGGATTCCCTTTACTCTCAATACACTAATATTTGCAAAACCTCTAGCGAGGGCATTAGGGATTTCAATGATAGGTTCAACCTTCTACTCAAGAAGATCAAGCCTAGTTTCCCAGAAGAAGTTGTCCTCCAACACTACTTGAACTCGTTGGAAGGAGTTTTGCAGTTTACTCTCAAAGATCGGTCATCCTCGACTCTAGAAGAAGCACAAGACTTTGCTTGTCAGAATGAGAAGAACCTTGAGTTCGAAGACTACATCCATCAAGTCAATCTCTCGCACAATAATGACCCAGGGGAATCTAATAACGAGGATGTCACCAAAGCTGAGCTTAAGTTCCCAGAAATTCTTGAAGCAAGACTCACGCCTCCCAAAAGGAAATGGAACGCAGCTTTCTCAAACACAAGCAATGTTTTAAATGTCTCAAGACAACATGAACCATCCGAGGATTCGAGCATGGCCACTCACAAAAAACCTAACTTTGAAGATTCCTTGTTTGTCTTGAACACACCGATGTTAGAAGATCAAGATATGAGTGAAGCTGATAGGTCTGAAGAAACCGATCCAAGCACTAGTATGTCTTGTATCCTGCAAAGGGTTAAAAGGATTTGTGAAATGTTAAAAATTTCTTTTCTAAAAAAGCAGGACTCAGATGACCAATTGCCCTTTAAGGGGATTCCCACATTATTACAAACCGATCATTCTGAGAAAGATGAACAAACACCCTTTTCGGTGGATCCTTACTCGTTTCGAGATTGCCCCACTTTTCCCTTGACAGAAAAGGACACAGACTGTGGTGATTATTCCGACGATGCCTCTGATATCTCTGAAGATTTGGACGAAGATGGTTATCCAATACAAAGAGTGAGTAATTTCGTCGAATGGAACAAAGACGTTTTCAAAGACATAGAATTTCCAAGCACCGTCATTATGGATGAAAATCCTTGGTGTTTTCAATGCAGTGAGGCACACTGGGAACATGAGTGTCCTTACAATAGTGGTGACCATCAACAAGTGAACAATATAGACCACTTCATAGAAGGCCCTCAAATAAATATCACCATTGAAGAGCATCAAGAGGCCATGAAAGAAGCAGCCAAGTCAGTCAGGATGGCGGTAATAAACAAACTAGACCAGGAATCAAAAGAAAAGCTAAAGAAACAAGAGTTCCAGGTGTATAGAAGAAAGAAGTTGGACCAACCTTCCACTGACCAAACAAAAAAACCACTTGTGGATGTAATCTTTCCTAAAACATCCAGTATTGAAAGGGTTAAACTGAATCTTGACCTTGAAGGGGCATTATCCAAGATGCTCGTAACCATCCCTTTGAGAGAAGTTATCAAGGTACCATCTATCAAAGAGCGATTTGACAACTTTTTCCAAGGATTAGATGGACCATTGAAGGATGGAACTATTGATCGTGTCCAGAATGTACCTGTAACTACAACTTATGTGCAAAAGCCCAGTGATTCTTGTTAGAATATAGAAGATGGTGTGCTCGTTTAACCATTGATGATACCCTCGTCACCCAACCACAAGCCGAAGCCTCCCTCCGAGCACCTTAACCTTGACTGAGAATTCCTCCAAAAGCAAACCCTAGGCTAGATAGCCAAACAAAGAGTAGCGCATCAATCCCCAAGGATAGGGCATCACAAAAGCTGATCAGATAGTCCCAAACCCTAGCCAAGAGATATTCAAACCAATACTGAGAACTAGCTGCTGCTACAACTGCACCTGCAACCCTCCTCCAAACCTGCGCACTAGACTGCAACTGCAGTGCGCACCAACTGGGAAAACTGCAATTCTGAGATGTGACAAATGAGAACTGACGCCCTGTATTTATAGTAATCCTGCCAGTTTGCTGGGGCCGACTTCTCCTTCTGGGTATGTGTATGTTCAGTATATTATTATTAATTCTGGCCGACTTCTTCTCTTGGAGGCTAATAGCCTAATATAAATCATCTTCTTGAGCCGACAAGGCTTCTAGGGTTATTAGCCAATTCATTAGGGTTTCTCTTGCTTCCCTGAGTCTTCTATTCTCGTCAGGTTCACACGTGGGCGTAAATACCTCCCGCAGCTACCATAATATTAACAATTCCATCATAGATGACGAAGCACGTGACAAAACCGGGCCAACTCCTCATAAATATTCTCCAAAAGATGCGCCTTTTCCAAAGGAGGAAAATCTGAATCAAATTAAATGGCCCAAGAGAGAAGAATACCAACAACTCATGGACGAGCTCAAAGCTCAGGAATCAAAGACTACAAAAATACTAAAGAAGGTGGAAGATGATGTACGCATCTGTCCTTCACAGCAGGAAATCTTTATAACAGAATCCCACCCACCTCCCTCTACGCAATACACCAAGGTTATTCAAGGAACGACCAATTTCAGAGTCAAAGAGTACAAGGAGGAAGACGTGGTTTGGATGTGGGATGCCAATAAAGGGAAGCCTACTAATATCAAAGGAAACAATCATTTTTGGTTTGGCCCTTTTAAGGTCGGAAGAAAGTCAATTAATGACTCTTATTACCTATCTACACTGGAGGGACAAAGGTGCACAGTGCCTGTCAGTGGATGCCTCCTAAAACGCCACCAGGATGGGATGACCTAACTTCACAGGTAAGTACAGGTAAGTAGGCATTCTTCGTGTATTATACCACTTGCATTTCATGTTAGTTTGCTTCCACACTTGCATATTGATTGTTTTTATTTCAGTGTATATATACATATATTATATTTGCGGGGTGGCAATACCACCCCACCTTTGTTACTAATGTCGTTTTCAAGTATGAGTAGGTCTGCAGGTTTATGCCAAAGATGTTGAGGTTCTCATGCGCTCTACGGTGAGCACATGTCCCCGAGTTGGAGCCAGATGTTATCCCTGATTTCTAGGGATAACCAAGAGATCATGTCTCGAAGCCCACAGGTCCTAGACATGGAGTACCGAGAGCAGGATTGACCTGAGCATGGCCCTGGAGGGCCCATGTTTCTTATTCTGCATCAAACTTGTCCTGTCAGCAGCAACATCTATCACCTTCGGCTTGGACTTGTATCGGAGAAGACTCTTGTTCCGTGAGGTAGTTGGTCCAGCTATCATGGTATGTGTCATATTTGATCATTATAACCTTCAGATATATGCATCAAATTCCTTTTATTTCTGACGACTGCTTGGATCTTACACTAACCCACTTGACCATGGTTGGGGCGATTGACAGGGTACCCTAGCAAGCTTGTACCCATAGGTTTTGGTTTGCCACCAAGGGGGATTTTGAAGGGCCATCATCCGCTCCCATCATATCATCACTCTTACATCTTATTTCCCACTCATCTACCCCATTCCCTTAGTCCGGACATTATGATGATCTGTTTGTGGGGTTGCACTTTATCTCGTGGGAAGAAGGGGCTAAAGGCCCAAAAGGTAAAAGCAGCTGGTAGAAGATAAAAGCCATAAAAAAATGAAACCTAGATATGCCTCACCCAGGGATCCCCGAGAAGACAATAAAAAGCCTCTCGACAAGAAATAAGAGGGACCCGAAGAAAAATGACAAAACAAGACCTAGACAAGAGGATGGGGGTCTCATCACGAGCCAACCCATTATGTTCATGGGTACCTAGCAGTATGGCATTGCCATTATCTGGTTACCACGCCAAGGCAGTGACCTTTGGTTGCATGGCCAAGGAAAGGGGGTCTCATCACAAGCCAGTCTTATCATCTCTGTGAAAGTACTTGTGGGTAACACTGTCAACTATGGTCACCACACCAAGGCAGTGTCCTCTAGTTAGACCTTGAAATAAAAAGAAAGAAAAAGTAATAAAGAAAAGAAAGAATAAAGGCAATAAAGGGCTTGGAAATAATTGCATCCATGACAGGTACAGCTCACCTTCTATAAAGGCACCCACGGATAATATCACTCGTCTTTCACTCTACATGTATGTTTGGACATCCTTTGACCACACCACCTCGTGTTACATGGCTTGGATGATATCCTCTGGAAACTTTCCTTTTCTTATGGATGCTGGCCCAATAGAGCATTTTGTCGTTTTCTTCGGCTTTGTATAGTAGGTCATTGTAATGTCTTTGAGCTATTGGATGATATGTTAGGGGTTTTATGCATGCATTTGATAAAATTAATGATGAAATATGATTGACATTGCTATGATCCCTATGACTAATGAGCCCATGAAGGGCGAAGTTTTTGATGTGCAGGATCATGCCCGACGGACAGGTACCAGTTGGACCAGTACACATGGGGAAATGATTAGTTCGGACCTCCATGGTGCTGAAGAGCCCATCAGATGGATGTTGGGACCCCATCAGGGGCAGAGACGGGACAGTGATTGGTCGAGCCTTTGCACAAGAGAAGGAGGACGTTTTCATCTAGGACGCCTTGGCTGAGCCCAGCCCAAGGGGTTGACCCACTACAGGTGGAACGTGCCCCTTTTGATGCCCCGGGACATCATCTAAGAGTCATGAATAAATAAAGAAATAGGTCCATCTAACTTGTTCTCTGACTTTATAGAATAAGTCATGGCTGCTTTGACTTGGTCAAACCCTAGTTTTGACCGAAAACTCAAACTTGACATCTTGGCTTGTTGAGAGTACTAGGAGATGCGTTAGGCTAAGGCGCACCAATCTACCTGAAGATTAGGTCAATCCCTTCACTTAAGGTGCCTCAACAAGAGGATTAGGGTTTCTGCAACTGCACCAGCTAGTAACCCTAGCGACAATGCTATGGTGACTGCTCCTGCTAGAAGCCCTAGCGGCAGTTCTTTAACAAGCTTAATATCCTCACGGTTATGTTTCCTTCTAGCGGTTAGACTGAATGAAGGAGGTGTGGGCCCATAACCTGTTAGAATATAAGTGGATGTGCTTGTTTTACCATTGACAATACCCTTGTCACCCAACCATTGGCCGAAGCCACCCTAGGAGCACCTTAACCTTGACAGAGAATCACTTTGGAAGCAAACCCTAAGCTAGATAGCCAAACAAAGGGTAGCACACCTTTCCCCAAGGATAGCGCACCAATAAGAGTTGATCAAATAGTCCAAACCCTAGCCAAGAGATAGTCCAAGCGTCACTGCTAGTTGCAGCAGCTGCAATGGCAGCTCTCCTCCAAACCTGCATAGAAACTGGGCAACTGCAGTGCGCACAAGTGCTACTCTGCAATACTGAAAACTGCCTGCCAAAATGAAAACTGGCCTCCCGTATTTATAGTAATTTTGGCTAACTGTCAGGGCTGACTTCTCATTCTGGGTACTTGTCTGTTCAGTATATTATTATTTCTTCTGGCCGAGTTTTTCTCTTGGAGACTAATAACCTAATATAAATTATCTTCTTGAGCCAACAAGTCTTCTAGGGTTATTAGCCAACTCATTAGGGTTTCTCTTGCTTCCCGGAGTATTCTATTCTCGTCAGGTTTACACGTGGAGGTAAATACCTCCCACAACTACCATAATATCAACAGTGCATAGGTTACAACCCTTCTCTTGGTCATGTATATTTATATAATTGACTTTCTAATATAATATATTATATTTTTCTAATATATTCACTTGTAATAAATGCATTTGTGTTATTATTAACATATAATAAGTATGTTAGTAGTTTTAACAACGAGCATAAACCCATCTAAACCAAAACTTAATATGCACCTCAATGTTGTGAAACTAGAAGTAACCTATGTTGTGAAACTAGAAGTAACCTATCTTGAGTTCCAATATTTGATAAGCCCACTTGGGCAACCTTTCAATTCACAAATTTGAAGGCAATATTTGATAAGCCAACTTGGGCGACCTTGCAACTCACAAATTTGAGGGCATATCACTACTTCAAAAGGTCAATGCTAGTATCCATATTCAATGCACCCAAAACACTATACATCGAGATGCAATGCACTCTTACACCAATTGGTGGATCACTCCCACACCCACCCAAATCTTACAATGCCCCTCGCTCTTAGTGGTGGCTTGCTGAACCAACCTCTACTGGGGGATGTTAAATGTCTTAATCTAATTGAACTGCCATATCTGAGTACAAACATAAACAAAATGTCCAAGAGTTCAATATTTAATGATGCCATCCTTGAGAGTACAAAGATCATGAAAATTTATCAACAAAATCATTTAGGCTAAAGACCTAGTTACAGCAAAGGTTAATCTAGAGGCGAGAGGAATCATTATTGCACCTCAATCAGCAGCTCAGGCAATTGTGCATCAACTTCCCGACAAGCAATCTCTTGTTGCTGCGGCTTCTCAACTTTCAAGATGGCCAAAACCAGCATAGGAACCTTCTTGTTCAAAGGCCTGGCTGGAGGATTGCAAGGCCAATTTGTGATGATGCTCACAGCGCTTCATTTATTCAACATACAAAAATATTTATTATTCTCTTTATCATACCATCACATTAGCACAAGCAGACATGCAAGGTTGAGTGAAGCAAAGCTCATCTTTTTCTGCCAATCAACTCAAACTTAACCATATTTCTTACTATACCTTTCAATGTACAAAGTATACCTCTCAAAAGACATTTGCTTTGTACAAATGCTCTCTTGTACGTACTTGCCCCATAAGAACATTAGCTTAAAGGCAAAATGCCGATGGCTTTCATAAAGGCCTTCATAATTAGTATATGCAGATCAAGAATCTGAATGTTCTAATACTATTATGTGAACAAATTCTAGACAAAGAATATGATATGTGAACATGCCATTTTGATTTCAGCCCTGCTCATTTTCTCCCTTTTCCTCGATAAATATTTACTTTGAAAACTCTATGTTTCCCATTAAATTTCACAACTGGTTGTTGGTGTTATATGTATCATTGAACCATGAAGAACAGAAATGGATGAAAACTAAAATATTGTTATCTATGCACATTCCCTATATAATTCAGAAATTAAAGATGTATAATACAACCATACAACTCAGTTTCTTTTGGTCAGCACTGATAGATTGTAATCCAAATGCCTTTCCCCTTTATAATTACCTAATCAAAGAGTCTGAAATGAGGCATTTAAAGTGCCTCACTAACATCTTTAGATTACTCTAACTGAAATTGATCAAATGAACCTGGGATTTCCATAATTAACTAGAATCGGGAATGAACTTAGTCAACAGTTCACCTTAACATACTGAAATGAACATGAAAAGAGTAAGGACAAACCAATAATCTTGATTCTGCGTAATAAAATTGTACCAAGAAAAGCCAGAACAAATGAAAACTAAAGTTTAGACACGATCATCTTAGAGAATGTAAACCCTTTATAGCAGTTGGTGCAAATACTCTCTAATATAAATGCCCTTCGCGGTTATAATTAATCAGCAAAAGTGCTGCCGATGGGGCATCGAAAATATTCCTAGTTAACTTGGAAGCCTAAAGCACTAGTAAATACTGTTTGACATTAGATGCTACTACCACCAAATGTTTGTCAAGATGTAATGTAAAACAATTCGACTTTACAAATGCTTATCCTATTCACACTGTACCAGACTTTAATTCAGTCTAAGCAATGCACTAAGGGAAGTGTTGTTTCCACCTATACAACAAAAGTAAATGAGCCAAAAAGTGCAGAGATTAAAATTGTAGCATAATAACTTGTATACAACCATGGCCCAATTGCCTCTACATCCATTAATTACTGGAATAGATAAATGTTGTAGAAATCCAGTTGTATTTCGTATTTTTTTTCTTCAAGAACCCACCCAGTATGAGGTTGATAATCAATAAAAACTTTGTAACTGCTGCCTGTTCCTGATACACTCAGCGTATGGTTAAGACGTTCCCCAACTTCACCTCATACAAATAATATTTGTGCCAAAAATCTTAAAGACGCAATGAACACATTCATGCATAACTAGTAAACTTTGGCGATGAGATGATTCAAAGTGTGCATATTCAGCAAACTGCACCATACATTCTTCAAATTTTAGAATACGCTACTGCTTGGAGGAGTTTGAGGACATGGAGAACCCTCGCCAATCCCAAAATCTGTTGGATTGAGTTCGATCACCTCATCCCATGTAGGATTAGCTTTTTAGAGTTGAGGAATCCAAAAGGAAATATCATTTCTAGATGAGACAGAATATGAAGAAGATAAAAGGATACTTTCAGTTCTCCACATGTCAGTTATGCCAACCCCAGAATCCAAGAGAAGCCAATAATCAGCATCAATCTGCCATGCACATATGTGGTCTCTGGTTCAGTAACTTATTTCATCATTTAGTAAACAATAACATTTTTCAAGCAATTACTCACATTAGCATCCGATGGAACTATTCTCTTAATTCCACCAACAGAATCCTGTGGGCTAGTTAATTCTGTACACAGTTGGCGAGTTTCACGGCCTTGGCATTCCATCTCAACTGAAGTTACACCTTCTTGAACATTGGGTATAGGTACCCCTTCTGCAGGACAGGTCCCCGAAGGAACAAGTTCTGTTGCCAGATCAACTGGATTCATCTCTTCAATATTCTCCTCAAATTGGCTGAATGCATTTGTATACAAAAAACATGAATTAGAATCTTTAGCCGAGTTTGACATTTTTCTCTTACAATCTACCTTCAACATAAAAGGCCACCTGATCTGATCTACATGAATCTATAAAAATCCTCTTATATTGACATCCAAAGGATATGGATTCCTGGCTGAAATTTGCCAATGCTCCGATTATGTTGAATGCTGCAATGTTTCGTGATTTACTTCTAAAAACTCACCAAACGGATATAAGCAGCGTTATCCTCTCATACTTAAGTATAACAGATAAGATGTTTGTTAGGCACAATCGTTTACACCAATAATATGATCATAAGTGCAAGAGGAAATTAAGTAACTGTATTGATTTATTGGTTTTTTTCTATTGCAACCAGCTATTGCTACCATCCTGTTTAGGTTAATAAGAATGCTTATGTTCTAAAATATTGGTGGTTATTCACATATTCTGAAGCATATGAGATAAAGTGTGGCATTTGCTATAATATCTTCATTTTAGGAAACATTCTTTTTACATATGAGCAAAAGACAAAAAGGCCTGTTATGTAAATGCCATGTTGTGCCTTCTTATAGAAATGACATCTTACTTCGAGGTGTGATTAACTGAAAACTAAGGATTTCTAGTCATGTTTAAAAATCTAAAATCAATGTCATATCAAAAGCTGTGCCGTGAGCAGCTGAGGTTGCTAAAGCGACCACCTTTGGTTCAAGGTACAGTGCTGCAGAACCTGCTTGACATCCTTTAATGCTCACCAGTTAAGCTTATTTCAATAATGTGCCCTTGCAATGCAACAGAAAGAAGTCTTTCAAAAAATTTAAATGGACATTGAATGTGCTTCTCAGTATACAGACATCTCAAGGAAAACCACACAACTTTAAAACTTGATGTTCCAGAAATTAACTAGCAATGTCATTGAACAAAGCAAGCAATTGATTATATTTTGACAATGGAAAAAGAGAGTATCATAGATGTTCTCAGTTATAGGTTGGAAGGGCCATACTGTAAGTATAAACTGTACTCACTTGTTTTTCCATTAAGATATTAAGATCCTCTATAAAGCAGCATGTGTCACTCATTTATGATAGTTTACTAGAACAATGCCGATTCTGAAACAATGCCTTCATGCAAAAAATAACGAAATCTTACTGTAAGAATGTGTGCCTTGTTTGGTGTTTCTATGCAAGACTGGCATACCATTTTAAAGGCATAAAAAATATAGCAAGTGATAGAATGGAGACAAGAAACCCCAGCACATTACCAGATAAATAGTGATTTTGCAGAAGCACCTTCATACCTTACAAGATAAACATCAATTGGCCCCATAGTACTTCGTAGAAGAATCTGGTAACGCCTTTGTGGGTATTCTACTGCCTGCAGGTAATATTAGCATCACATAACTTACAAAGAAACTAGCTTCAAATAGAATGAATAATATCCGAGCTTTGTCAATATAACTTTCACCTCATCTGGATCTGGAACTTCAAGTGTGGTTCCATGAGGAGCCTTTATTGCTATAAGCGTATCATTCTGCCAATAACTGTAAAACTTAAGTATCCAACATTTTGCAATAGTTATAATGCCACACAAAGACAACAAATGCTGTAGTTAACCAACCTGAAAACATGGTAGGTTCTTAATGTCTTCATCAGTAACATAAAGCCATCTACAGAAAAAAATTCAGAATCAAGTTGCAATAGAGAAACAAAAATGCTTTAAAGAAGTAGTTTTAGATATAGCGTCTTTTACTATGAACAATTACACTAACTGGATAGAAGGCTACATATTAATCCCACCATAAATTAGAATATAAATGCAAAATGATGATGAATAAAGGAATTGCATCAATAGTTTTTGCCTCAAGTATATACCTTCTATTCCTCTCATCTTCGCTCAAGATCCTTAATCGCTCCTGCATATCTCTGGAATCATAAATGCAAGTACATTGTACACATTTAGAGAACTCTTAACCAATGTTGCAAACATCATGTGGGCGAATATACAACTGAGGGTCCGGAAAGAAACTTATTGGCAACATCAGGGAAAATATGAAAATATAGGCCAACTTAAAAAATACTAAAATATTCAATTTTTTTGAATTTTTTAAACATCTAAATAAAACCCCTCCCTCTAGCCCTTTTATGAGCAAATCAAAATGTAACACTGAATAACCCCTTTGTTCTCAATCCCTGCTTTCCCTCTTCAAACTGAGCAAAACGATCCAAAAATATGCTGATTAAGCCAATATTTTCCAATTTCTCGCAATATTTTCAAAATTTCAAAAGATTGCGATTTTTCCTGGTGATAATATCGCCAAGCTGAGAGAATCGCAATGTTGGCAATATATCACTGATAGTTGCAACACTGCTCTTAAATACTACCTATGCAGTTATAATATTCAACAGATCCCAAATATTTCATGGACAATTTTATGCATCATAAAAATTCAAAATTTACCTTATGCATTCATCTAATTTGCATTCTTCATTATAGAGACTGTCAACTTCAGCCTGCAAGAAAATCAAAGGCACACTGAACTTGTTGGAATTTCAAATGATAACTCAACAGAGACCACGGCATGGATGATATGGACTGACATTATAACTAGATTAACTGAGCAAAAGAGGGACAAGACAGAATGGATGATATGGACTGACATTATAACTAGATTAACAGAGCAAAAGAGGGACAAGACAGCATATAAATGAGTTTCACATTTAACAACACAAGATACTCCATATAAAGTTTATCTTTTTGTGGTATGACTAATTGCAATCAGCAACATGCCTAAACATCTTATCAATTAACGACTTGAAAATACAAAAGTACCTGGAGAACTGTTGCTTCGTCTTCAACCTCTCCAGGTCTTGACACACTAAGACCCCTGTCATGAACATTTAGTAAAAAAATTTACTATCAACTATTATAATTCACCAAGTATCTCCCCACAATGACTAGAATTTTTGCAACAGCTAACAAAGAGGAGTTGTGCAGAAAATTACTTCCAGCAAATTCTATTTTTCAGCCTTTTCTCAATTAGGCCTATCCCCTCAAGAACATTGGTTATGTCATATATTCTGCGTTTTTGGACCTGCAAACCAATGAATAACCATATCTGAGATGAGATACAAAATGCACTTCTCAAAATAATTTCAAAGATGAGGACAACCACACACAAAAGAAGAAAATTTAGCATCCATGCATAGAAAAATTCAGAAATGGACACATTCCATACTTCCAAAGTATCTGCAGCCTTGTTAAGATCAAGAATACCATCATCAGCCTGCTTGACTAGACTAATAAACTTCTTTGTTAACAACCCTGATTCAACAAAACAGCCATCTATGTCAGATTCTAAACATTAACACAAACAGAACTCCATAGAGAGAATCACATAAAACAACTGTACATCCAGCCTAATCAATTTGTAATGCAGTTTATTACCAAGAGAGCTATCATAACGACAGCTGCTGATTGGAGTAGGAGCATTGCCCAAAGGAGAACCTGTAAGAAAGAAAGAATAAGTACACAAACAAATTGACCCCCATTTAGCTGATTTCTTGTCCATGTACTAACTGATAGAGAAAATGGGTGAGAAATTTAATCCAAAAAAATCTACTGTAAGAAAATTTTAAGTCTGAAGTTTGAAGTTGATATGCTCAAGCCCAAAAGGTTTAGCATCAAGGAATATAAAAGTAATAGATACAGGTAAAGAAGTTATGATTACTACCGATGTTTGATCCAGGTGTCTGAGGACCAATCTTTGCACGCTTTGCAAGCTTAGACCGATTATAACGCCTGCCACCTGTGCCTGAAACAGCTGTATTTATAGCGATTGTATCTGCTTCTACATATCCATGCCCTGATGGCAATTCATTGGACTCCATCTCATGTTCCTCTGTTTCAGTCATCCACTTCACCTGACCAGTAATTGTCTGCCAACAAGTACAAATATATAAAATATTGGAGGTAGAAATATTTTAAACAATATTATCTTCTACCAACATAAGCTGAATTTTTCATCCATAAGGCAGATGCACGCCATATGATATAACTCATATGGCATCTTTACATTTTTTCTAGAAAAAGTTGGATGGATTTTTGTTCTGTTAGAACCTGCTACACCTGAAATGTTATTTTTATTCAAGTTGTAATCAAGGTTTAGAAGAAAAAGTGTCCATGTTCAGATAAGCCCTCTTCCTTTTGCAAAAAGCCTACCTTCTTTAACCCTAGTTAGACTAGAATTTTGCTACCTAAACCCCACCCCTCCACCAGGGTAAAAGACAGATCAGAGGTCATCTTATAATTGGAAATTGCAACCAATTCTAAGTGCAGATTGATATTGTGGATCGTGCCAATTACCCATGACAGAACAGGGCTTAGCGATGATCTAATACAGATAGTGCTTGAAGCATAAATTCAGCTTCTAGAATTTGATGTCTTTAAACCTTTCCTTTGGCTTTATACTATTATAGTCATTACAGAGAAGTCCAATTGACCTATGGGCTGAATGGGAGTGGTACTGATGCTAAAAGCTCTCTGTTAAGAGAAAATGAGAAAGGAATTTAGTTGCAAGTCAGTAATATCTGTCTTAAGCCTGAATACAGATAGTACATACACTCATCTGGCAGAACCTGTGAAACTAGTTTTATCCATGTTTGATCATTGCCACCTTCACATCCTCAATCATAAATCTTTATACCATATGAATGTGGCTGATAGTTATAAATCCTCAACCAACCCATGCATGTACAAGCTAAAGTAAATCAATGCATTAATACACTACAAGGCTATAACTTAAAAATTGTACCATGAGTTATGACTTATATGATAAAGAATTGCATATTGAAATGCCAACCCATCACAATTGATCAAAAGGGGAGGCGTCGATCTACATCAAAGATCTGACCACGGACCAGATAATCTTTAAACATAATAAATCGTATAGTGGTGAAAAATAAAACATATAAGGTGAAGACCACCTTCTATATTCTAAGTCATACTAAATAGTAGTTAAGAAACTTATCTAGAATTCAGAATGCAAAGAATGATATAAGAGACCAACTTCGATGTTCTGAGTAAAAGCCTCAGCCACGATAATCACTTAGACTCTATCAATAGCTTCTGCTATAAGTAGCCTCGACCAGAATATGACATGTTTTATCCAAGAAATGACTTCCAGATAAATAATAATGAATGAACCTCCTTTGCAAAGATCGTTTGGTGGGCACAAGACATTGGTTGTAAAGAGCTCTAGCCAAAGGTAAACAATTGCAAAGAAGTCTTCACATATTTTTTCATATATGCTTAGCTAATGCATTTTCCAGAACTGAGGGAAGTATGTTAAGTTCCTATGAGTCATGGTATTTGAGCAAGTACAAGATGCTACTCCTGTACTTGAGGAATCCATTAGATAGGCATTCCCAATAAAGGAGGTCCATGCAGCAAGAATATATCACTACCTCGTCCATCAAAAGTGATATCCACTTATGAGTTTTCATTCTCAAATCATATTGTTGAGTGTCCCTAAGGAATCCTCTATTCAAAATTTATATCAGGTGAATTCATCATGTTTATCAATAAGAATGTAAGAGATAACTAGGTATCTTATGCCCATCCTAATTATCTTGCAAACAATCCCAAAGTGTTTTCATATGAGAAAATTTTGAAAATGTAAGTTGGGCAGTGCAACGTAGGCCATATATGCTTTCATCAAGTAACTGGGACCTTTCCAAACTGCCGCTTTTAATCTCTACAAAAGATAACCAACCTTTAAAGTAAGTTTAACCTCTAGACCATCTCTGGAATTTGTTGACTTATATTAATTAACCATAGCTACTGAAGTCTTAAAAGCCATTATAGCCAGCCTACCAGGTTTATCATATGTATTTGAGCAAAACAAAAACTGCAATTTTACAAATTAAGGCAGGTTACTGTATAACATAATTGGAACTGGATTACCTCATGCTTGTAACTACCTTGAACGCCACATGGTCTTTTGGTTCCACTTGGGTTTCAACCAAATTTTCCTCCTATAACATAGGTTCATCATTTGTACCCTAGCTTTCACTGCTCCTTTTGTCTTTATCTCTTACCTTATCCTCTTTTCCTTTACTCTCAATCTTCATCTTAATCTTCATATTTTAGTATAACCTATCCTTTTCTTCTTCCACCTCTTATTCTCTTTGTTTTATTATTAATTTTCCGTTGTTTCCTTTCATCTGTCCTTTTTAGTATTTACAGTTGGTGTTAACCTCCTTTCCTCCACTTTTATCAAGCTCCAAAGGCAATTAGATTGATTCATAGGCTTCATAAAACTAAATGAATTGCCTTTAATGCTTCTAGTGAGGTTAACACAACCTCATTTCACATTCAATAGCAAATAATTAAGATTTCCTGATCTTACATGTACCTGATGATACAGTTTTTGCAGAAAACTTATAACATCCAACCACATACACAATCTCACCTCTATACAGGATATGTTTCCCTATCAGTTCTAGGGAGGCAAAGTTTTCAGTTGTGCTTTAAAGACTTCTTCATTAAATATTTATTTTCCAATAGCATTAACCCACTAATCTCTGTGGGTCAAAGATTTGGGGATTCCACTTATTAGAAACAGACTTGACCAAGACTCGAGATAGATATCCATAGTGTCCTATTTGCTTTCTTATAGCCTTTAGCTATAGAAGATTTCATGATCTAGAAAAGGATAGTAAAGTTAGGCCCCTTCTTTAGATGGCTATTTATTCATTCACAGCTTGTCATCCACTATCTTCTATATGTATAGATCTATTCTACAAACCCCCTGACGTTGAGATAAACATTAATTTTGAGCACTTCCTCTACATCTCAAATAGTATGTCAAGACCCTATGCTGTTTGTGTCTTCATATATCCATGTTAGAGATATATTCTAAGACATATTACAGTGCTCTCTCACTAGTGTTCACTTTTAATGCGAGAATAAGTATACAATTACTCTACAGCAAGACACTTATCTATTAGAATCCAAGGTACATATGAAAAAGCATTTTTTTCTTTGGAAGTGCATACCATGTGATTTGATGCCAATATTAATGCTTCTTCAAGAAAGTCGCAGAATGCCACCTTCATTTCATTTGAAAGGAAACAATGAGTAGTTATCTTTCTTAAGAATGCTTTTCCTTCATAAGACATAATTATTGAGAGATAAATATATCGACAAGATTCAACTAATTCAATCATCTTTCCACTAATTGTTTCATCAACAAAACAAACATTTGTTAAACTAGTTGGCAGATGCACTACCTACTAGGAGACATTCCAATAGATTCATAGGAGTCAAAGTACAACTTGTAACAAGAGATAGCTTTCTTATCATCAATTTCTTCAATGTGAGGGTTTTGGCCCTGGCCAATAAGAAAGTTGCTACAAAAAGCAACAATGAGCATCTCAACCATATACTGTAATATAATTGTAACAGTCAACAATGGTGCATATTATAACCTGGCCATAGATGAATTTAACACACTTTTTGATAGGGTGCTAATGTACTCGAAAATCAAGGGGGGAAAAGGGGGCACCCCAAGTAATGATTGGTTAAGAGAAACATCAGATAAATATTAAAGAATGAATTGATGGTGAAAGAAGTTGCACGGATAATTCAGATTCCAAGGACATCGATATTGAGCATTCCATGCCATAATAGTGGGGAGGAAAATGCATCAAAGCTCTCATGACTCCAAAAAATTAGAGACGTCAGAAAAAGGAAGAAGGCTTATCATACAGAAGAGAACAAGTAAAGGATACAATCCCCAACCACAGTCCACTGTGGAAGTCAATCAAAAATACCGAGGGTGGACAAGAACACAAAAGGCGCGAGACTTAGTTGAAAGCAGTCAGTTCCAGGGTGAGAAAGGGTCTTGGTTTAGAGGGACAAACTGTGAGGAGGTTATGGAGGGAAGAAAGGGAAGGTCCAAGGGAGAATCAATAGAGATGGCCAAACCTCATCAAGGAAGGGGCAGCCACTTTGAGTAAGGAAGAATTAAACTAAAAACTGCACGAGGGCTTCGAGGCAAGGTGCACCCCAACACCCCAAAAACGTAGTGATCAGTGTGGGCAAAGGAGGGGCACAACTCCCAAGAGATCGAGGCCAAAGAATCTTTACTTCTTACCAGAAGACCCAGGCAAAACCAGTGGTAGGTCAGTATATAAGGTGGCCTGGCCTCAATCTCTTGGGAGTTGTGCCCCTCCTTTGCCCACACTGATCACTACGTTTTTGGGGTGTTGGGGTGCACCTTTACTTCTTACCAGAAGACCCAGGCAATACCGGTGGTAGGTCAGGATACAAGGTGGCCTTGGGCATGCACTGACATGTCAAGGATTTGATGGCAAAGATGACCAAAGATTTCCTCAAGGAATTTTTGGATGCAGGTATAAAGTGGCTGAATACATGTTGGAAACGTCAAAGATGCCATACAAGGGAGAAAGGAGAAAATGGAATACAGAGACGAGATGGAGCAACACTTAAGAGGAGTTGGAGCAGCAAATCAAAATTATCAATGCAACTCTACGACTTGTTGTATCATTTAGGCATCAAGGAAAGGACTAAATCAGGGGAGGGAAGCAGCCAGATGAATGAAAAAGATAACGGGGAGGGAGAAGGAAAAACTTAGATAGCAAGTTGAAGCAGCTCTAAAAGTCAGACACTCGTAGTCAGATTTGGCTTCTCTACTAGTGCTCATACTTACAATAAGTTATTGTAACATTGGCAAATATGAAACTATAACAATTTACCATTGCCAGTTTTCATAGTGATGTCTGCTCTCTAGACAAACCAGCGTAGCATTTTGAAGAAAATAGTACATTTGTATAGAAATCTGAATGTAATGGCCAAAACTGGAAAATAAAATAGATCTAGGAATTTTGTATCATATACAAGAGGATGGTAGCACTTCAGATGAATCAAATGCAAAGGAAAAAAATAAACTTGATGAGCCACTTGCTAATTAAGAAATTTTGTTAGCCTTGAACCAGACGCATCATTGAATTTATCAACAAAATAAAAGAAGACAACTCAGTTAAAGATAAAAAAATGTAGAGTTCAATCATTGTAAAGAATGTTAATGACATGATAATAGCTTGGTTGAACCAACGAAGAGGTACATGTTTTGGACTGGAATGGGATACCTCATTTACCAACCTAGTTAAATCATGATTTCAGGGGTCTTGAAGAAAGCCTAGGATTGGTCAATAAATGGATGGCATGCTAATATTAAAGGAGCAAAGGGTGACGGTGCGTCCGTGACCACTCCATCATTACAAAGTCCTCTCACGTTAGAGAATATCTCATGATGGTAAAGAGAGTAAAGTACTCTTAGTAGACTAACCCACTTTATGACACATTAGGAAATCATCATGGATGATAAACGCTATCAACTCCGAGTTATGGGGTATATGGTGGTCTGAATATCCATATTTTTGCTATCAAGGTTATTGTGCTCCACCTTCCACTTTTCTTTGTTTTCTTACTAGTATACTTAGTTGGCATTAATAGTAGAGAAAGAAAGAGAAACCATAATCGGCTTCTATGACCACCATATTAGGAAATGGAGGCCCTGATGATATGCCAAAAAAGTAGGTATGTTTTTATCCTTGCAGAGCAAACATTGAAATTTTTAATTTGTCGGCTATTATGGGAGGAACTTAAACTCAATTTGTGTTGCAAATGGAGACATGTTTGCAAACTCTCTCAGAATGTTGACTTATACCACAATTTTGGGGCAAAAGGTACCTACTAATTCCACAATTTTGGGGCAAAAGGTACCTACTATAACAGGAATGGACAATTACAAGGCAGATACAAGGGAACAACACCTGTCACCATGGTTGACAGACTCAATTCCTGCCTAGCAACAATGAGCAACACAATCTCCAACAAATTCCTAGTTATCCATTTCGAGCAAGACACCTTCAAGAATGACTTCATTGGCTTCGTTAAAAAAATCATGATGGCTTGAATCACTCCATTGTATTTTGACTTTAATTACAAGAAAAGAATATTTTATAAAAGCAACCAGCTTTTATACTTATGATGCATATATTGGAATGAAAATAAATTATGGATGGCACAGACAAATGGCTTTCAAATTAATAGACCTGTGTAGTTCCATTTAGGCAAAAACAAAATTGTGATGGGGTACACCTTTTGTGAGGACTAAAATGTTTAACCAGCTATTCTATAACAGGTGGCCCTCCAATAGCTAACTGAAACTAAACACTATTATATGGTAATAAAATCTTGTACTATTTTTGTTTAAAAGAAGTCTTGTGTGAGGAGAGACCATGTAATCGACACCTAGTGATTACTAATGTAATGTGATCACTAGAAAGGAGAAGGTTACATATGATGGCAATGTGATATTTCATGGAAATATGTCGTTCCCATGCCTTTTAAATATCTTATGGTTGCTTATGTGACACGCTGTTCTTAATGGCAATGATGAGAAGTTTGAGCAAATAGCAATGGTGAAAAGTTTCAGCAAATGCCAATGAGTGAGCCTATGTGAGAGAAAGAAAGAGATAGAACTTTCAATGGTCATCAAACAAACACCTCTTCTTTATTCAATTTGTGAAACAATACATGTTAAACCCAAGGCTAACTAATACATATCAATATGCACCCTTAAATTGTATAGATATCCCCTTTTGATGCTTTAGTTCTCAATATTATCTGTGCAATCCTTGAATTTTGCTGCTATGGTAAACAACTGATTCCAGGTGAGGCGTACCATCCAGAAACCGTATTAACTAGGATATATCATCCTGAAGAGTTTGATAAAATTAAGAATGGATAAATTTACCTCTTTTTCAGATAAATAGGAAACAATTCAGCGGAATTCACGCTGCCGCATTTGAGGAAGAAAAGACCATTATTGTGCATTAAGATCCAACATCAAACTTGTAACCTAGAGTCCTAGACACCAACGTGGCAAGGGAAGGAATAAACTTTGCAAATGAAAGATACGAATTAGAGCTATCATAAATGGATGCCCAATGGAGAGGTAAGGTTAATTGTGAGGAATTAAATGCTAGGTTCGAAGACGGGTGGAGGAAATATCTTATGCTTTAATATACCCTTCATTGGACATCACTCTACAAACCTGTTAGATATGCAAGTAATTACGAACTAGGCAAGACTACAACTATTGGGTACATGCTTATGCCATTGAAATTTGAGTCCATACTGTGTTGTATTAGACCGACATTTATGCGTTGTACTTCTTAATGGGCATTCTATCAACAAACCTTTTACATGTTCAGGTAACTGCGCCTTACAAATGGTCTGTGCCATTGGGTACATGTTTATAACCTTAGCTCAAATAATGAGCAGTATAATAAACTTATAAAGAGGAATGTCTCAACCGAATTAGGTTCATAACCCCAGGTTGGGTCTTGACTGCTAGCCACATGATCAAAATGATTCATTGATATCTGAAACAAAACACTATTTTAAAAATTAAACAGGCATGATGTTTGTAACCACAAACAAAATGCATGCATGTCTTGAGTGATTACACTGGGAGAAAAGAAGTGCATTCTACATAGGTGGGACTGGGGTGATACATCAACTCTTTGTGTGCCTGTGTAATGGTGCACTGAATATGGATACTAGCCCACACCCATCAAAACTCCGGTCCAATATGCACCTCCAAAACTCCGGTCTAATATGCACCTCAAGGATGAATATATAGAGGTCAGGCAAATAGGCAACGTATCAAATAATGGAACTCGAGATATGCAACATCGAGGTGCATATATCAGACCTAGGGTCAGATGGGTTTGGGCTAATATATCATAAATCACGTGACACAAGAACTTCAACTAAGGAGCTCTCAAGGACTTTAGATCCATCTTGACCCTGTACATGTTATGCATAAAGACATATCAAAAACCTCGAGGTACCATTACATAGGCTTTATGGGTGAAAAACATTAAAGTCGGCACCTTGAGTTTTTTATACCCATCAGTGCACCATAGATCCGGGGCTAAGGTGGATCTATGCCAATTTATGTTCATTGCTTAATTTAGAGGCAATAGCATGATGGTATGAAACAGAGCCAAAGAAACACTGAATATACCATATATCAAGGAGTACAAGTCCAAAGGATAATAATGATGATGGCTTGGGCAGCTCCTAAGAACCGCCAATCTCTGCCAATCTCTAGTTCAATTCCCATGAAGTGCCCTGGTGTCCATTTATACTGCTAAAAAAGTCATCACCTTCTATTCTTTGGGAACGATAACATCTCTCCCCTGCACTATGGTAACTAAATAGCAAGTATTAAGAAATGCCCTTCAGAGAAACATATTGAGTAAATAATAGCAACCTCACATGGACTATTAAGATCAACATCAGTCACGTGACCACAAATCGGTCTGCGGACACACTTATATTGGGAATTTTCCTTAACATAGCAGTATATGGGCATGTGACCTGGATAAATTTTATCATCGCTCCATCTGTCCTTAATATAACAATCTGTAAGAACAGGCCTGAAGAAGCTTTAATGGCAGTCAGAGCTAATTCAGAACAAAAAGCCTATGGGAACTGACCTGAAAAGGGCCCAAGTATGAGTGGATTTGCTAACAGTCCTTAACCAAAAAAAGGGAAAAACACACACAAATATAACGAGATGAGATCTTACAATGGTGAAAAGGAATAGGTGGATTTACATGGAACTTACAGGTTTTGAAGAAATGTCAGATACCCATCAGATGAAGCCTTCTGAAAAGCATTTGGGTGTCACTGCAATCCAGCTCTGGCATTATCATATTTACGCCCGCCTTACCTTCAATGGTACTGAGAGGCCGCTCGTGGGAAGAGGTTATGGGGTTTGAATGTCTGAATTGAGTTCAGATATATGTGGAGTAGGCGGGCGAGGGAAGGAAACTATTCTTGTTTTTTTAATTTATTTCATTATTATTTTTCGTGTTGTGGAGGGAGGAGGGGGAAGCGCTAGAATTCGAGACTTTTGTTGATGGGCGAGACTTTATTTTGACTTGGGAAAGGTTAACGCTTAATTATAATTATATGTTTATGGGATATCCATGTTCTCGTTAACGATATTGAATTGATTATTGCAGTTTATTATGCATAATTTTACTTGTTGTAGTTGATTTTGAATTGATTATTGCAGTTTATTATGCATAATTTTATTTGTTGCAGTTGATTATTGCAATTTATCTATGCATTGTTCTTAGTAAGGTATTTTTGAATTTTTAATATTCAATCTTTACACAATTCTCTGCAAAAATTTATTTATGAAGTCTATCTTCATGTTTCCAATCTTATATAGAGAGATATGTCTTCACAATGGCATGTTTTTGGGTGTAACTTGCATACATTAAATTGCTCACAACACAATAGCGATTAGGCTAATAAAAATTAAGATTCTGCAAATACTATGTCATTGAGAACTCATCATAATTGATCTCTGGGACTTTTGAGCTCAATGCAACTTCTTTGTTGTTTTTCAACAGCATGTCATGATGGGTTTGCTAGTTGACTTTGTAAGACCAAGCCAAGTGTCAGTGAAATCTTGTGTATGGATGGTTGCAACCAGCCTTTGTAGGTGATGTTAATTAACAACAACTATGTATGGCATGAACTCTGCCCATGCACAACTCACTCTCAAGTAATTCAACTTTTGTTATGGCATTCATAGTACCTGATCCATAAATTGTAGTGAATATTCCACTGGCTAATTCATCATTACAGACCTTAAATCTACAATAAACTATCTGCTTTCAACGAGACTAAGCCCAATTGTGCATGGTGTAGTAAGCTTTAAATGCTTTGTTCTTCAAACTTAACTACAACAATTTTGTGTGTACTGAAGGCTTCATTATGTGATTGTACTTCACCAACAATCTTCTACAAGTATTAAGATGACTATGCTCTTTGTGCATATGTTATTATGTTTTATACTACTATTGTGATATGTTACGGTTTTGTAATTGATAATAATTATAACAATAGTGTGATAGTAGTTCCAATCAATGGGAAACATAGTAACAACAGACATCATGCCATTAGACACGGTGTTAGGGACCGAACATCCTTAACCCATCACGTAGGTAGAATAATATATTTTTCATGTAATAAAGGTTAACATTAGTTAATAAAGTCTATTTAATAATGTGAACAAGTCTAATGTAAGAAGACTTTATAGAAGTTTATGCTTCTAGAAAGATCTTCCTCTAGAATGTTCTTTAGAAGATAGAAGTAGTATACATAGGAGTAAAAGGCATGAGAAAGTCTTGTCTTGAGAATTATTGTAATAGAGCTCTGCTCTATTGGAGGTTGCCCCCTCAAAGAAGCAAGTGAACTTGGCTTTCTATCAATAAAGGTATCATTTTTGGTGTTGTGGTTATCTATATTTTGTTCTCCCACTCGTATTTGCTACAATATTTTTGTTTCTGCTTATTATAATACATCTAGTGCCTAATAAGTGGTATCGGAGCATGTTCCTCTGCAGAAACTGTGGGAATTTTTTCCAAGGTAGAGATGTGTATTATCGGCGTCTTTAAAGCACAAAGATCTGTCGTTCAGTGGATAAAACCACGGTTGGGGAAGACTACACGCAGGAAATATAGTCAATTTCATGGGGTTACTCGAAACAAACGCTTCACCATGTTGGAAACCTATGTAACCCTTGTTGGTACCCCTTTGAGTAGTACCACATTAGACAATTTGTATATGGCCATCACTCCCACGTACCATCAGGTAGATCGGGAGCCCCCTAGGTTTCATGAAACTAGCTCTAGATCAGTCGATCGGCCACCCAATTGCTATAGAGACACCGAGAATAACACTCAGAAAGATACTCTCTAGTACCTGGGTAATCAGGTAGCACGACTAAGGGTGCAGTTGAGCCTCCTTAGTTGGTTCCCTGAGATATTGGGTTGAGTATTATTGTTCAACCCTGCACATATATCAGAGAGTTATAGCACAAGGCAAACACTTGTCTGTAGGAACCCTGAAAACCCTACCCCTTGGGAAAGGAATAGAGTAGAAAAAGAAGAGAAGAGATATATTGTCGCACAACCATGCCTCCTACATCATGGTTGTGAAATTCCTACACAATTTTTCCTCTTAACAATTTGGGCAATTCATCACTGTAGTATTCTTTAGGACGGAGTATAACTCTGCAAGAGTAAAAACAAATATGGTGGTCTCGTTGCCACCCTTATTCGGGACCTCTCCCATTGTATTCCTCTCTTCGCCCTAATTGTCGCGGTACCTATCATTTTTAAGCCTTTTTTTCATAGACCTGACCCCCTTCCCAGCACCCTTATTTGGGAGACATCCCATTGGATTCCCCTTTTCACCCTCATCGTCATGGTATCTATCGCTTGTAAGCCTTTTTTTATGTGGTCCCACCCATCCTTCCCAACACCCTTATTTGTCACCTATCCCATTCGATTCATCTCTTTGCCCCGTCCACCGTGATACCCCTCTCTTGTAACTTTATTTTTCTTCTGCCCAAATGGAAACCACCCGCAACCAAGAACTTAGTACCTTTATTGTCGATAACATCCAAAACAAGGAGGACATCAAGACCCTCAATTTCAACATTAACAAGCTCAATTCCTCCACTCAGACCCTCTAGGACCAATGTGCCAACCAAAAAGACATCGAAGACACACCCGACCAATTGATGAATCGCTCCCTGAACCCTACCTCTCCTGAAAAACCTTCCTATCAAGAGGACATTGAATCTTCCCATTTCCAAGGCCCTCATTCTGATCACCTTCATCTCAACCTATGTCTTCCCATAATTGAGGTGAACAAATTTGATGGCTTGGATCCCACGGGTTGTTTCACTCAAATGGAACATTATTTCTCCTTGCATGGTATTACTGGTAATTTGGCCAAACTTCATTACGGTATCCTCTATTTGGATCTGGAACGCTAGCAACGGTGGCAATGGCATAGAAATGCATGCCAAGGGTATGTTGCTTGGACATGGTTTGTTGCATAGCTTTATGAATGCTTTGACACCAACACCCACCATTTAGGTTGTTTGACCGAGTTGAAACAATATGGCACAGTGGAAGACTTTATCGCCACCTTTGAGCACTTGGCTTTCAAAACGGAGGGAATGTCAGATGCCTTCTTCAAGGAATGCTTTATAAGTGCCCTAAAGGATGAAATTTGTGCCCACGTCCTAATAGCTCACCCCCAGACTTGGTTGGAAGCTCCTAAATGAGCCAAGGAAGTGCAACATATTGTTTCCTCCCAAACCAGAAAACCTTCCTTTCTTCCTCGCCCTAAACCCACCAATCTCACCCCTCCTACCACTCCCCCGAGATCCATAAATTAACTCGGGCAAAAATGGTTGAATTCCAACTCAAGGCTCTTTGTTATAACTATGATGAAAAATATTTTCCAGAGCACAAGTGTAAGGAACATAATCTTTTTATGGCCATGTCTAAGGATGTTATGAAAAGGAGCCAGATGTTTCCCCTGTGGACAAGCTACCCTAACCAGTTGATCTTACTTCACCCTATGATCCAACAGAAATTGAACCGATGATTTTATTGAATTCCCTCACAGGCTTCTCTGCTCCCCAAACCCTCAAGTTAATTAGTTACATTAAGCATCGAAACGTCATCATCCTATTTGATAGTGGCAACACTCATAATTTTATTCATCGCCACATTGCCCGAGAACTCAATTGTTATATTTTCAAATCATGATTATTAATAGCAGTTCCATGAAATGGGGGGGGGGGGCGTTGTGAAAATGTGTGCCTCCAAATTGGTCAATATCACCTTAAATCTCATATGTTTTCTATTGACATGGGTGGTTGTGACATTGTGCTTGATACATAATGGTTAAGCACTCTCGGCCCCATTCTCATAGATTTTAAAGAATTAACCATGCAATTCCAACAAGAGGGACAACAATATAAGTTCTAAGGCATAATGCATCACAACAGGCTCCACTGAGATCATCAATTCCAATCAAATGGAAAATCTCCTCAAAAAAGGTCATTGTGATATTATTTCCCAACTCCATTCCATTCAAGTCGTTGAGACACCCTCTGTGCATCTTAACCTACAATCTATACTCTCTCGACACCAAGTTGTTTTTACCACTCCCCATGGACTTTCCCCTTCCTGTGGCATCCATGATCATTCCATTCCTCTCATACTAAGAAATCTTCCTTGTTGATATTATTCTAGTTGTGGGAGGTATTAACCTCTACGTGTAACCTTTGACGAGACTAGAATATTCCGGGAAGCAAGAGAAACCCTAAAACGTTGGATAATAACCCTAAAAGATAAGTCGACTCAAGAGAATAATTAATATTAAGTTATTAGCCTCCATGAAGTGAAGTCAACCTAGTTAAGTGACTTGGAGTAGTATAAATAGAGGGCATTAGAGCTCATTTGTACACACTCACTCTCACAACTGCATAAGGACAAGTGGTGTGCATGACTGGAGGAAAGTTGCAGTTGTTGCAGTAGTGACTTGGTCTTTGGTTTGGACTTTCTGCCTTGGTTATGGTTTGGACTCTCTGCTTGGTACGTTAGCTTTGGAGAGAAGTACGTTACCTTGGTTGGCTATTGGTTCTAGGGTTTGCTTCCAGAATTATTCTATTTGTCAAGGTTAAGGTTCTCGGGAGTGGCTTCGGCCTATGGTTGGGTGACAATATTGCTATATTATTTACGGAGAAACGAGCACACCTATTATTCTAACAGGTTATGGGCCCACGCTATCTTTGGACAGTCTAACCATTGGAAGGTAGATTGGGAGGATTTGCTCAGTTGCAATTGCAGTTGCAGTCAAAGTTTTGTTGCAGCAACAAAACCCTAACCCTCGTGTTGAGGCACCTTAAGTTAAGCGCTTGACCTAATTCCTGGATAACCTAGTGGCCCTAGCCTGGCGCACCTCCTGGTACTCTTAGCAAGCCAAGACGTCAAGTTTGAGTTGTTGGTCAAAGTCAAATATTGACCAAGTCAAATTCGAAGGTTTACCAAGTCAAAGCAGTCATGACTTACTCTATAGAGTCAAAAAACAAGTTAGAAGAGGTTTCTAACTTCAGAGCATGGAAGACAAGGATTGACCTCATCCTTGACAAGAATAAAGTGTTGGATATCGTGAAAGGAAAGATCATGGAACCACACTTTGAAGCAGGAAAAGAGAAGGAACCTCAGAACGTGGCAGCCATGAAGACAAAAGACCTAGCATTGAGAAAGTGTATGTTGTGCCCAAGAGAAATCTACTAAAAGGAACATTATGAGGTTTACCAATCCTCTAGTAGCTAAACCTCTAGTCGAACAAAGTCATTACAAGGTTTACCGTCACAGTTGGGTAACAAAGGTATGTACCTATACATGTTCTTTTAATTTGTATCATTAACATGAGTGTGTTTGCGGGGAATGTACAAGGGATCTTGTCCAAAGCAATGATCTTGGATTCAGTGCATTCAAAAGATCAACACACTCTCTAGGTTTTACTTGATATATATCTGATTGTTATGGCATTATGAACTTCTAGTCAAAGTTATAAGCTAACTTCAATCAAGATCTTATAAGGTTGAGATCGTATTCTCTAAACTTAGTTTTTCTATCAAGAAAGAATATTGTCTTGGATCTTTCTTTTTCTTCTTGTCTTGTTCCAGGCAAGTACCCTTGTGAAATATGTTGACAAACCTTTGATGAACAATCTTTCTGGAAGTCGTCATAGAAGAAGTTTATAAGGATGACACAATGCTTGCAACAACTGCCAATTGGGCAGAAACCACAACAGGCTTGTAACACTTTGCAGAAAGCAAAGAGAGGTGCAACAGATGGAAGCATGGACTCTCTCAGATAGAGCGAATTGATTGCATAATTCCATAAGCATGCAGTCTCAGAATAAAAACAAGGAAGTTCTAGGTATTGCTCATTCAGGCATGATGACAAGATTAGGAGGGAGCTAATCCCCAATGATATGGTCCATTGAATAATCTATGAAGACTTATAAATGGAAGCTTTGATAGATACAAGATGAGATTTGGGACTAGAGGTTTCTCCCATAAGGAGGGAGAAGACTATGATGACAACTTGTTCTAGTAACTAGATATACCTCTACCCGAGCCATTATATCTCTTGTAGTATCCATGGGTTGGAGTTTACATCAGATGGATGTAAAGACTATCCTTCTCAACAGAGTAATTGAAGAAGAAGCATGTGTGGAGAAACCTAAAGGTTTTGAGGTATACCAGAAAGAGACCCATTAATGTAGATGGAAGAAGAACTTGTATGGATTCAAGCAACTTGGTGCAGATCCTCTCATGTACAACAAAAGTGTGTTGAAAACTTCCTATGACAGAGAAAGTGTATCGAAATAGCCCTTCAGAATTCCAGGATAATGGATGCAAATCCACGGCAAACTCCCATGATGACGGATCTAAAGAAGTTGAGAGACTCTGATCCAGTAGACCTGTCCCTGTATTGACAATTGAATGTCTCGTTGATGTATTTGGAGAATACTCAATCGGATATTTTCTTTGTTGTGAAAATAGCTCTAGGTGGAACCTAGCCATGAAAATTGAATAATTGCAAAGCATGCGTTGAAATGTCTTTGTGGGACGTTTGAGTTATGATATACAATTACATGGATTTATCGATTTAGATTGGGTAGGGAGTGTAGATAACAAAAGAAATGCTTCTTGGATATGTTTCAATTTGAGATTTACCACGATATCATGGGCTATCCAGAAACAAAAGTATGTTGCACTCAAAACTACAAAAGCAGAGTATATTGCAGCTTCTAATGCTTGTACGGAAGCAGTGTGGCTCTATAAGTTGGTTTCTAGAATGTTTGATCAGGTGTTGGATTCAACTGTGATATATTGTGATAACCAGAGTTGTGTGAAGCTCTTAGAGAACCTGATGTTCCATGACAGGTCGAAGCACATTGAGATCAACTATTATTTTTCTCCGTGATAAAGTCCAGAGGGGAGAAGTGGTTCTCCAATATATCTCCATTGATGAGCAGATAACAGATATTTTGGTAAAGCCTTTGTCCAAGATGAAACATTTGCGTACTTAAGGGACAAACTGGACTCATGGAGATGACTTCCTTATTGGAAAGGGAAGTGATTACTCCCCAGGTTGGGAGGGAGCACTGATATGTTATTGATGTATGGGCAGTCATTTTCCAGTTTGGAAAATGGTCCAGGTTGGACAATCACTTTCCAGTCTAGAAAGTGGTCCAAGATTCTTGATGGACAATCATTTTCCAGTTTGGAAAATGGTCCGAGTTGGGCAGTCACCTTCCAGTTCGGAAAGTGGTCCAAGATTTCCAACGGACAGTCATTTTCCAGTTCGTAAAATGGTCCAGAATGGACAATCATGGTCTGACAGATTGTTGATGTACCATAGACAACGATTCCCCTTGTGGCCAGTGTGGGGGAATGGTCTAGGAAAATCATTCTCCTTGACAGTCACTCTGAGAAGTGGTAAAGCAGAATGGTCCGCCTCTCCGAGTAGTCATCTTTTGAGGTTCACAGTTGTGAGTAGTTTCGAAGAATGGTCCGATGTAGGAGGTTGGTGCAGGACATTCATTTCCGTAAGAAATGGCATAAACTGTCATTCCCCAGGGCAAACTCATTCACTCCAGGGCACTGTGATTAGTGTTGGAAGAATGGCCAAGTTAGGTTGAATGGTCCAGGTTTAGCAATTAGGGATAGTCATTCCCTAGGGTAGACTCATTCTCTCTAGGTTGCACTGTGAATCGTGCCGAAAGAATGGCCCAGTTAGGTTGAATGGTCCAGGTTCAGAAATTAGGGACAATTATTCTTCTATGCTTGGGAAGAAAAGTCTAGATAGCCCATGGATGATGTTTAACTTTCTGAGGGCAGATGCTCTTCCAAATCTCACAGATGTGAGTGGAAGAATGGCCCAGATGACTCAGTTTGTATCATGATATTGTTTATACGGGTTGATAACAGATGATATGATTGTTGTGGAGAATGTATGTCTCTAGACAATAGTTGTATGCTATTATGGTGGATGTAATCCATTGGTAGTGACTATGTGTCACTTGCCAGTAGTCATGTGCTACTAGGAGTGGTTGTGTACCACTGGATAGTAGTTGTATACTACTATGAATAGACACAATTGTGTTCTATTGGATGGCATTGTAGAAGTTGTATGCTACTATTTGATTGCCATGGAGACTACCATTAGTGTTGGAGATGTTTTCCAACTAGATGGATAGTCGGTGTGCTATTGTACAGACATTCTCCAGGCAGAGAATGGTCCTGGCTGAACAAATTGTTGGTGGACAAACATTATCCCTGTGGAGGATGGTCCAGGTTGACAGATTGTTGACGTATCATGGACTAGTATTTTCTTTAGGCACATATTGTGGCCCGATTAGGAAAATGGTTCAAGATCGATATTCTCCCGAGGCACAATTATTGGCCCAATCAGGATGAATAGTACGGCCCTTAAGGACATAACATCCTGATTAGGGTGGTTGATATGAGACCGATATTTTCTAAGGCATATGGGTAGATATTGATCTATATGGTACATATGACCCAATTAGAAAATAGTCTGAGACTAACATTTCTATAGGAATGGTCCATGTAGCCTATAGGGTGGCTTTCAACATCTGGGAGGACTGACATTCTTCTAGGACGTAGGTCTAGATTAGAAGAATGATCCTTGTATCCCATTGCGAGGCTTTCAACATCTGTTGAGACAACTATTCTTCTAGGACGTATGTCCGGACTAGAAGAATGGTCCTTGTATCACTCTGTTGAGTGAGTGACTTATTCAACATCATGCCTGATTACTCAGATGGATTATGGCCTCAAGAGATGATGCAGTTGATGCTATTAGATGATATTGATAGTGGTGATGTTGCTCGTAAGTTGATCTACATGATCATGAGATAGCTTGTGTGGCTATGATGATTTTATCGACTGAATGGTCTGTTTGTGCTCAAGACCATTGCCTTTAATACCTCCATAGCTAGGAGGGAGTGTTGATATTATGGTAGTTGTTGGAGGTATTAACCTCTATGTGTAACCTTTGACGAGACTAGAATATTTTGGGAAGCAAGAGAAACCCTAAAACGTTGGATAATAACTCTAGAAGATAAGTTGGCTCAAGAGAATAATTAATATTAAGTTATTAGCCTCCAGGAAGAGAAATCGACCTAGTTAAGTGACTTGGAGCAGTATAAATAGAGGGCGTTAGAGCTCATTTGTACACACTCACTCTCACAACTGCATAAGGACAAGTGGTATGCATGACTGGAGGAAATTCGCAGTTGTTGCAGTAGTTACTTGGTCTTTGGTTTGGACTTTCTACCTTGGTTATGGTTTGGACTCTCTTCTTGGTACACTAGCTTTGGAGAGAAGTACACTACCTTGGTTGGCTATTGGTTCTAGGGTTTGCTTCTAGAATTATTCTATCTATCAAGGTTAAGGTGCTTGAGGGTCTTGAGGGTGGCTTCGGCCTATGGTTGGGTGACAATATTGCTATATTGTCTACGGAGAAACGAACACACTTATTATTCTAACATTCCTCCCAATGTTCACCCTTATCGTCATGCCTTTGCCCAGAAGAATGAAATTGAGAAAAATGTTTAAGAATTGCTCGAAGTGGGTGTTAACCGTCCTAGTACCAACCCCTATTCTTCTCATGTGGTCATGGTACCCAAGAAAGAAGGCACTCGGCGCATGTGTCCCAATTTTCGCACCGTTGACAAACTCACAATCAAAGACAAATTTCCCTTTCCTGTCATTGATGACCTTTTGGATGAATTGAGTGGTGCTCGATACTTAGCCAAACTTGATCTTCGTTACGGCTACCACTAGATATATATGAAAGAGGAAGAAATCCCCAAGACTGCCTTTAGAACTCATGAGGGCCACTATAAGTTCTTGGTCATGCCCTTTGGCTTGTGTAATGCCCCCTCCACTTTTCAAAGTCTCATGAATCATGTCTTTCGTCTTTTCCTCCATCATTTTGTCTTAGTATTCTTTGATGATATTCTCATCTATAGTAAAACTTGGCAAGCCCATCTCACCCTTGTGGATCAAGTTCTCCATCTCTTGTCGAAGCACAAACTTTTTCTCAAACAATCTAAATGTGTTTTTGGCACCTATGAAGTTGAGTACCTTGGTCATATTGTAGGAAAGGATGGTGTATGGGGGGATCCTATGAAAATTGAAGCCATAAAGGATTGGCCTCGCCATAAAACTCTTAAAATTTTCCATGGTTTCTTGGGTTTAACGAACTATTATCGCAAGTTTGTTCAAGATTATGTAAAAAAATGTAGCTCCTCTCACTATTCTCCTTAACAAGAATGATTTCACTTGGACTTCAATAACTAATCACTCCTTCCAAGCTTTGAAAGATGTTATGTGCACAACCCTTGTCCCGACACTACCTGACTTCACCGAGACTTTTGTCCTTGAATGCGATGCGTCAGGGAAAGGAATTGGGGCAGTCCTCATGCAAGATGGTAGACCGTTGTCTTTCAGTAGCAAACAACTATCAGAGTGACATTTGGGCCAATCAACCTATGAAAAGGAAATGTTGGTTATTTTGCATGCAGTGGATATCTAGCATCCTTATCTATTGGGGCAACACTTCCAAATTAAAATTGATCATCGTAGCCTCAAGTATTTTCTAGGACAAAGAATTTAATTCCTGGAGCAACAAAAATGGGTGACCAAGTTGTTTGGATATGATTATGAGATCATCTACAAGAAGGGAAAAGAAAATGTGGTTGGTGATGCTCTTTCAAGGAAATATGAAGATGAAGGGTCCCTCTTTTCCTTCTCATTCATTGTAGCAGACTAGATTCAAGTCGTTCACCATGGATGGTTGCAAGATCCCACACTTTCTAGCTTGATCCAAAAATTGCAACAACATCCTTAAGCTTCTCTAGGGTACTCTTGGCATAATGAAGAGCTTTGCTATAATGGTCGCATGTATTTAAGCAAACAGTTGAACCTTAAATCCACAGTGCTTTCTAAGTTGCATGCTTCACCCACAACTGGGCATTCAGGGTTTACCAAAACCTATGAATGGATGATTTTTTTTTCTGGGACGGTATGAAATAGGACATCTGCACCTTTGTGGTTGAATGTGATACATGTCAATGCAATAAGGGCGAAACAATCAAAGCTCCATACACACTCCAACTGCTCTCGATTCCCCCTTCTATTTGGAGGGATATTTCTATGGATTTCATGGTTGACTCACCTAAATTGGGCAATAAGTTGGTTATCATGGTGGTAGTAGATCGGCTTTCCAAATATGCTCATGTATGTGCTCTTCAACACCCATTCACCGCATCCACAATGGCTCGAATTTTTATGGATAATATATTCAAACTCCATGGCATTCTCATTATATTGTATCTGATTGAGATCCAACTTTCACCAGCAATTTTTGGCAAGAAATTTTCAGGCTCCGTAGAACCCAGTTGCATCTCAACACCGCATATGATCCCTAGACTGATGGACAAACTGAAGTTGTCAACAAGTGTTTGGAAACATATTTGTGATGTTTTCCATCTGACAGACAAAATCGGTGGGCTTAGTGGTTACCCCTAGCTAAATGGTGGTACAACGCATCTCACCATATTGCCACTCGAATGACTCCTTTTGAAGCAGTCTACATGCATAATATTTTTGGAGTTATTAATGGATAGAATTATGTGTGGTCCTATTTAAGAACATCCTATGATGAATTTGTTGGAAGGATCCTTTCATAATCAATGAATTGGTAATAAAGAATCCATAATAAAAGTGGCAAAGCAAAGGTTAATATATCCTAAGCTTGACATAAGTGGTGGTCAGGATCAACACATATGAACTTTGTGGTGAAATGTCATCAACATCGATAGAGGGATATGCAAGAGTGTGCAGTGAGAACCTTGACAAACATAACCCCTAATGCTTGCAACGTTGTCTACATAATGGACAAAATATGTTTCTTTTTCCAAATATGTAAAATAAGTATATTACAATTTAATGAATGCAGTTTCCTATTATTATATATGGTTTTATACTTTATCAAAAAATTCGCCAAGACTTTACAAGGTTTTATAATTCAGTGAAAGATTCGCCAAGATTTTACAAGAGTTATAATTCAGTGAAAGATTCACCAAGATTTTACAAAATTATATAATTGAATACAAGAATCACCAAAAAATTATATATACATATTATATTATATATAAAAAACCTTCAATTTTTCCTATGTATCATGGAGATCCGATCATTTATTATACATATAAATTTAGGAGGGGTTCTTAAAATCACCCCTAGAATTTCAAGCCTCCTCAATTTAGAAACCAACCAACTCGAAGTGAGAACAAACCAATAGAGTTTTTGGGAAAGACGCCAAGGCAACATATTCAATGTTGAGGATGTGGAGAAGACCACGTACAAGATTTTCTCTCATTGGAAGGATAAAACTAGGACTGTTCACAACATCCATGAGGCCACTACTATGAACGATTTGGCATGGACTATTCCTCGTATTTATGATACATTGGAAGATCACCAGAAAAATCATTGATCAATTGTGGTTGAAGTTGAAGGTAAGATTTCTAAGCAATCCATTTCCATTTGAATTGATCCAAGATCAAGTCATAATTATGTTAATCCTAAAGTTGTTGGAACTTATGCTCTCAAGAAGAGCAAGCATAATAAGCCATGGCTAGTCCAACTAGCCACTATAATTGGGAGAAAGATTAGTGAAATGGTGGAGAGATGTTCATTAAATCCAAATGGGCTCTTTTCATAGACAAACTTGAATGTTTTGCACCTTAGTTGTTATGGTATCCTCATCGGTATGGACTAGTTGGAAGCCCACCATGTTAAACTTGATTGCTACAACACAACTTTTGATTGCATTAATGAAGATGGAAAATCAAGGTCAGTAAGAGGCATTTCAAGGGCAATCTTTGTTAGGCATATTCCATCCTTCAAGTTAAAGAAATGTTTTAGAAAATGATGCTAATTGTATGCAAGCCACATATTGGAATTAGTAGAAGATAAAGGTCCATAATTTGAGGATTATCTTGCATTGTAAGACTTTAGTGATGTACTTTGGATGAAGTGCCAGGATTTACTCCAAAGAGGGATATGGATTTCTCAATTGATATTTTACTTGGACCTACTCTAGTGTCCAAGACTACTTATAAGATGAGTACCCTCAAATTTTTGGAGCTAAAAATGCAATTGCAAGAGTTTCCTCCAAAATGTATTTTTGGATGAAGTGCTAGGATTTCCTCCAAAAAGGGACATGGGTTTCTCAATTTATATTTTACTTGGACCTACTCTAGTGTCCAATACTAATAAGATGAAAACAAAGACTGCATTTTGATTTTGTAGCGTTGGGAGGTATTCCCATTAGATGCCAAGGTGCCAGGCTTGTGGGAAATTTCGTTGGCATCAGTTTAGCCTTTCGTTTTGTCAAAATTGGCCTAGAAATGAGGTCGGGGTCTCATGGGCTTGGGGATGGGATTTGGGGTTTGTGATGGGGTTTTACACCCACATGAGCCTACATTTGAGTTGACTTGTAAAAAAACTTTGTGACACACACCCCTTGTACATGTATAGATAAGAATCCAAGTCATTGTGACAAAATACATGTGGAGACAATGGAGAGATAGAGGTCTGAAATTTTATGCGGTTTTAGGAGACATATACCGGTGATGGAGAGAGGTTGTTAAGCCTCATTTTCTGTGGTATTTTCTCTTGTGTTTGGGTAGGTCTAATTAAGGGAAGAGGGATAGATCATCTTAAGAGGCAATCAATGACCCTAGATACAACTCAATTCTAAAGAGAAAGGAAGTCACAAAGGTTGGGAAGGCCATAGGCCTATAGTTGGCAGCTGCAAGATTCAAGGAGGGGCTTGGTTAGGGTGTGGCATGTCCAAGAAAGGCAATCACTCATGTGGCACACAAGGCTAGTCAAGGGTTTCGAACCGGTGACTTCACATAATGGAGTGCCTTAAAAGTACACTCTATTACCAAATGTTCTACACCCCAGGGGCGAGTGAACTATTTCTGTTATCCACTATCGGAGTTGGCTTTGCACTTTGATCTCTAGCGATTTAGTCACGAGTTTTTCACCATTTCCAGGATTTCAGAGTTCTCACTACCAACAAAGTTTTCAGTTTTTGATAATTTAAACTTAAAACCACTAGGCAAGTGCTCAAACTTCCATTTTCTATTTTCTCACTAAAATTCCTCTTTGATTTGCTAAATTTGAAGTAGAAATGTTATTTCTGGACAAAGCATAGTTTTTCTTTGTTTAACTGCTAAATAAATTCATAGATTGTAGAGAAATGTAGAAAATATGAGAAGATTGTATTTCAATTCCATTTCTAAATGCATATAATATGCCTCCTCGAAGAAACTCCTCTAGAACTCCAAAGAAATCATCTAAAGGAAAGAAACTAGTGACTAAACCCGTGGAATAGTTAGACGGTGATATGAAATTCACCCCAAAATAGTTTGTCCTTGTAATTCAATTGTCTAAACTTGATGTTGATACCATGAAACTAATATATAAAGACACAAAATCCCTAATTAATGCTCAAATCCAATTTCCTAGCCAGGGAGAAATCTATAGGAGGATTAGGGAGGAGAACTACCAAGATGTAGTTCCTCCAAGTGATGTAGAAATGAGGAATGTTAATGATATGGTTTTCATTAATATCAAGAGATCTCACCTTCACACCATTGCATTGAGAACTCCCATAATGCCATGTTCACAAGCAATAGAATGGATAATCACCCACACCAATGTTGATACTAATACAATCATCAATGATGAAGGTAGGTTTGTAGATATCAAGCCTCTAATCTTGAAAAATATTACATATTACATGAATCGGAAAAACACATGATCATTGGCTTTGTGGAGTAGTTTCATAGAGAACATGATATAAAGAAAATCTTAACAAGTTGGTGGGTTGAGGATAAGAGATCTTTGGAAAGATTGATGGGGTATATGTTGGTTGTGGAGCCTGGTTATCTTTTTGATTCAAAGGTCTTGTTTCAATCATGTTTGGATCCCAAATCTTCGTGGGGGTTTTATGTTATATTATTTGCATGATTAGTCCCATGCGTTGTTACATTGTGTCAAGTGCAACTAGAGCAAATTTTTTTCGGTAGTTTTTTGCATCCGTTTTGGATGGTTTTCGCACACGATTTTCTAGCCCATGGTTTTCTAATTCCGGTTAAGGAATAAAGTTTGTAATCTAATCTAGTTCAATGGATTAAGGATTTTGGATGCCACAAGATCCTATATATTATATTGTAATTTCATAGTCACTATGGACTGTTCATTATTAGATCACAAATCTGATGGTAGAGGTTATGTTGGTACTTTTTTTTCCCTAGAAGACAACCCTTTTTTAAAGAGGGCATTGTATTGTAGCTTTATATGGGAGAGATTCTAGTGTGTGTATGAGAGAGGATTATATGAGAGAGTGAAGAGGAAGTTGCAATGGATGCGTTGTAGGTGTTATCCCTTCATTTTGATAGACTGAATAAAGGAAGGACCGATTGTTTCTTCCTGAACGTAGCCCATATCGGGTGAACCACATATATTGGTGTATCTCTTGTATTGTAATCTTTTGTGTTTTATTTGCACATTCATTTTGATTTGTTGTTATTATTATTTCGTTGTGATCATATTCCTAACAAATGGTATCAAAGTTGAAGGTCTATTTGGCTGATAAACTCGTAGGAAAGGAGGGTTCCCGGTTTGAGTGGGAGCAATGGCAGAAGAAGGGAAGTTTAGGTTCGAGATTTTTAATGGCTAAAACTACCATCTATGGAAGATACAAATGGAGGACTATCTATATCAAAAGAATCTTTTCTTACCATTGGGTGGAATAACAAAGAAGCCGACGACTATGAAGAACAAAGAATGGGAGGTTCTTGATAGAAAGGCATTAGGAACTATACGACTATGCCTAGCAGAGTCAATGGATTTCAAAATTTTAAATGAAAACGTAACGAAAGATCTGATTAAGGCATCAATTAAACTATATGAAAACCCTCAACCTCCAACAAGGTATTTCTTATGAAGAGTTTATTTAATATGAGGATGTCAGAAGGTGGGTCTGTCGCTGATCATTTAAATGGGTTTAACATAATCACTAGTTAGTTAAGGTTTGTAGGAGTAAACTTTGATGATGAGGTTAGGGATCTTTTGATTTTGTGCTCATTTCCAAAAAGATGGAATGGCTTGGTCATGGTTATGAGTAATTTTGTCTCTGGTTCAAACACTTTAAGGTTTGATGATGTTGTTGGTGTTATCCTTAGTGAGGAAATGTGATGGAAAAACATAGGTGAGACATCAAGTAATGCTTTGTCTGTGGAGAATAGGGGAAGACAAAGGGAGAGAGGAAAGAGCCCAGGGAATCGTGGGAAGTCTAAGAAGGTCAGATCCAAATATAGAGGGAGGCTAGAGTGATCAAATTGAGGGAAGAAAGGACACTTGAAGAAATATTGTTGGTCTCATAAAGGTAAACAAGGAGATGGACAATAAGAGAAAAATTGGGAAGCAAATATAATAGGTGATGTGTATGATGATTGTATGACATATAAAGTAAATATGTAAATGTAAATTATGATTGAATAGTTGGTCCATTCCTATGAAGTATGAAACCCACAATTAAACTAATAAATTTATTGAGTATAATTCCAATAAAGGTTACAATATGTTAAGTGTTTTTATATTAAAAAAATCATATGTAACTTTGACGTAACTCGTGCAACCTATGCAAATATACTTGTGAAACTTGGCGTTAATTGCACTACTTGTGCAATTATGTAAGTTGAGAAGTTAACATCAAGAGGGGTATTACAATTTTATATGAGTGTTTTATTCATTTTCTTGTCTTTATGTGGGAAAATCCCACTCAAGTAGAGTTCAACACTAGAGGTGCGAAATCAAAATCTCTAACTATCTTCTATTAATAAAAAACCAAACTTATATAGTTATACATCAAGAAAAGCGACTTCAACTAATATGGAAACAAGATCCTAAAAATTACAAGCTGAACATAATAATAGAGATACGACTTCAACCACCATGAAGACAAGCTCTTGGAAACTAGAAACTGAACATAATAATAGAGATAGTTGGAGAGATTCTCTAAACTACTCCATGAGACTAGGAAATTAAGAGATTTCGACAATAATAGTAGAAATAATTCTCACACAACAACGAGAAGGTTCATAATGCTTAAGTACCAAATAATTTGTAATTATTAAGATCCCCATCATTCCTCCCAACCAAAGAAGAATTGGCATCCAATGCATTCAGAAGATAGGGGAAACATTGTTGGTATAACTAATGTTGAACAAATAGGATGTATATGTTGACTAACTGAAATAATAGTTGCGAAAGGATCGATCAGGTTGTTGATGTCCCATCTTTCCTTCTAATATGTGTTGACAATATTGTGCATGCTCAACTGAATGGAGTTAAAGAAATTGGGAACCTAAAATGAATCTTTGGGTGATTGATGATGAACCAAGCGATGAACCGAAGAAAAGAGGGTACCATATCGTAAATTCCAAGCAAGGATAAAACATTGTAACAATGATCTAGATTGGATCATTCTATTATTTGTCATCTATCTCTATGCTTTCAGAGTGGACAAATTGAAGGAATAAACTTGCCGGGTTATTTTAATGGTCCATGTTGGATCATATTGGTATCAGAGCAAGTTTCTTTTGGGTATTTGTGGGAAGTTGCAGGATCCACGAATCGATTTAAGAAGAAAGTTGTAGAACCCTATCCATGGATGACGAGTTTGTTCATAACAACCCTTGAGTTCCAACAAAGGAGAGATTTGAGAGGTTGGAAGAGCAAGTCACTAAAATATCTCTTAATATGTCCCTCCTCATAGCAACTCTAGCAAGCAAGCTCAGACCGTTCGAAGAAGTTGGAGGCTCAAACTATGAGATTGGATCAGATTATAATCTGGGGGATAATGAAGACCCATAAAACGAGTCTCGGAAAGAACCCAAGAAAGAGCAGTCGAGTTCCAGTACCATAAACCCTTCACAATCCCTATTCAAGATGGAAGTGAAAGTGGACATAAAGCGATACCAAGGTGAGATCAATGCATTAAAACTAAATCATTGGTTGCAACAACTAGAATTTTATTTCAACATTCACCATATAGATGAAGAAAAAAATATTTCATTTGCAAGGTTGAAGTTAGAGGGCCATGCTTTAACCTGGCGGGAAATCCATACATAAACACTTAGGCTAGAGGGTGATCCTCCAATAACTAGGTGGGAGGACCTCAAAACCCTCATCAAGTCCCAATTCTACCCTATCGGATATGTAGAGGACTAATGGATATGATTGCAATACTTCAGGAAGAAGCAAGGGCAATGTGTACATGGGTACACCATTGAGTTAAAAAAGATGGCCATCATGTTGGGTATCTCTCCCAAGAGCCCAGATGCACTCCTCAAGTATCTGGGCGGTCTACATAGTCATTTGCGAAATAAAGTGATGCTTTTCAAGCCAAGGACAGTAGACGAGGCATGTGTACATGCACAATATCTAGAAAACATTGGCCATAAGAAAGGGAAGCCAAGTGGTTCCAAGCAGAAAGAGCACTAGGAAGCTTCCAAGGAGGGGAAGAAGAAGTGGAAAGGGGGAAAGGATAAGAAGATGGCGACCACTGCACATCAATGAAAGGGTCCCAACAACCATTGTATCCATTGAAATATTGAAGGTCACACTAAGGAAAAGTGTTGGAAACTACATCCCGAGTTGAACTCGAAGAACCACAAGAAGGAAGCAAAGAAAGAGAATCTCCTAGCCACGAATTCAAGCAATCAAGTTCAAAGTAGCTCAGATGTGGATCAAAATATTGTTTGCACATCAATGGATAAGGAGGTGAATTTGAGTAGCCTTCATCACTAGGAAGAGAAGGAGATGACCAAACTCCTCCACATCAAGATTCAGGTCAAGAAGACCGAGATAGATGCTTTATATGACTATGATTCATAAGATAATCTCATAGCAACAGATCTAGTCAAAAAGCTTGGATTGGAGGTTCATGATCATCCGATCCCATATCTTTTGGGATGGGTAAACAAGGATGTAGGGATTAAGGTAACAAAACAATGTAAGATTAAATTTGCTATAAGTCTAATTTTATTGATAAAGTGGAATTGGATGTAGTACCCCTTGACGTATGTGGAGTAGTGTTTGGAAGCCCCTACATGTATATGAGGGATGAAATCTTCATGCAGAGAGCCAAACAAT
Organism: Picea engelmannii; assembly: GCA_009831015.1. Taxonomy (NCBI): domain Eukaryota; kingdom Viridiplantae; phylum Streptophyta; class Pinopsida; order Pinales; family Pinaceae; genus Picea; species Picea engelmannii. The sequence goes on along the minus strand of ML778685.1, from coordinate 324,714 downwards.
ACTGACTGATCAAGAATGTGAATTCCTACATCATCAACATGCACAAAGGAAAGTCAAATATCTCATTGGTAAGTGTTAACCAAGCCAAGAAGTTGATTAGTTCCAGTAAGAAATATGTTTTACTTTTCTTAAGAGAAAATTAGTTTGATGATGAGTCAATAAGTGTAAATGCATCCCTAGAGGGGTGTACTAAAAAGAATAAACATCAGTTGGAGGAGTTTTTACATGCATACATGGGAGTGTTCCAAGAGACTAAAGGGATACCACCTAAGAGGGAAGTGGAGCACGAAATCCAATTATTTTCAGACTCCCCGTTGCCGAATATTAGGTTGTATAGACAGTCTATTCTAGAAGCAAACAAAGTAATTGTAGCAGTTATTGGAGTAGGGTATGATTCGACCGAGTACCTCACCTTGTGGGTCTCCCATCATAATTGTGCCTAAGAAGGATGGGACTTGGAGAATGTGTATCGATTATAGGGCATTGAACAAGATTACGCTAAAAAATTGGTACCCTCTCCCCAGGATCGATGATCTGTTGGACTAACTGCAACATGCCAAGTATTTCACTAAGATGGATTTGAAATTAGGATATCACTAGGTATGATCCAAAGAAGAAGATACTTGGAAGACTTCCTTCAAGACAAGGCAAGGTTTGTATGAGTGGTTGGTTATGCCATTCAGTTTATGCAATGCACCAACTACATTTATGAGACTAATGAATGTTTTTTTTACACCCTTATATAGATTCATTTGTTATTGTCTATTTGGATGATATATTGGTTTATAGTGCTACCCTTTAGGAGCACATCTCACATCTTATGCAAGTGTTAGAGACCCTAAAGAAGCATTAATTGCTGGCCAATCTCAAGAAATGTGAGTTTACTCAAAAATATTTGGTGTATCTGGGGTATGTGATCGGTGGAGGTGAGCTCAAGATAGATCCCACCAAGATGGAGGCCATCATGAAATGATCAATTCCTACAAATTGCACAGAAGTTAGGAGATTTTTTGGGGTAGCATAGTACTTGCAAAAGTTCATAGCTTCATTTTCAGCTATAGCTGCACCACTCTACACAATAACAGTGGCAAATAAGAGTTTCTAGTGGGGGAAGAATCAACATAAGGCCTTTGAGGAGTTGAAAGAAATATTAGTCAAGCACCAGTGCTCTTGCTACCAAACTTGCAGAAGCCCTTCAAAGTGGAGACAAAGGCAATTGGGTGTGCCATGAGAGTAGTCTTGATGCAAGGAGGAAGGCTCGTCTACAATCATTATAAAGTATTTCATGGGGTGGTCCTCAACTACTCTACCTACGACAAGGAGCTTTATGCCTTGGTACAAGCTGTCAAAAAGTGGAAGCACTATATGATGGGAAAGGAGACTATCATCCACACACATCATTAGCCAATCTAGTATTTGCAGGCCCAAAGTAAGTTACAACAAACCAAACACTACAAATGGATGGTTTTCTTACAACAATTTCATTTGGTCATAAAGTATAATAAGTGTAACACAACAAATTTGGAAGACATGCTTCCACGACCACCCACATGCAAGATTACAACTTTAGGAACTCTAATGCACATGGAGTCTTTTACCCATGATGCATACAGAGAGGCATGCATAGAAGATGAGGACTTCAAGGAGGTTTTTCAATAGCTGCAACGCTAAATTAATACAGAATAAGGTGACATCAAAGTTGATTATCATTTCTAGAATGGTATGCTCTATAAGATCAACAAGATTTGTGTTACTAAAGGTGAATGATTGTAGCTATTAAAAGAGGCTCACACCTCCAAGGTTGCAGGACATTTTGGTGTTGGGAAGACAATTGCCAACTTACAGAGGTATGTGTATTGGCCATGTTATCGCACAATTTGTAGGATAGGTTCAATAGCTTGGAGATAAGACTCAAACTGGCGTAACAGGAGCTTCCCCACCCACTGTCACCTCAATGGGGAGCTCTTTCTATTCAGGGTGGCTAATCCCAAGGGAGACGTCCCTAGTAATCTGGGGTTTGAAAGAAAAGGATCAAGGTTTTAAGGCTCAAAGGTTAAAGTAAGATTTCCCTTCACAGATTACTGCCAAATGGATAGTCAAAGAGAAGATATTCCACTGAAAGGGCACCTGTTTGCGAGACAAGGCAAATGAAACTAAAATGTGCATACAATGGTTAGTATTTCAAAATATCAATGACTATCTTTAATACATATGAGCAATAATAAATGTAATTATTGACGAAGTCAATGATTGCAATTAAAGCTTATGTTTTATAATGTCACTTCTCCAATAAATACAAAATGATAATAGCATTCAATATATAAAATCAATCTTTATGTGATCACAATGCAATAAATGTGCTCATACATAGATATTGTTGTTGCGTCACTATACTATCTAAGGGTGATGTCAGCCCTATTTCTAAGTTGGTTTTGAAAGGCAAGGAAGTGGACGTTTTGCACACTAAGCCAATGAAAGTAATCTATACCTCAATGCCAAATGCTAGATGACAAAATCACAACGTCTTATACCAAACAAGAGATCAAAAATAAGTGTGATGTCACTAGCTAGTTAGGGTTAGGTTAGCTAGACAAAGAGGTGATCGTTTTGCTAATTGGGCCAATGAAATTGTTCAACACCTCTATGGCTATCAATGGATGACCTAGCCGCAAGTTTTAGACCAAACAAGAGTTCAAATAGGGCAATACGTCATCA
>ML778685.1:292583-319628 GCA_009831015.1 Picea engelmannii | reverse complement strand
GGACAAGTCTGGTGAAGAAAGAAGAAAGATGGGCCCTCCAGGGCCATGCTCAAGTCAATCCCGCTCTCGGTACTCCATGTCTAGGACCATGTGGGCCTCGAGACATGATCTCCTAGTTATCCCTAGATATCGGGGATAACAGGCCAATAATGCAAGAAGATATAGCACAATATATTAGAGGATGTACACTTTGTTGTATCGAGAAGACTAGTAACAGGAAGCAAGGTTTATACCATCTCTTACATGTACCCACTAGACCTTGGGAAAAAAATTCCATGAATTTTATGGGTGGTTTACCAACCACACAGAATGGACATGAATATTTATTTGTGGTAGTTGACACATTCAACAAAATGTGCATTCTCATGCCTTGTAAAAATACCATTAAGGGACAAGAAGTAGCAAACATATTCTTTGAACAGGTCTAGGTGCACTTTAGGATACCAAGGAGCATCATCTCAGACAAGGATACCAGATTTCTTAGTACACTTTGGACTACATTGTGGGAGAAGATGGACACTAAGTTGAAGAGGTATACAACATTCTATCCACGTACATATGGGAAGACGAAAGTAGTCAATAAGAATTTGGTGCAGCTTTTGAGGGGTTACAATCAGAAGCATCTAAAGACTTGGGATGAAAATCTGATCTATATACAACACTCTTATAACAGATCAGTCCACACTTATGTTGGTAAGTCACCTTTTGAAACTTGCTTTGGATATTTTCCACCTTCACCCTTGGATGTTGTATATGTACAACAAGGAGGAATGAGGGAGGACCTCACTGGAGATGCATTAAAAGCAAAAAAATCCTGAGTACTTTTACGTGATCCTTTAGTAGACTAAACATAGTCCAATCGTCTAAGTATACTTCCAGGAACTTATGAATAAATTCCTTGAACGTTGCTACCACAACTATGGAAAACACTACATGGTCATTCTTAAGTCCAAAGGGAATTACTATATATTGATAACTTCCCCACTCTGTCGCAAACGTGGTCTTGTACCAGTCTTCCTGCGCAATTTTTATCTGATGGTACCCTGAGAATCCATCTGTGAACGAGTAAGTCTCTTGGCCTCCTACATTCTCTAGTACCTCATATGTGAATGGTGTTGGAAATGGGTCATGTAAACACACATCATTTAGCTTCCTCATATCCACGCAAATCCTGATTCTTCCTGTCTTCTTGTCTTTCACTGCCATTGGACCGATCCACTATGATTCCTCCACGGGTTCAATGATTCGTGTGTCCAACATCCTGTCTATTTCGGCTTTCACCTTCTCTTTGTACTTTAAATTTAACCTCCAAGGTCTATGTCGTACTGGCTTAGTACCTGGTTTCAGTGGAATCTTCATCTCGCCTAAGTCCCCAACTATCCCCTTCATCTCTGAGAATGTAGTTGGGAATAGGTCCTGATATTATCGCAACAAGTCTGCAATATTCTCTATTGTCTCGTCACTCCAATACTCTCCTATTTGCGCAAACTTGGGGTTCTTTGTCATCCTAATGTTTACCTTTGCGTCTTTATAGGATGTGTGTATGTGGCAGACTCAAGCTTTGGCCCTTCTACTACTCGTTCTCCTTATGTTTCAGGTACTTGTACATTCATGGGATCTTCTTCATTCTATTCTTCCTTAGCAACATTGTAGCACCCCAATAACTCATGAACAATTATATTGGCTATGTGCACACTGCATAGTGGTAACACCTCCATCGACCCTTCTTCTGAGAAGATCTTAGTTCAAATAGTCTGTAGCGTTGCATCTATTATTGGGGGTTCATGTTCAAATGTAAATGAACTCCATAAGGTCCTGCACTGCTCAATATGACTTGTTGGATCACTTTCTCCTTTATACTTCTACACAATGTTTTCTACCTTAATACCAAACTGTACTTGCATTAGTCTCCTGCATTGTGACCAGTCTTTCATCCCCTCTCTATGTGCAACCCACCACCTGGCTGGAGTCACTTTTAGGACAACATCTAGTGCTAACAACCTTTGTTGTTCGGGTACCTACAACTCAAATTCCTTTACAAACAAACTTATATTAGTTAATCCATCACACCTGGGTGGATCACATAGATCTATTCCAATCCAACGCAAGGATCGGGTCATGCGTGCACATTGTATAGTTGAGACTTCAAGCATCCTATGTTGCCAATGCTCTAGACCCTCCTATAAGTTTGATGCACATGAATTAATACTTCTCCAACTTAGTGCACCATCTTTAGTAGGGTTGACATAATCATCCATCAACACAGTCATGTTATACAAATTGTCAATGTCATTTCCTCTTGTTGGATCTATGTATCTCTTTCCTTCTAGTGGGTCCAATGGTGGAGTAACTTTCAAATATCCAACTTCAAATATCATCTCCCTCTTCTTCAGGTTTATTATTTCCTGATTATCAAATGCCCATTCTAGTCCCATCGATGTTGGATATGGTTGAATGTCATCTACGATCTCAATAACCTCAAATTCGGCCATACTGCGCACCCCATCCATGTTCATAGGTACTCTTGTCAATCGACCAATCGATACTATTTTTTGCAGATTCACGAACTTTAACTGAACAAGAGACCATACTAGCTTGGGTTTTCCCATCATCTCCCATGTCTGTTTAGGCAATACATTCACATCAGACCCCAAGTCCAAGATAACATTATCCACATGATATTCCCCATTTTGTGCACTGAATCTGAATTCTCTGTTGGTGCTCTTTCTTCGCAGTACCTGATTCACCACCCTTTGTGTGATGGGAGTTTCCCTTTCTTATGTACAATTATCAATCATCTCATATAGTGTTTTCAATGCAGTTTCATATTTCATTAGCTCTATGCAACTTCTCAAGATCTCTTTTAACATGCTTACTTTCCCATTTGATTTTTCTGGTATAGTGCAATCTCTTACATGGGGCACAGATGATGTTGATGCTCCCCAATCCTATCCCAATATCTCTTTCCTTGCCCTATGATATCTCCCCTTTTCTTGTTGAGGATCAAAGGTTGGCAGGGGTCCTACTGATTTCCTTACCCAATGCTCATCCTGCTTCCCTCCATTCATCATATCAACTCATATTCTATCTCCTATGTGCATAACAACTGTTATTCTTGGCCCTTCATTGTGTTCTTCGACTGATATTTTCAGTTCTCCAATCGCTAAATACTACGCGAATGCTGGTCATTCATCCTTGTGATGGCCTTCGTCCTACACTTGGTACACCAAACTTTCTACCATTTCTCCTTTCATTTTGTAAGTTCTTCTAGTTGAATCGTCAAAGCAACCAACTGCGCCTAAACTTGCACCATCCCTCCAATGTCTCCTACAGGGGATGATTCCAATTTCATTTCAATTTCGAGCAATTCGGATTGCGACACAACCTTTTGTTGAATCAATGGCCTACGAATATGTGGTAGAAGTCCTGCAATAAACCGTTCTTGATGTTGTTGATCTGGAATATGGAAATTCAATCTTCCCATCAGGTCTTATAACCTTTGATCGAAGTCCCATAACGACTTTGTTTGCACCTGTTTAATCTCCTTCAATTCTTTAATGTACCGCGATTCCGACTTTGGCTTCTTAAACTCTTTCAACAATGTTTGTCTTATCTCTACTAATGTCCTGGCTTGGCCTGTAGGCACGTTACTCTGCAGTTTCATGTACCAGACTAGTGCACGACATCTAAATGTTTTCACTAATTGTGCAATCTTCACAGCCTCATCCTGGACGTTCTTAGCGGCCAAAATTGTCTCGCAGATAAACCAATGTTATTCTGGGTCCTCTGACCCCACTGCTTGGAACTCGGGCAGTCTGAGGGTGTTGTCTACCCCTGCCATGTTGCTTTGTGTAGTCCCTCCTCTTTGTGATGCTAGTTGAATCTTATTCTGTGCACTGCTAATATTGCTCTAATTTCTACTACTCTGTCCTTCTTTGCTAACTATAAGTGCTTTTGATAAGTCTTCAACTGTTACTTTCGATTATGGTGATGCACATGGGGTTGTGGATTTGATACATGATCTTATCTGAGTAGGACTTGACGACTCCTCTATTATAGGAATGGACTGAAACTCCTCTCCCTCTCCTCTTATGTGTGGTATCTCCACGATTTGGATTATTTTGCAAGGTCCTCTCCCCTCTGACTGACCATGTGACTCTCCTTTCTTAGCCTCAGTCTTTCACCTCATGTACCTCCTTCCTCTACGTAGTTCTCCAAACTCTTCGTCTTCCTCTGGTAGACCTTCTTCGGTTATATACATCCTCAGTCCCTCCCTCCCTTCTCTCTTGTCCTTAGACTATCCTCTTGTCATCCCCTAGTTCCCCTATGTGCGCAAAGTCCCCTAGCAGTCTAATTCCATTGTCATCATGCACTTGTCACACAACAACATCTTTATCCACGTACCCAACTATTTTATGAACCTTCCGCGTGGACCTTTGAAAAAGTCCCTTTCTGCAACACTGTATGACTGGGTACAATCTACTACGAACTCTGTAATATATCCTCCAAATATTCTATCCAACTAGAAATCAATTGCGCGAGAAGTGTTATTACTTACGAAATTCAAATGTCTTACCAACTCAGGATTCCAATTCCTTGGTGTTGCATCTCAGTACCTTCCAGTGTTCTCCACTAATATTTCTAACCACTCTGTCAAAATAATTGGAAATTCGCTAAAGAAAATTTCATGCAACTCTGTGTATACGTACCTTTGCATCCACTATTCGTTACTCATCCAAGGGTTTTTATTCTCTTTTCGGGTAAAATCGCATTCCTTACTTTCTAACCATTTTGAAATTTCATTCTTAGTTGGCCTCCAAAACATTCTCTTAATCATAGAATCTAGGTCCCGACAATAGAACTATATGTTGGCAATGCTCACGATTGTAAGACATTAGGTTCAAGTTATCGGTTGAACAATAAAACCTTTCAGACATTGGCCCTTTCGGCATCACCTGCATGCGCAGATGAAGTCTCACCCAATGTATCTATTGGTACTACAGGAACCGTGTTTCTATAGTGGTGAGGGAATGGGAGGTTATTGTTCTATTCATTCTTGATTATCTGTTCTGTGCACGTTACTCTGCAAGTGCTCTTATTCTATTACTTATTGGATCTCAAGTTCATATTACCATTATATTCCAAATTACTGCATAAACTCATTACTGTAACAATCATAACCATTGCGCCAGGATTACACATAAGATAAATCTACTCTGATATGCATCCAAACAGATTCCGTAAACAAACACACAAAAGACATGTAACACAACATTTAACATGGTTCACCCAACTTTCGGCTACGTCCATAATGAATGGCTTATTTATTATTCATTTGGTAATTTCTTTAGGCTTGCACACTATGCTTACATAGATACATCATGGTTATATTTCTCTCCTCCTGGCCTAGTCGCTCTACAGTGCAAGCCTCACTCTCTCTCTCTCTGCATCATCTCCTCAGTACTCAGAGATAGATTCCTATCTTCAACCATAACAACAACTAGCAGAAAACTCAACAATGAGGAACTAACCAGAAGAGAGAACATAAGAAGAACCAAAAGGAACCCCTATTCTCCCACCCCATTACATATTTATACATAAGATTTAGGGCTTAAAACCCTACTTTGTTCATCCCAAAACCATGTTACAATGCATGACTACTCCAATAACTGGTTGTTCGGTCTGCTTTCACCTGTTTTTTCGTTTTGCATGCTGCTTTTGCACTCTGATTGTTGTTATTCCTACTTTTACACGTCCTTCTATCTTTAGAACGTTGGGTTGTCATCCTTCCTTTTAGTCTGCTTTCTTCTCCAACCTTATTCTTTGCTTTATTCCTCTGTATGCGCACTGTCCTCCTAGATGCACCTCAATTGCGCACTCCCTAGTCTTCCTTCTTCTTCTGTGCACTTCTTCTACATTTAGTATTTTCATCAAAATTGTATCCAAAACTGCTTGTCAAACAACCATTAAACAATCACAGGAGGAAGTAGATATTTTACTTTTGTATCATTTTGGGGAGGAAAGGTTCATGGACCCTAAAAAGGTCACAAAAGAACATTTCAACAAGATAGGTCTGCCTTGGGAGTATACATCATAAATCTGGGAAGAGGAAGAAGTACATTGCAATGCTAGAACTTATGATGACGTCCTCTTCAAAAGGAAAGGCATACCCTTAGGGAGGATTGCAGATGAATAAAAGGCACAAGAAGAGACTAGAAAGAAAGCAAAAGGGTAAGTACAAAGAACATTTGTCACTACTACATCTACACAGTCTGGGTCTATAGAGTAGGAGGAAACTTTGGTAGATAGGAAAAGAAGAGATAAGAAAAAGGTTCACTAGAAGAAGAATGACGCCTAAAAAAAGAAAGGAAGACTAAAGTCGACAAAGCAAAAGCCAAAGACGACGTGGTAGCTGCAACAACAACAACCATAGATAAAACAAAAACAAAGGTAGCTGCCTAGAAGGAGGTTGAACAAAAGGAAGTTGCGGACAAATCAATAACAAGCGACATAGAGGGAAACCAAGGAAGTTGAAAAAAAAGTAGCAGCATAAGCGACACAGAGGGAAACCAAGGAAGTTGCGGACAAATAAGCATAAGATGAATAGAGGAAAAAGGACAAGGAAGCCAGAAATAGTGAGACAGTCCCAATGGACACTAACCTACCAGATATATTCACAACAAGCACCAATGTTCAATCCCAATTTGGTGGGCTGGATCTGGGATTTTGTGCTCTGTTTAAAGCAACAGAGGTCCCCAACTTGAAGAAATTCACCTACGACAAGGCTTTAGCCAAAATTTTGCAAGAATTGGTGAAGAAGGTGCCTACAACGGGAGGAGACCCGATCTTGGTTGTTACACAGATCCCTATAACTAGAGATGTTAGAGAAGACCCCATCACCATAGCCTTCGCCAGATCTACCTTCACGACCACCACAAAAGACAATGTTTGAAACTTGTGCCAATAGAATCTAGAGAAAGAAGCGAGGATTAGGGAACTTGAGGAAAAGATTCAAAAAGTAAAGGTAGATGAAGGAAACCTACAAAGCTTTAAAGCTATCACTGAAAAAGTCAGAACTGAGCTCGAGGAAGCCATAATTGACATGTACGCTCACTTGCACATGTTCCAGGACATAGCTTCTATCATCATAGATCAACATAGCAGGGTGTAGACTAAGCTCACACAGTTCAACACTATCTGGGAGGGCATGAACAATATTGATACATGGATTGCAAAAAACCTGGGCACACCGGTTGATCTCTATCGTCCCTCAACCATGGAAAGGAAAATGGACATCTATGCACTAGATCACTACCAACAAGTGAGACAAAAGGAAAACATAGAAACAACTAGCTCAATGGCGATCTGGTCACGCATGCATAAGGCAACGCAAGAGTTGATCAAGGTATGTCGACTCCCCTAGCTAGAAGATCTTCGAAAAAACCTTGTAATGGAGGAACTTGTTGACTAGATACAAGACAACACAAGTCGTAGATGGGAGGTCACTGAGTCAGTCACCACAGTAACAACGGACGTAATAGAACAACACCTTATTCAACAGACAAAGGTCCATACTATGGTTTAGGCATTCATGGCTACATTATCCAAAGATATACACACCCTCGATGACAACGTAGTTATGCATACAACTACCATAGAAGAGCTTGCATACCATAGAATCATATCTTTGTATGATCAACTAGAAATCTGGACAATATACCTTCGAGACAAGAGTCCATAAAAAAATGAAATAGCAAATTCAAAATTTCTAGTACCTACACTCTATTTTGTCTTTTCTAAACTACTCTCATTTTGGTCCTTTGTACACATGTCATCAAGTAGAGGGAATATGAATAATTTTGTAACAATTTCTTTAAGGGAATACAAAGAGTCACAAGGGAGTTAGGAAAAAAGAGTATAAATATAAGAAGAGACCCACTTTGAAGGGGGCACTTCAAGCTTTCTTTACACTCTAAAACTTCTTTTGGAGAAAATACTTGGTTAATGATTATTGAGAAGTCCCTGGGGCTAGTTTTACGAAAGGGAAAACATATTGCACGTGTTGTTGTTTTGCTATGAACTATTTCAGGCATAATGTATGTTATTCACATGGACTGTAAGGATGTGTTTTCTTATAGATTAATCTAACAAAATCTATATCTCTTTCATAGTTTTGTTGTTCCTCTTTATCTTTTCATGTCCTGTGTATATGAGTTGAGTTGTATGTGAATACTATAGTTTGGAGTTTTTTGGTTATATATTTTGCATGCATATGTTTCTAACTTTGCCTCTTCATGGCAGCTATCGGGGTGAAGTTTCCAACATAATTTAGATTCTAGACAACTCATTTGGTTACGATAACTTGCACCTAGCTAGAATAGGGTAGGATAGATTATAATTCTTTTTATACATAGTCTTCATCTACATATTTACATTGCATAATCATCCATCCTTACCCTCATAACCAAAAATGGCAACCGGGCCAGATTCCGGATGGGTATCCTAAACCAAATGATGCACGGTCTAATTGGTACTTTGTAATGGGGGGTACCCCTTACTGTTGTTGGGCTATTCATACCTGTCAACAAAATTGACGTTAGAAGGAGGGCCAACTTGTATGGCTTACATAAACACTTTTCATAATCGTGGTTAGTCCTATGAAAGCAACCATTTTATGCCTCTTTTCCTATAGAGAAATCCTGAACATGAAGGTACCTTTGAAGATACAAATCTTTCATTTGAAAGTGCCATTGGCACTCCCGAAACCCATATAGAAACTTGGTTTCACGTACCACACGAAGAGCTCACTGAAAATCATGTATCACCCGCGCTTACACTAAATTACAAGGTCAACTACCAACAACTTCAAAGCTCCCAACGAGGAAAGCTACATGTGTAAGACAACTAGATAATCATCCCAATATTCTTGTCGATTCCATTGAATATCTCATTGATACTATGTTCCAAGAAGTACCTGTACCTTTGAGCCAACTTCCTCCCACCCCTCCCAAATTTGAATGCAACCCTGACGGTGAAAACCCGAAAATTAATCTTGAATAGATAGTGGGTGACTGTAGGGAGAGAAGGGAAGTAATCCCACCATGGTCGTCCGAAAGAGCTGTGAATTTAGTAGACGCCTTACATGAGATGCCTAGAAAACCTGGAAATCTCCTTCCCAAATTTGACCCTGATAGGCCTAACTCGCTAAAAGATCACATACAAATTTTTTTTTTAGCCACCTGCCTTCTAAATGTTCAATGCGAAGATGTGTTCTATAGGTTGTTCTCTTACACCTTCTCGGGCAGAGCTTCTATATGGTATTTCAATTTCCCCCCTAGTTCCATAGCTAGTTGGGAAGATTTTGAGAAAGATTTTATCGGAAAATTTAGTGAGCGAAAAACCACTGCATCCTTACATAAGGAGTCGAGAGCCATTAAAATGGACAAAAGAGAGAAAATGAAGGACTTCAACCAACGATTCACTACAATCCTCGCCAAGTTTATTGTTGACACAACTCAATCACAATCCTTAGCCATAAAATATTACACTTCGACTCTGGTTCTTTCTATAGGCATGTTTGTCAAGCAAGCCCATAGGAACACTTTGGCTCTCAATTTTGATGAAGCTGAGACATTTGAGAAAGAATTATCCTCTTACGACAATGACCCATACTTCAGAGAAACCAATTCGGCTGGAAAAAAACCTCTATTGTGGACAAAAACTCATGAGAAGGAATCAAGGGATATCGATAGCATAGTCACGTTAGTCAAGAAGCTGTCTAATGTAGTAGTTGATCTAAAGAAGAACATTGGAGAAGGACCTTCAATAAATATACCTTTCCATCCATTCTTGAGAAGGAGTGACAACCAACACAAACCACCCGAAGCACCACAACTTGTTTTGAATCTAGATACCTTCGGGAGCGACAACTTTTGCTCATATCACCAACAAAATCACTCTGAGAAAACTTGTCCCCAACGGGTTAACTCCACGATCTCTATTATTAATCAACTACTAGATCAACAGAGTCTAAATGATGAACAACCCACTGAAACTTGAAGTGACAAAACTATCGAGGAGACCCATCAAGAGACTGGTATGTCCCCATGGGATTGGTGTATCGATTCAAGCGACGAACAAATTGAGGAAGTTTTGATCAGAGACACACCTGTTATAAGAGATGCTCCCATAGACTATAATATACACAACAAAGGCGTTTTCCCAAGTACCTCTTCTTCCCCAACGACTAATGTCCCTCTGAGGAAAACCACTCCCCTGTCGTAACTTCAAAAGCAAGCACCCAAACTCCAACCACTGTCAGTGAGAAATCTAACACAAATATTCCAACCATTAACAACAAACCTAATACATCGAACCCAACAACAAAAAATGTTAAACCCAACAACCAACAACAAATATAAGATTCTGTAGAGAAGTATAACAACAAACAAACCAACGACACATGCTTTAGAGTATAGTGTTATTGAGGACATGAAAAAGACTAAAGCCAACATTTCCATGTATGATATCTACCCACTACCACATCAACGTGATCTCCTTATTAATATGTTCAATTCTTATAAGAAAACCACGGTTATAGTTGACAACAGTCCACAAGAGCAATCCACAATGTTGAAATCACATATGCCATCAATATAACAAGCATAGGCACTTATTCGAGGTCCCACATTCCTCCTTTTCTACTCATGTATGAAATCTTTGATTTCGATGTACACGATTGTTTGGTATATTTTGGTGCTTCTTGCAACATCATTCCCTATTCGATATGCCAAAGAAAAAATGTTGTCCCACAACTGAATACCACAAGAATCATACAATTAGATAGGTCTGATGTAAAATTCTTAGGAGAACTAAAAGATATGCATATTGTATTAGCCTCAGACCCAAGGGTTCATCAGGTGATTGACATAGTTGTTGTTGACATTCCCAACAACTATGGTTAGGGATTGGTTTTCCAAACTCCAAGGTTATTTTCTCCGGATTGGTCTCACCTATGGCTGCCATACAAAGGTAAACCCAATCAGATTCATGTAAAGAGTGAAGCTCATATGAAGCATACAATAATTGAATTAGAAGGTAAAAATGAACCCATCAACTTTGCACACTTTGTTTTAGGAAATTGTTTCTTGGAGACTAATCATAGTTGTAATAAAACATAGCCACCCAAAATGCACATAGACACCTAGTCCAAGCTCGTTCCATGCGACCAGACTGATGATAATGCATGTATAGTATTAAAAGTATTAGGTTATTATATTATTAATCCACCTGTATATACTGACATTTGGACTATGTTTTTTGACGGTCCAAATCCCAACATGGAGCCGAAGCCAGATGTATCCTCATCGACCCACACCAACGCAAAACGATCATATCCTTCCGATTGGAATTTGAATGCGCCAATAACACCACAAAATATGAAGCCTTGGTCCAAGGTTTGAAGAAAACCAGTGACCTTAAGGTAAAATGCTTACAGGTGTTCGATGATTATTAAATAATTGTCCGATACGTAAGAAATACTATTCATTGCCCATCTTCGCATCTAAAAGGTTACCAACAATAGGTATGGGATTTACTTTATTATTTCAAATCTTTTAATCTTGAATCTATACCTCACTACTAGAACGCTGCTGTGGACATTTTGCAAAATGCAACTTCTAAATATACACCTCTTAACGATGGTTTCTTTGTTGAAATAATGTACAAGCATTTTGTACCAGATAAGATCACAAACTGGAGGGTATTCAATAATGATACTCAAATCATAAACTTCCTTACCAACTCAGATGTTTTCCAAGAGTCTGTAATAGACGATGAAGCTCATGAACAAGAGCTTCATACTTATCGGGATGAAGTAGGCAAAATTAAGACAAATTCCATCCCAAAGAGTGTGTTGTCGATTGAAAAATTGTTTGACTTGCAGACCAAGTTTAGGAGGCCCACAAATCCAAAGACCAACAGTTCAACCACGATGCATTTTGCGTTCAACCTGGGAACCTATGAACAACCCAAGTATAAAAACTTGGGCACCTATTGTTCATAGGTAGAAAAGTATACGTTTACGCAACTATTCAAAAAGTACTATGATGTGTTTGCATGGACTTATGATGATTCAAAGACTTATGACACCCGAATAATCCATCACGTGATTCCAATTAAAGAAGGTATCAAACCATTGCAAAAAAAGATGAGGAAGATACATCCAAATATTGAACCACTCATCCAGAAGGAATTGAAGAAGCTATTAGAATCCCAAATCATTTTCAAGGTCCACCATTCAACCTAGGTGTCGAATATGGTGTCCGTCCGAAATAATTAAGGATAAATTTGGATATGGATAGATTTTTGGAACTTGAATTAAGCTTCTGACAAAGATAAATACCCAGTCCCCCCCATGGAATAGATCCTGCAACTTGTCTTTGGCTCCAAGAGGTTCTCTCTATTGAACATGTTTTCAGGATACAACCAGGTTCTCATGGCAGAACCAGACCTATTGAAAACCACATTTAGAACTAAATGGGGGACATACAGATACATAAGGATTCCATTTGGTTTGATAAATGCAAGTGCTACATTTCAAAGGGCTATGGATATTAATTTCAAAGGTTTAATCGATCAAAGTGTGGTGGTCTATCTCGACGATGTCACTATTTATTCAAAGAAAAGGGAAGATAACCCAAGGCATCTGAAACAAATAAAGTGCGGTATCTCATTGAATCCCAAGAAGACTGTTTTTTGTTTTGTTTCAGAGGGTATTCTATTAGGGCATTTGATTTCCAAAGATGGAATTTCAGTGGATCCGAAAATAATGAAATCTATTATGCAAATCAATCCCCCACATAGCAAGAAGTCTATGCAGTCCTTTTTCGGCAAGATCAACTTCATAAGAAGATTCATCCCAGACTTTGCCAAAATTGCGAAGCCACTTCGACGGTGATTAAAAAAGATGTTCATTTGAAATGGACAACCGTTGAAAAAGAGGCCATTGAAAATATCAAAGCCGCTATAGCCCATGCACCATCTCTACGAAGTCTAGATTTCATTAAGGACTTATTGGTGTACACATTTGCATCTGATCATTCCATTGTGGCAATGCTCACACAGAAGGATGTGCAAGGGAATGAAAGTCCCATCAAATTCATGAGCACTGGATTACAAGGCATTGAACTAAATTACCCACCAATGGATAAGCAAGTTTTTTCGGTCCACAAAGTGATTAAACAATTCAAAAATTATATTTTGAAGAACCACACTAAAGTGATAGTTCCTCACCCTGAGGTCATATCTCTCTTTATTCAAAGAGAGCTAGGAGAGAGATGAGGTAACTGGATGACGACCTTACGATAATATGACCTAGAATTCAAACCATCCAACATCGTCAAAGGTCAAGGCCTTTGCAAATTGGTAACCCAAGACATGGGTGATGAAAATCAAGAAGAGGAAGGATGGCAAGAGGAACCAACTATGTACACACAATAGGTTCCTTACATTCCAACTATTGCAGACTCATACTATAATGATCTCACGTATTACCTTCAACACGATACGACTCCAGATCACCTCAATGCCTAGGAAAAAAGAGTGCTCAGAATGAAATATTTACAATATCAGCTGGTGCATGGCATCTTGTTTTGAAAAAATTATGATGAAGTGGTACTTCGATGCCTTGAAAAACCAGATGTTGATAGAGTCCTTAAAGATATGCATGATGGTCCAACAAGAGTCCATTTCTTAGGAGATACAACAACTCACAAGATATTGAGAGCTGGGTACTATTGGCCGACGCTGTTCAAGGATGCTCATGCATATTCACGACGCTGTGAAGCATGCCAAAAATTTGCTGGAAGAGAGTTTAAGGTTGTTGTTCCACTCCAGCTTGTTTCTGTTGAATAACCCTTTGAACAATGGGGGTTGGATATCATTGGTGAGATCAATCCTAATTCATCCAAGCAACACAAGTATGTCATAACCACTACTGATTATTTTTCGCATTGGACTCAAGCAATACCACTTACTAAGGTGAATGATGAAGTGGTAAATTTCCTTGAACAACACATTATCATCAGGTTTGTAATGATTAAATCTCTAGTGTTTGATAATGCAACATATTTTTCATCATTGAAATTTTTTGAGTTTGCTTTGGAAAAGGAGATTACTTTGAAATACGCAGCCAACTATTATCCTCAAGGAAATGGCTTGGCCAAATCCACAAAAAAGAACCTAATCTGAATCCTTACGCGAACTGTAGTTGATCACCAAATAAACTAGCATAAAGCCTTACCCAATTCCCTCTGGGCAGACCGTGTCACCCCTAAGGCGTCTATAGGGAATTCTTCGTATTTTCTTGTCTACAGGAAATATGCTTTTCTACCTTCAAACATCTATCTTTCTTCCCTACAACTCACCCAACAGTCTTGCGGAAGAGAATGTCCCGTCATCCAATGATGCATCGATACTTTGCTCAACTTGGAAGAAAATCATGCCAAGGCAAAAATCAAGTTTGAAGCTCATTAGTAGACCATTAAGCGCTGGTTTGACAAAAATTCTTCCGACAATAAATATTTCCAACTTGATGATTTGGTTCTCAAATGGGACAAGCCGCATGAGGATAAAGGAAAATATTCAAAATTCCAACAACTGTGGCTTGGACCTTTTATGATCCAAGAGAAAATTGACCAAGGAACTTACTGGTTACAAAATATTGAAGGGGAAGATGACCTCCTCCCTGTAAATGGCCAAATCTTGAAACACTACATCAACTAGCCTATGTGGCAGCTCTCTTCTTGTATATAAATAAATTTTTTGTTTTTTGTTGTTTTTCTCTCCCCGATTTTTCTTTGATTTTCGTTAGCTTTGTATAGATTCAATGTTTTGTAGTTTGTTTGATTTGCAGGCTTTATTTTCCCCTCTTGAAAACTGTCACTATGAATTTCTCAGACTCTCGATAGATTGGGCCTAGACATGCCTCTAAAAGTGTAATGCATTTGGTGTCAATAACCTAATAAATCTATGACTTGGCCCTCAGAAACAACCTCCCTAATTATGAAGCCTTGTTATGTATCACTTTAAGTCAGATTTAGTAGTAGAACATAGCTCATCAATATACGAGCACTGTGCATTTAAATGCAACAAAGTGAGGAACCAAGTGTTCGGCTTAAGAACAAATTTGTGTATTTTTTGGACTAAGAAGAGATGGTTCGGGAAGAGACATTTGTAGTACCCCCAAGAAAGTTACTCAGGGAGTTCCCTCATCTATAATCAAGTTGGAAAATCTCACCATCACAGGTGTCATCCCTAGTGCTTTTAAAGGAAAACTGGAATCCCCTCATCCACTTATCTCTAAACATAAGATAATTAAATTTCAAAAGGTAAAGGCTTGGGGAAAGGCATTCCAAATCAAGTGGGACAAGCAAGTACCTCTGTCGGAGCTATGGACGCACGCTGGAAACAGAGCAAGGCTTGTGACATCGGGGTGACTTCGTTGGGGCTATGGATGCTCGTTGGCAACATAGCAACACCAGGGAAATGCATAACAACTTGTAATTTTAGAATTTTTGATGTCTCGATTCTCTATAGTACTCCTCATGCCTCCCCAAAGTCATTTCCAGATGAAGAAGTATGTGTTAATAGTCAATCTGTTCGAAGGCAGTGTCCTAACTTCCCCTTTGTATCATAAAAATCTTGTCTCGTCAAAATCCACATTCTAAAAGAGCTATGGGACCTATTATTTCTCTCTTGGGTCATGCATTACAACGCTTCCCCTCCTCAGAGATCTGTGTTTGGATACCACTTTACATAAATTCACGGCTTCACCCAGTATGTCACAATTTGTTGTGTTAGGAACTAACAACCCTCCATTTTATTGTAATTTATTTGCAAAGACCATCCAAGAAAATTGAGCCCCTTTATATTTTTGGCTTTGAAATTTTTTCAACTTGTGCCTTCTCGATGGATTCTTCCTCCCACTCTAAACATTCTCTCCAAGCTTCACGTTTCAGCCAAATCCGTATCTCTCAACTTTGGAATCTTAAGCAAATTTTGAGTTAAGTCTTTGGTTTTCGAACGAGTTACCTTAAACTCCTCCGATGTACATCAAAGGAGTTCCCTCCAAAAGTTATGATAAACCATTGATGAACTTCATGAGATTCGCTCTGAAGATTTTTTTTTCTCACAACTCACCACCAACTCCTTTGATGTGTCGGAGGAGTTCATACCAACTCCTTCGATGCATTGGAGGAGTTCATATTAACTCCTTTGATGTATCCGAAGATTTGTTTCTTTATCTTGCAACAAGCTTCAACACTCTTCATACCAAGTCCTCCAATGTGAATCAGAGACTTTCCCACAAATTCCTTCGATGCACATCGAAGTACTTTTCACCAACTCCGTTGGTTCAAGCCTTTCCACCCATTCACATTTATTGCTTGAAATGCCCAAAATTATAAATAGGTGTTCAACCCTCAGTTCTTATTGTCTCATTAAATGTCGAGCAAACGAGAGTATACCCCAATCAAAGAAAATTCGAGCTTGAAGCTCCTCATTTTCAACCAACAAACACCTCTCACGTGTCGATTAATCGCCAGGTATGCCCTAACTCGGTCATGCATCCTTTCTTTTGCTCGTAAATAGTTCTAGGTTAGGTATTTATTCTTTTAGCTTTAATTTTACCTTTTGGATCTGGATCGCCCAAGATATTCGCGGCGATAGTTCTCCACCTCTACCCGTGACATAGTTCCCCCCTCTCTCATCCTCAACTGTTCAACCAGTCCCCTTTTCACCTCATTTCCCAAACCTTACTCTTTTCACTTAGATTGTGCCCCCCTCGAGGGACATAACCATAGGATTATCCTTTCAAATATTCGAGTGCCACACACACTACCCGCGACCCTCTTTTTCTTTAGAGTTGATAGTATCCAAAGTTGAACCCTTCCAATGTCATAAACCATAGAAGCACTAATTGAAGATTTTTAATGAAGATCCTAGGTAGTTTCCAGACCTAAATTTTGTCGAAGGCCTTTCCAAATACGGACCTCTCGAATGAATACAAAACTCCTCGTGATCCTATTACTCATGACCGAAACTCATGCTCAAACTATATGTTAAGACTTAGTTCATCATCGCCATGTAAATCGGGGAATTGTTATCACATTTTCTAATCCAATTGGAATTATTAATTTTAACTTCCTCTATTTCTTCGGGACCAACATCAACTCCTCTGGTATTGATCAGAGGAGTTGAGATTAACTTTTTCAATCCTCACATGACCCATCCTCCTCATTGACAAAATTAACACTAACTTGTCCAATCACTCCGGAGGAGTTGTTACAAACGTTGATAGTCCCACCGACGATATTTCCATCAACTCACCCAATCACTTCGGAGCAGTTAGCTCCAATGTCTCCAACTTAGTGCTTTCAGATATTTTATCTCAAACTTCTTGGCACCTTCGACGCCATTTATGTGTTTGTCTCCGATGCAAATCAAAACCTTTCTCACCAACTCTTCCAATATATGCATTAAATTATCAAAGAATTTGACATTAAACCCTCTTATAACCATCAGAACAGTTCGTAAGAACTGCTTCGATTTTGGCCTTTTGGACATGATCGTTGACCTAGATTTTCACTAAGGCATACACCATGCCTGCTATCATTATATCATCGTCGGATGATGATATTCCACCCAACATTATCACCAACAATTCCTTGGGTATTGCTTATAAGATACTTAGGAAAATTTGTTCAAATGTATATGTATTAGTTATGATTTTGTCCTCACACCGACTCCATATTTACTTTGCAGGTTTAGACATGTCTCCAAGGAAGAAAAAAACCAGAAAAACAATTACCACTAAGGTCTTTAGAAGTGGTCGACGTATTGAAGATGAACCAGACATTGTCGGGGCCATGTATAATGATAATTCTGGATTCCTGGATAAGGGGGAAGATGTTCTCAGATGGGGGGATGTGTCTTAAATGTTTAAAAAACAAAAAAATTCTATTGATGCCGAGGACTAAGACAAACTAAATTTTTTTAAGAACATTGGAAACTCTGGGATATTTAGAGTATCAACCCATGCTGTTGTTTTCCCTACATCGATGCTATTGCTTGAATATTGAAACATGTGGATTTGGAAAACATGTATTTCTATAATGCTGTGAGACAACCCATAGCATCATTCTAGCCCATGGACTTGGCCAAATGTTATCATTTGGGAAAAGGGACCAAGAAGCTAGACAAAAAAATTATTGGGGGGTTCGAGCATACAACCCAGCATCTATGCCACACTTGGTACAAGCCAAATAAGTAGTTCAAACTTAGACCCACTGGTGGATATCCCACAACCTTCCTTAGAAGACCTTATCAACACATGGTGGTCATGTTATGTAGACTGTATGGGGAGCAACATGCCTCCAATGTTTCCCTACCATACATGTCGTTAATTTACTATTGTGTAGAGAAAGGATCATCATTCAACTGGGATGGCATCCTATCAACAAACGTGACAACGGCCATCACTACAGTTGTAAAATCTCAACACGGGAAATTCCCCAATTTCCATATGTCTTCATACCTCATAGACATAATGTGTGATCCCACCAGTACCCAAATATGGGTTGGACATGGCAGCCAACACACCCAACCATTCATATATACTACCAAGTGCTCCAGGAGCACAAGTACACAATTGAATACCAAAATATTTGCGAGCACTTCCTAGCTACGTTGTATGAATTCATATTATGCACACTTGCTCCATGCATGACTGATAAACCGATTGTCATCATCAGAAGAATTGGAAATTGGTACCCGATGGAACATGGCACCTATATTAGGGTGTACAGAGCTATGGAAGCCCCTCATTTACTGCCTCGATTTGTACTGGATAAATTAGTGCTTCAAGAGGTGGCATATCAGACGGTAATCCACAGATTTGGAGGAATAATCTATAGATATAAGAAGGCTATATGAACACCACTCCCACTATACATTGACACTTATTCCTTTTTGACCACTAAAAAATCCTAGGAGGAAGTACATATTTTACGTCAAACCATCCACCTATAGTATTACCACTTTCACTTCAAACCATCCATCTACATTATTACTAGTTTCCATTTCCTGTGTCAATCCACAGTCATTCGATCCACCATATCACATCACTTTCTTGTGTCAGTTTCGTGTCAATGATGGGGGATACATCATGGCCCTCCTTCGACGAGTCTTTTCCTATCGACTTCAACACATTATCCAAGAATTAGACTTAGAAACCAGTTAGTACATTGGGACATGCATGCCTCAATGGCATGCCTCCTCGCTTCCGATAGTAGGTTTACATCATTGACCTCTGATCGGATGATTCCACGAATGTTTAACTTTATCTAATTTATTCACATTCGTTGGAATGTACTTAAGGTACCTTGAGAGTCATTTTCATCTTTGGTGTTTTCCCTCGCATTTGTTAATGGTTTACCTCAATGATCGGTAATCAAATGGTTTCTACCATGTTCAACATCAAGACATTTATTCACATGGTTAGATTCGTATCTTTTAGGGATCAGGACGAAGACCCTGGGTTGAGAGTTCACTATGTTATGTGTTTTTCCCAGGCTACGATGGAGATCATTTGAGCATGTAAAATATTTCAGTACAATCACCATGCTGACAATATTACTGATATATATACTGTCACATAGATCATGTAAAATATTTCAGTACAATCACCATGCTGACAATATTACTGATATATATACTATCACATAGATCATGTAAAATATTTCAGTACAATCACCATGCTGACAATATTACTGATATATATACTGTCACATAGATCCACATTGTATTGATTCATGGCTAGGTTTTGTCATCTCGCATCTCCACTATGTATTTTTTGTGGCTGTGATCAATTCATGTCACGGAGGTATGGATCTACATTGTATCTTTGTTGGCCATATCCTTAGTCAATATTCTCATGGATCCGTAGTGTATTGGTCAATGACCATGCTTCGAGTCGTCTCATATTCTGAGCATAGGTATGCATGCCTCATAAATGAAACATATTTGTATACTGACTGATGATTGTTTGCAGCTTCTGCCAGGTTCTCCTACTCCAACACCCTTGCATTGAAGAATTTGAAAAGTGTTTCGGCTATTAGTTTCTCTTCTGACCTCACACTTTAGGGGGCATTTGTTACACACCAAAATGTCACACTTATTTATGCCTAAGTGTCGCAAGTGTCACAAAGTGTCGTATGCACCTTACTAAGTGTCGCATGCAATTTGTAAAAGTGTCGTATGCACCTTACTAAGTGTCGCATGCAATTTGTAAAAGTGTCGTATGCACCTTACTAAGTGTCACATGCACTTTATTAAGTGTCACAACACCTTGACGCCATGAAAGAACATTTGTCACAATACCTAGTCAGTGTGGAGGAGAAATATATCATATGAAGGTCAAAATACTATGTGCACACGAATTATTTATTGTTATTCATAAAAAGGAAATTAATTTAGTGTGAGAATCCACCTCACATTTAGTTTCCTAATCACAAGGAGAAGTTGAAAATCTCATGGATGGTTGAGAGATTTTCTTAAACCAAAATCATAATTTGGTGGATATTGAGAGATATTTTCTCCTTAAAATCCTTGAGAGATATTTTCTCCCTAAAATCCTTGAGAGATATTTTCTCCCTAAAAATCTTGGAGATCCAAATTTAGTGGATCTAGTGAGTGATCTTCTCCATGGTGGTTAAGCCTCAAAATCCTATATATTGAAGGCATTTCCAAGGTGAGGGGGGGAATAATTGAGCTATCAAACCTTTGATTTTGGAGGAAGAATCATCATTTTGATGTCAAGATTTATGCAAGGGCTGGATGAAGAGAGCTTGGAGAAGTGACTGCATCGTCAATCATGCTTTGTAAGTGCCTTCTTTGGCTTTCCAATTAATATAAACTTGGCATATTCCCTTCAAGTTAATGTTTTCTACATTTTCTTGTTAATTGTCATTTCAGTCTTCATAGATAGATCTACTTTATATAATCATCTAGAGTAGGAGGAAGAGATCCTTTGATAGTATTTGCAGGGTTTTAGTTGCGTTGAGGAGTTTGGATATCAAGCTTAGGATTTGGAGCAACGAGGACGAAAATCGTAATCAGGTACGCCACATCATTCTGCTTCTCTCTTACTTGATTGATCTAGTTAGATCTATAGGGATAGTAGTAACCACTTGTTCTCTTCCATATTTGGACCAAATATAGGGGTCTTGGTCCAAAGGGGAGCTTAGCCTGTCCGCAAGGTAAGATTTCTCAAAACAAAAAAATAACGACTCCACTAGGGAAGGACTTTGACTAGTTTTTCCTCTTGAATCCCTTGCTTGTGATTAGATCTTGCTTGTTTGATGCTTGTTTATGATCTATTACCCCTTCTCTATTTCTCATTGAAGAGTTTACAAAGTCATGGATTGATTTTTCTGAGTTTTTAGTCTTTTTGAGCTATTTTTTGAACTTTTCCAGAACTGGCCCTCCCCTGCAGTTGTCACTAGAGTGCCATTCTCCTGACTGGCGCTCCCCTGTAGTTGAGCATCGAGCACCATTCTCCTAACTGGTTCTCCATTTTAGTTGACCACAAGGCACCATTCTTTTGACTGACGCTCCCCTAGAGGCCTGTAGAGGGCGCCATTATCCTGACTGACACTCTGTTTCTTAATGATAGGAGCACCATTCTCTCTTTTTGAGGAAAATTCAGGGTTTTTTCCTCGATCTTATAGGGTTGTTGAAGTGGATTTTTAACTCATAAGTCTTCCAATTGTTTTTTGACTTTGTTTGATTGAGGATTTGATACTTATCACTCATTTTTATCTTTGTTGAGCTTACAAACCTCTTCTAAGTTGCGATATTGGTTCATCTTGCTTTTCACTAGTTTGGTCTTTTTCTCGTGATGTTTTCAATTATTTGATTGATTGGAAGAAGTCTGCAAAATTTTGATTGGTCTTGAGTTTCTTTTCAATCTTCTTTAGAACATCTCACTCTTTTGAATGATTGAGATTCTTTTGCTTACCAAAACCTAGCTTGAATGCCTTTTCTTGCTGCTCATTTTTAAGGATTGTCAAGTGATTATCTCTTTCTCTTTTTGTTTGCGTTCTTTGAGTACTTGTCGACCTTTTGAGTTCTTGATTGAGAGAGTTATTTCACACATGGTTTCTCTCAGTTCTTGTTAGTTTTGAGTGCATCTCTTGTTTGATCATTTTACTTCATATTCCTTTGTATCTGCATTGGATTCTTGCATTGAAAGTAAGGAAGTAGAAAGAACTTGCATTTGATTTAGGTTCATTGCATTTATAATCAAACAAACATAAATTGATTGCATTCAAAGTTTTGGGTGGTACATGTTTGTAGTTTTCATTTGGTAAAATGCATTGGGTTTATGCATTTGGGAATGTAAAAAGACTCTTCTCCTTTCCATAGTTAGAGTTCATCGAACATAAATCTTTGCATCTCATTATGTTGCACTCTTTTGGAGTTGAAGTCACAAATATCATCAGTTTCACTTCTATTTGAGATACTTCACACATACCTAGGATTTATTTTTCCTAAGGTTTTCCCTATGTTTATTATTCATTCTTTAGTCTCCTATAGTTTAGGGAGAATATTCCTCTAGGATAATATTCTCTTCAGTTCACACTTCAATTTGATTAGTTGAGTGGAGTCTAGATGCCACATTGGGATTATCACCATGCAACATTAGGATCATCACCAGATAATGCACATTGTCCTTGGGATAATCACC
Source organism: Picea engelmannii (assembly GCA_009831015.1). NCBI lineage: Eukaryota > Viridiplantae > Streptophyta > Pinopsida > Pinales > Pinaceae > Picea > Picea engelmannii. The sequence continues at coordinate 296,821 of ML778685.1, read as the reverse complement.
AGACTAGCGCATTACTCATGATTCCCTGATATCCTCCTCACTTCACTTTGTTTCAGTCAGTTAACTGAAGACTGAGAGGCTAGTTAACTCAAACTAGGTGGCAGTTCACTCCTGTAACTGCCTGAGAGACTAGACTAGGTGTCCAGATCACTCTAGACCACCACTATGGCGCATTAGATTCTCCTCCAATATACATTAGTTGAGTTATACTGAGTATATCATGTGTAAATTATCATTCATTCATGCGGTTAATAAGAATTCTTCCATTCTTTCTCTCCTGCTTCTCTTTTCTCATATTTTCTCTGCAAATTGTGTATGTCATATGCTAGCTAGATCTATTATGTGCAGGTTCAACACATTTACATGGTATCATAGCCAGTGTATTGCTAGGTAAAAGACACACCAAATTATTTTTGTAGGTACCAAAGATTGAAGACAACGGAAAAAAATGGAATTTCCAAAAGAATTCATTCTTACACCATATAATTTCTTTGCATTGAAGGAGAAGATGATAATGCATCTTTGAGGTAGAGGATTATACAGGTTAACCATGAACACAGATACATAACCCACATCAACCATAGAAAAATCCAAGTATATAAATCGAATGGATGAAGCGTTTCGAACTATTTGTAGTCTCATTTCTCTTGAACACCTCTTTCACATATCCTCCTGTAAAAGCCCCAATGAAGCTTGGACCACCATGGAAGCGATTTTGACAAAAAATACAAGATGAGGGGACACATGCTCGAGGTGGAATTGCTCATATTGGATCCAAAAACCTTCTACAATCTCCAATATTTCTTTACCAAATATAAGGATTTGCTATCGTAACTCAAGGCTTGTGGGGTTGATAAATCTAAGGAGGAGAAACAAATGGTTCTCACCATTCTCTCCAAACTTGGTCTGAAATACTCAGTGTTTGTATCCACATTTCATTCAGTTAGGCTCACCTCTGGATCCACCTAAACAATGCCCTCTCTTGAGGCCTTTATCTAGTCTTTGACACAAGAGGAGAACAAACTCATCAATATGGGAAAAACAAAAGGCCCAAAGGTGCATGCACTTACTGTGCAAGATGGTAGCACAAAGACAAAAGGAAATCACATGAAAATACAAAGAAGGAAGGGTACTCAAAACCCTTCAATGATGCCTCTGGATCCAAAGGTGGAAAGGGAAGAAAAGGGGAGAAATGCACTTACTGCCATAAAATATTCCATCAAAAATCCGCATGTATGCAGAAACATATAGATATAATGGCCCAAATAATTTAGCAAAGCAACCTTGGAGATCGCATCCCCGAGGGTGCCAAGAAGAAGAAGCTAGAAGATCATAATCCCAAGAAAGACAATTTTAGCCATACTTTGATTTCCATCAACTCCTCTCCCAATGCTTGGATCGTAGATTTAGGAGCATCACACCACATGGTTGCCAAAAAATAAGTCTATTCTTCATTGGATGCATGCAAAGGTCCTCCTATTCTAATGGGGGACAACTCTCCAGTCAAGGTCATCGACAAAGGAAGAATTAAACTCACAAATGTAAGCTTCGAGAATGTGCTACACGTTCCCAAACTTTCTGTCAATATTCTCTCCGTATATCAGATGACAAACTTCATCATTGGAAAGAGAGCCATATTCAGACCTGATGCAGTGGATATCTATGACATGAAAACCAATTCCAGGGTTTCTACCAGTGAGGTAAATCATCAATCTAGACTCTACACATTTTTTGAATTTATTGAACCAGATTCTGCATTACTGCTTACTCATGCCGATGAAAGCAGTAGGATATGGAACGTAAGGTTCGGGCATTTAATTTCAGATACATGCAACATGTTAGCAAGCAATGAATGGTTGATGTCCTACCTGACATCCACTTCTCCAAAGGAATTTGTGAGGGATGTGTTCTTGGAAAACACCCTCAAGAGAAATTCGACAAAGGAAAGACTCAGAAGGCTTCATTTCCTTTAGATATGATCCATAGTGACCTCATGGGCCCTTTTCTACATCCATCAATTAGTAAATCAAGGTATGTGCTCATTTTTGTTGATGATTTCTCACTCTTCACATGGATTTTCTTTCTTAGGCAAAAATCAAAGGTCTTTCAACACCTCAAAGATTTCAAAGCCCTTGTTGAGACACAGTCAGAAAAGAAAATCAAAGTCCTCTGAACAGATAACGTGGGAAAGTATGTCAACCATGAGATACAAAATCTATGTCATGATGTAGGGGTTCAGTTGCATCACACATTTACCTATACTTTGCAACAAAGCAGAGTTGCTGAGCAGAAAAATAGATCTTTAAAAGAGATGGCATCTTGCATGCTACATGCAAAGTCACATCCATAGAGATTATGGGATGAAGCACTTAATTATGCAACCTACATCCAAAATAGATATCCCCATAGATCTGTCAAGGATAAGACCCCCTACAAGGCTATGAGTGGTCTCAAACCAGAAGTGACCCACTTCCGTATTTTCGGTTCACGTGCATGGGTCGGGATTCCCTCTGAGAAGAGAAAGGCACTTGATCCATAGAGCATAGAGTGTATCTTTGTTGGATACCCCAACGATGTGAAGGGATACAGACTCGTTGATCTTTCCTCGAACTGAATCATCATTGAGCGAAGAGTCCAATTAGAGGAAAGTGTCTCGCATGTACCTCAACAACCACATGCAGACACTTTTTTTCTTCCACCTGTCAAAGATGATGAGCATATACATGCTGACTCTTCTTCATATGAGAGTTCTAATTCAAAGGATCCATATGATCCAGATACAGAGTCAGTACAGTTAGATGTAGAGTCATTCCATGCAGATGCAGATGCAGAGCCAGAGCCGAGGCCCAAGTGGGCCAAGACTACTCTTCAGGATGCAGGGGATCTTGTTGGGGATCCAAATGATACTAGGAGGACTCGATCTGATTTTGAGGAGCCTCCTCTTGCACTCGCCGCAACTGAACTGATGCCACCCATGCATCTTTTCTTGGTTTAGTATTAATATCCACAGTCCTATGGCGAGGCTACTGGAAATCCCTTTTGGGAATCAGCAATGCAGGAGGAGTACAAATCCCTCCTCGAAAACCAGACATGGGATTTGGTTCCCATTCCTTCAAGAAGGAAAATTTTCAAGTGAAGATGGGTTTGTAGGACCAAGAGCGCAACAGATGAATAGGTTAAAAGATACAAAACTAGGCTAGTTTCCAAAGGCTTTCAGTAGGTGCATGGAATTGACTATGACGAGACCTTCGCTCCAGTAGCAAAGATGGATTCCATAAGTTTGTCACTTTCCATTGCAGTAGCCAAGGGATGGGAATTCCATCAAATGGATGTGAAGAATGCATTTATTCACATAGATCTATATGAGGAGATCTATATGGAGCAACCCCAGGGATTTATGCAGGATTAATATTTGGTTCGTCGACTAAAGAAGTCTCTTTATGGTCTCAAGCAGGCTCTGAGGGCTTGGTATGCCAAGATGGACTCCTGCCTGTTGTCACAGAACTTTGTACATTGTAAGTCAGACCTGAATGTTTACATGCTCATGACGACTTATTCACTTTTACTCATAGTTCTATATGTTGATGATTTGTTGATCACCGATTGCTCGACTTCAACGATTGTTGTAGTCAAGAGGATTTTGCATGACAGGTTCTTGATGATGGACATTAGTCCACTACATTTATTCCTTGGACTCAAGATCAGTCAGGATGCATCAGGCATCAAAATATCTGATGCCAAGTATGAACGCGATCTCCTTGAGAGATTTCACATGAAATACTACAAGTCTACCCCGACTCCTTTCCTATCGGGATTCATACTTGAGGATGGTGGGGGCACTCCACTGGTTGACAACACATTGTAGAGACAACTAGTGGGGAGCTTGTTGTATCTCACACACTCTAGACCAAACCTCTCCTATGCAGTTGGAGAAATATCCAGGTTCATGTAGGAGCCACATGAGATACATTGGAAGGTTGCAAAGCGTATCCTTCGATACGTACAAGGTACCATCACCTTTGGGATTCACTATGCAACAAACTCTACATTGGGCCTCATCGGGTTCACTGATTCTGATTGGGCCGACTATAGCAATGATCGAAAGTCCACATTTAGTTACTCACTCAGTCTTGGTTCCAGGCCTATCTAGCAGTCGAGCAAGAAGAAAGATGCTATTGCTTTATCTTCAACTGAGACAAAGTACATAGGGGTAGTTAACATAACCATTCAGGCTATGT